>JBBBVM010000118.1:0-314101 GCA_037355625.1 Petunia x hybrida
TAGCATGATAATATATTTAGTTATCACTATTTCCATTTAATTTTTGTTTCTCTCGATAACAAAAATTAGCAAGAAATATTATAACATAAATATATACACGTGATAAAGTTGAGTAATATATATATCTAATACTTTGATGTAAGAACTTGACAAGAAATACTCTCACTCAAGAATAATAAAATATCAAAAATTCTATTATAATAATATGTCAAGCTGGAACTCCGAACGCACATTTGGCCGGGTTCAACTTCAAATTGTACCTTCTGAGTCTTTCAAAGAATTTCTTGAGGTCCTTAACATGATCCTCTACCGTTCTTGATTTGATTATCACGTCATCCACATACACCTCAATTTCTTTGTGTATCATATCATGGAAGACGGTTGTCATGGCTCTCATGTACGTTGCCCCAGCATTCTTCAAACCGAACGGCATGACCCTGTAACAAAAGGTTCCCCAGGGCGTGGTGAATGCTGTCTTCTCTGCGTCATCTTCATCCATCAGGATCTGGTGATATCAGGCATAGCAATCCACAAAAGATTGGATCTCGTGTTTAGCACAATTATCTATGAGAATGTGAATATTAGGCAAAGGAAAATTATCCTTGGGACTGACGTTGTTCAAATCTCGATAGTCAACACAAATTCTTGTCTTCCCATCTTTCTTCGGCACCGGCACAACATTGGCCAACCAAGTGGAATACTGAAGAGATTGTATCTCCTTCGCTGATAGCTGCTTCATGATTTCCTCATGGATTTTCTTGCTCATATCTGTCTTGAATTTCCTCTGAAGCTGCTTGACCGGAGGGAAACCAGGATTAATCGGCAACTAGTGAACCACCAAATCTGTGCTCAAACCGGGCATGTCATCATATGACCAAGCAAACACGTCTCTATAGTCAAGCAAGACTTGAACTATGTCATTTTTCACTTTCGGTACAGCGTGCATGCTTATCTTGGTTTCCCTAACATCATCAGGGCTTCCCAAATTTATATTTTCCGTGTCATCTGTTGACACCCAATTTTGTCCCGGAATTTTCAATTAACGTCTAATTATGTTTTAAAATAAGGCTAATTTTTAGAATAAATTAAGTTCGTAATTTTAACGAAAAAAGGCCGCAATCGTTCTTCATTTTAAGTCTTAGTTTATTTATGCAATAGGCATTTCCCCGATTTCCTAGCCCAATTCTAAAACCCTACCCCTCACCCATATATATATATCCTTATCTATAACCCTAGCCTCTCACACCCTCACTCATTTTTTACCCCCACCCTCACATTCCACACTATTCATTCATCTTCCTCACTTAAAAAAAAACCCTCTTCTCCTTTACATACCCAACACAAAAAATCAGATCGATAATTCATTCATTATCTTCCTTGCACCCTTTCATTATACTAAAACCATCATCTCCTTTCCATCTAGACACACACACCCATTTTTTTAGAAACACACACGCGTTCACAGATCTGGACACAAACGGAAATAGCAAGATCGGAACATGGGAGGGAGTACACACATACACAATCTGAAACAGGGAAAGAACAGGAAAGGGGAAATATGGAGAAACTGAGTAGTGGTTTTACACATTCGCCACCGGCAGCGACAATGATGGTGGAGCCGGTGGCATCACTTGCTTTTAGCTGGAACACCAATTAAGTTATTTCTGCTTTTATTCGATTTCGTTTTGGGTCTGATATTTTGCTATTAAGTATTATTGACAGGGCAAGTATGGGAGAAATGACGGGATACAGGGTAGTAGCGACGCCGGTGAGGTCACCGGAGCTTTCCGCCGAGACCGCTGGCTGTCGCTCCTCTGTTCTTGTCACTTCCGTTGCGATGTAGTTGCTGAGGCGACGACTGAAAATTGGACTTTGCTCGTTCTTGTCCTTTATCCCATCAGAAATCTTAGCTGGCGATCGTTCCTGTTCCTGTTTGTTTGACTTGTTTGCTGGGCTTTTGTGGTTCCCTGACTGGATTATTGTTGTTTGCTGCTGAATTGCACTTTTGCAATGACTTGTTTTGGTTAGATTTAGACTGATTTTGGACATGATACTGCACTTCTAGCCCTAAGAAATAATCCATTTGAGACCTATGGACTGATATTGAACCGATGCTATATTGGCCAATGAAAAAATACATATACACGTATTGAGGCCTCGGGATCGATTTGAACATGATACTACACTTGAATCGTCCCGTTTCCGTGTCCCTAAAGCAAAAGGCGATGATGAAAGTATGAAATTAATGCAAAGCAAGTCGAATAGAGTGGTGGGTTTGGTACTTGGCATGGCAACACGGCCCGGGCTCCGTGTTTGCAACCGTACCAACATCCCGAGCCTCTACATGACGCGCCATACAAATCTGAGCCTAAATTTTGCAAAAACAACCCCTCTACTATTATTATTACTTTATTATTAGTATTTTATTTTCATTAATTATTACACTTTATTATCGTACTAATCCAGTTTAATTCCCATTTTTATTGCGAGGTACATTTTGGCACGAACAACTTGGGGACGCGTTTGGCTAACCTGCAAATGTGGATATACGTTGACCTGGACTCAAGCATTCAAAATAAGACTTAGGAATTTTAGAAAATCCAAGGCACCCGCGAGTTGATCATTTTCTCGGGTTTTATCTTTAACTTTGCCTTTCTTTCTTTAGGGATATTTATGCAAATAAATGTGTAGAATATTTTATTTGTCAATAATATTTGATTGTTTGTATGTTGCTTTACTTTATGTTCATTGCCTTTTATTGTGAAGTCGTTATTTAATTTATTGCAAATTGGGGCCGTCTTAGCAAATGCATGCAAGTAAAAGAATATTTTGCAAATAAGCTTTTATTCGATTAATTATTCTTATTATTATTATTACTATTTTTAAATAATTCTTTTGAAAGAAAAGCGCACTTGTAAATAATTGAAAACCTGTCGGATTAACCGTATTTTACGAAATTTTGGAAGTGCCTTAAAAACCTTCTTCCGAAATTAATAAAACCTCTTACCTTTTGAATCTCTGAAAGAAAGACCGTCTTTTATAAAAACGGAGTTTTTGCACGCATTTGCTAATTTGGTTCCCTATTTTCCTTAAATTGGGTGGCGACTCCAAAAACTCCAAAAGAGTTAGTCCATCCTGTCGATATTCCGGAATTTATCCTTTTCGGGGGGTAATTTTTGGGGTTCAACATCATCTAGATTGGGCTTAGGCTTGTTCTCAAACTGTTCTAATTCCCCGTTTATTTGACTCTCGGCTCCCTCCTCATCATATTTTTTCTCAAACATTTCTTCGGTATCAGTCCCTTCCATGTCATCTACCTCCTCAACTGTTACTTCATGATCATTCCACCCACCAACATGTACTTCCTCAACTTTTGGTTGATTCATTAAGACCAAGTTAAACTGTATGTTTACATCAGGGCGTGATTTCAACATGCATGTCATCAGAAACATAGCTACAGAAAGAAA
Source organism: Petunia x hybrida (assembly GCA_037355625.1). Taxonomy (NCBI): domain Eukaryota; kingdom Viridiplantae; phylum Streptophyta; class Magnoliopsida; order Solanales; family Solanaceae; genus Petunia; species Petunia x hybrida. Next base: position 3,468 of record JBBBVM010000118.1, read on the forward strand.
TAAGGAACAAAAATCAGGAAAGTAAAGAGATAGAATAAGGAGACAAGAACATGTCTTGCTTTTCATTGAATTTGAAAGATAAAAGGGTTTGACATCATAACGAGCAAAATAAATATACTTGGATTACAACCCTTAGAATAACCAAGTATACAGAAAGGATAACAAAAACTTGCTACCAATAGCCCCTCCTAGTGGGGAGAGGCATGGATTCCCAGTTGTTCAGCTTCACATCAGGGCCAATGTTCTGGATTTCTACATTGCTAGATCCTTCGCCAGTTTGCACCATGTTGATGCCAAAGATGTGCCTCAGATCAGCCAGGAGCTTCTTCTGTTCTTCAGTCTCCTCAGCATTTTTAGAAATAGACTTGCCCCCGTTGGACCTCGTGAAAGACTGAGCGAGGCAAGGGACAGGCTTCTCAAGGGACCATTCTTGTTTCTTCATCTTCCTAGCTCTTGCTCTGTCTGCAGCTGTGGGCTTGTATCCCAGACCCCAGGTACCTCGAATTCCAAGTGGACTAATTGGATGCGACATTCCCTGTAATGCTGCGCCGAGACCTTTCCCTGGTTGAAAACCGTGCTTCAACATTTCTGTAGCCTTCATGACTGTCGCTTCTGACAATCTTGCTTGGGGCAAAGGCTTGCCTTCAGGAACCTCTTCCACGTTGACTGCTTCAAAAGCTTGGTACATCAGAGTTGGGCTATCATTGGTGACCTCGATAACTGGAATGGACGGGTCCTTATAGATTGAAAAATCTCCCTCTCCGTGTACCATGATCATCTCACGGTTCCACTCAAACTTCACAGTCTAGTGCAAAGTTGAAGGTACTGCGCCCGCCATATGAATCCAGGGCCTTCCCAACAATAGATTGTAAGACGAGTCCATGTCGAGGACTTGGAAATCAATAGCAAAGTCCACAGGCCCAATTGTCAGTGTCAGCTCGATCTCACCAATTGACTGTCTCTTTTCTCCATCAAAAGCACGGATACTCATAGTGTTGGTTCGAATTTTGTCCATTTTGACCTTCAATCTCTTTAGGGTAGACAATGGACAGATGTTCAGACCGGACCCACCGTCAACCAGTACCCTTGTGACATAAGAATTATCACACTTGACAGTCAGATGTAATGCTTTGTTGTGACCAGTGCCTTCTATTGGTAGTTCCTCATCAGTGAAAGTGATCCTGTTTACCTCAAATATACGACTTGCGACTTCTTCGAGGTTGCTAACGGTCATCTTCTCAGAGACATGAGCCTCATTCAGGATTTTCAATAGAGCACGTCGGTGTGTCTCAGAATGCATCAACAAGGATAACAAAGAAATTTGAGCAGGGGTCTTCCTCTGCTGCTCCACAATGGAGTAATCTTGAACTTTCATCTTCTTCAGAAATTCCTCCGCCTCTTTTTTAGTGACAGGTTCTTTGATGGGACCCTGATTTTCTCTGGCCTATTTTGCTTTTCTTAACTCTTCTGGGGTAAAGCACCGTCCAGAACGAGTTAGACGGTCCACTTGTGTTGTTTTCTGCTACAACCTTTTTTCCCTTGTATGTTACCAATGCCTTGTCATAATTCCATGGGACAGCATTAGTATTTTTCATATGAATCTGAGGTGCGCTCTTTATGACAACGGGCTCACACAGCTTGTTCTGATCATCTTCACTGGGTGCCCTTCTGATAACCAACTTTGGTTTGGCCACACAACTTGCTTCCCCTTCATTTTTGTGGGTCCTTTGGATCACCAACTTTGGCTTTTCAGCCACCTCCTCCTTTCTCTCAATGGTTCCTTTCAATGTCACACTGGCTTGTTTGGCTGGATAGGATACCCCACTTTCCCGGCACAACCGAAAGAATTGGTTGCATCCTTTCCACTCCAATTGTTATAGCATCGACTGAAACTATTGGCCTTGCAGATTCATCTTCAAATCCCCTTTCACATATACCCACCATGTGTACATCGTGGACTAGCAAAGGATTGCAATTAATGTTCGGCGTTTCTGCATCTTCGATCACTATTTGGTTATTGTCAATCAGAACTTGCACTGCCCTCTTGAGATAATAGCAATCTTCTGTATCATGCCTTGGTGCACCCGAATGATATTCACAGTGCCGAGAATGGTTCACCCTCTCTATAGGATGCATGTTTCCTTGAATTGGATTTATCATGTCCAAGGTTCGTAATTTCTCGAAGATGCTGGTGTAAGATTCCCCAATTGGTGTGAATTCTCTCTATTTCTCTTCTCGAGCCTTCTTAAATTCAGATCTTGGACGGAAGCCTGCGGGACCTCTTGGTCGGTAGGTAGGGTTCGGCGGAGCCTGATAATTGTTAGGTGGAGCTTGGTGAATGTGATATGCAGGCTGTGGGGCCGACGCACGCCATTGCGGATAAGATGTTGGGGCATATGGCTGCGCAACGTGTACAGAGTATTGGGGTGGAGGTATGGGATATTGTGCATTTTGTGGTGGGTAATAGTGTTGCAAATGGGGTCTTTGTGGAGCTTGGTATGAATTAGGTTGACTGTATCGCTCCTCGTTCCACCTTCGCGGACCCCACCCTACCATGGCCACTTCTTCTTTCTTTTTCTTAGCAAACCCTGCTGCCCCCATTTGCACAGCCTGTGTGGTTGCTTTCAGTGCGGTCTGGCTGACAATCTTACCAGCTTTGACTCCCCTCTCAATCATTTCTCCCATCTTGACGACTTCACTAAACGGTTTCCTAAAGGCGGCGATCAATGCACCATAGAACGCCTCATCTTGCGCCTCGATGAACAAACGGACTATGTCGTCGTCCGGTATTGCGGGGCTCACTCGAGCGGCCTGCTCGCGCCATCTGAGGGCGTACTCCCTAAAACTTTTGTTTGGCTTCTTTTTTATTGCATCCAAAGAGGATCGATCCGGCAAAACCTCAATGTGGTACTTGTACTGGTCGTAGAATGCCTGTGCCATGTCATCAAATGCCAACCATTTAGTTACATCCTGCCTCATAAACCATTCGGCAGCTGCACCCTCCAAGCTTTCGGAAAAGTAGGCTATCAACAACTTGTCTTTCTTGACCCCTCTCATTTTGTTGCAGTAGGTCTTCATATGAACTCTTGGATCTCCTTGCCCGGTGTATAGATCGAACTTTGGCACTATGAACCCTTCTGGCAATTGCAATTCGGGGTAGGGGCAAAGATCCTTGAAAGAAATATTGGTATGATCTCCATAGCCCTGCATGATCCTTACTGCTTGTTCTAGGCCCTTCACCTTTCTCAGAACCTCGCTCTCATCAAGCTTTCCTGATCGATCAACCTCAATTTGAGACTCGCGATGGAACCCCTGATCATATGAGTCACTGTGTCAGAAATTGGGTTCATGGTGCTGATCATAATGATGATCCCCAGCCTGGAGATGCAGTTCGCTGTTGGACCTGGCCATAGCAGGCCTAGCTGGGCCCCGAAAAGTTGGAACCTGTGGGAGAGGTGGGCCATACTGTCCCTGTAGTGGGGGTGGACCATACTGCCCCTGTGGTGGATGTTGTCCATACTGCCCTTGGGGTGGAGGTGGTGGGGGCGGCGCATGAGGGCGCACTTCAGCTTGTTTTGTTGGACCATGGCTAGTGCCAAAACCAGGGGATAGGTCGGATCCTCGACCGCCGTAGATGTGCCTGGTGCTCGCTGGCTAGCTGTTGGCAAGAGCCCATCTAGGAGGTTTGGCATGGGAGGAGGTGCCTGTCCCGTGGTTATCGCATGATGCATGTCTACCAGGAATTGCTTCAGAGTCGGGGCCTGTTCTGTCGTCCTATCATTTTCTTCGGAACCGGCATAAGATTTGTCTCCTTCAGTAGCCATGTTACCAAGTGGAATTTCAAAGCCCTTTGATTTAGTTGTGCGAGAATGGGGTTATGGCAGAGTGCTGTACCAAATCACTGGTAATATATACTTGTCTGCAAACAAAACAGGTTAGGCAACACAATATTTATAAGCCAAGCGTGCCTACAAGCCTAAGGTCGTCATGCGTCATCCCGAAACGGTTTAGATTAGATTCCCAAGTGTATTGTTTGAGTTTTCTTTTCTTTTCTTTTCTTTTCTTTTCTCTTTTTTTTCTTTTTTTTTTCAAAGAGAGGCCAGGGGGTGAAATAACTTGACACAAAAAATAAGCAAAAGATTTTCATTACTAAAGATAGTACAAGATATACAGTGCTCTAAGGCACAACTTTAGAAACGTACAAATGACTGAAAATGGAAATAAATTACCACTACTAAGCTCAAAAGCAACATAAAGTACAATATGCCGAGATGCTAAATGAGTGACAAGACAAAACAATAAGCTGCATCATCTCGGACTGATGTATCTGGTAAAGCGACCCTGGCTCAGCGTCAGCTGGCTCCTCTATGTCAGACTCAGGTGGCTCTTCGGGATCTTCTTCCGCTGGTGACAAAGGCTGGAAAAATTGTCATTCTCAAGACGTGAAAAATTGACTTAAAATATTGTCGCCAAAACTAAACAGACGCTTAGACTTTCCACAAAATTGGGCATATCACGGTTGTCACAATGGGACTAAGTGATTTCCAAAAATTTACCACTATAACGGCGTGAATTTTAAACCAAAAGAATCCTTTGGTCAACCAGGGCACTTGGAAACTTAAAATATTTCGCCATTATAACGGTATAAAGATTAACTCCAGAAAATTTGACAACTTTGATATGAAAATATTTTTCTCTTTTTTTTTTTTTGGAAAAAAATTTCGCCATCATGACGACGTAAAAACTGACTCAAAATTTCTCCCGACATAAAAACTTTGCAAAAATTTCTGTTTCAACAGCATGACCCAAAATATGAAATGTATTAAAACAAGACATCTACAAACTGAAATTCACCCTACTTCCTCTCTTTCCTTCATTTTTCTTTTATTTTCTCTTTTTTTTTCATTTCTTTTGAAATCTGCCCTTCCCCAATTCGGTCAGCATGACGACCATTCCTTCTAAATGCAACACAGAAAATGCTTCGGACGTATCTTGACGCCAAGGAGTCATCCTAGACAAGTGCGGTACCGGCGTACCGCACCTCACTAAGTCAATCATGATGCAGATAATTGGGCCTAAAGGTTTAACTCTAGGTGGCACAAACTGACTCGGTGTCTAGACTTGCTCATAACCCGGTGGACAAACCGGGCGGAAAGCGCATCAGGGCCATCCGGAGACAGTGTGTCCGGCCTAAAACCCCGTCACGCCTTCCTCCTAAATCATGGGCAATTTAGTAAGAAGTCCCCGATGCCACAAGCAATCTGGTATATATATATATCAGAGACTCAGAGGGGTTGTGCGAGAGGAGACAGTTTATATACGGTTCAGATAAATATTAAAGCAGTAACATTCAAAACGTGGCAAACAAACAAACAAATATTCACAAGCTGAAATGCGACAATTTATTAAAGCCTGAGACTCTCAGTTTCACTTTCATCCCCAGCGGAGTCGCCAAGCTGTCACGACCCTAAAATTTACTAAAAATAATAAATAAAAGGTTGTGACTTAGGTGTTTAAAGGTACATTAATGATTGAGATTTACGGAGTCGCTACTTGACAAGTTAAAGGTGTGCCAAGTCACCAAAGTGGTGTACCTAAAACACCCTTGACTCGTTTTAGTGGTCTGCGGCAGAGTTCCGGGTAAGGATCTCGGTTGACTCTCGGAAAGGTGTTAGGCACCCTCGAGTCCTGTACCAAGTACAGTTGCTTTATTGATGCTCTCCAGGTTTGTGAATTATTGTTTGTTTGTTTAATTGCCAAATTATTATTTGTTACTCTTTGATTTGTTTGAAATAAAAAATGTGTCAAGTAACCCACAAGGTATACTTGGAACAAATTTATACATATTTTGTTTTTACCTAATAAGTAGATCACAAATCATACTTATAATTGCCTAATCGAATTTACTCCTATTAATTTGCCTAATCGACCTCGTACATTGTTATTGCGCTTTGTTTTATCAAGCTTTGACCTAATTCATTGCTATATGTAACATTTTATACTTGTATCTCCTGCTTCCCCTGTTCACATCCGTTGGTTTATAGTGCGCCTTGACAAAGTTACATTCTCAAGTGTTAGCATAGAATGAAAACGTTCGCTTACTCATCTGATCACTTTCACTTCTAAATCAATCTATTTAACTAGTCTACAATAACACCTGTGTTACTTAAACTCTGCCTATTTGTTGAGTGAGCTCAAATTTAACAATTTAAATTATTTCAATGGTTTTGAATACTCAATTTCTTGATTGTTCAAGTCACTGGACATTTTGTTCCAACCTAGCTTTTTCTTTAAAAAATGCAGAAACTTAAAAGAAGGGAAAACTAAACAAAGCCGCAATTTTTAATTTGGATTAATATGTTTGATGCTATGAAAACAGGGAAAAAAAACTTGAACAGAGCATACATACGGGAAGAGTACATAAACAAGATAATAATGGCCTTAAGCTTCCTATTTCATCCATTCATGATCTAAAAATAGGCTAAAAGAAAAATCGTACATGGTACATAAAGAAATGACAAAATAATTTACCTTGTGAGCAAAAGGGTCCCAAACAAACAAACTGTTGACCACAAGTCCAACCAGCAACGATGACAGACCACAGCACCACTTAGAGCCCTTTAAGAAGCTCAAACTTAAACCATAATCTCTAACCTTCAACTTTTTTTCTTATTTCTCTATCTACCCTTTTTACTTCTTTCTCTGCTAACTCTCAATTTTTGTTCTGAAACTTGCAAGTATTTTCAGATCTGAAAAATGCTTTTTTAAGAGAGAATGAGAGAGTATTTTCTCATATGTTCTCTCTTTTTTTCAGATTTGCTTTTTGTAGTTCTCCCCCTTTGTGAAGGAGTAAATGAACTCCTTATATAGGAGAAGAAAATCAGCTCTTTCTCTTTTTCAATCCCCCAAAACATTAAATGACCTCCCTAAAAGACAAACCAGGCATGCCATACAATTTAATGCAAAAGTGAAATGGACAAAAGTCACATGTGCACACTTTTGCTTTTCAACAAAGTCAAGGAATCCTATGGAAAATTCAACTTTACAGCTGATATGTACATCCATTTGACCCCTTTTTGACTCACTTTTATGACCTGCTACATCTGGACCTCTATCCTAATCACCTTCATTAACCAAACAACAGCTGAACATATGCAAACTCCCTCAACTAACTTCATCCTACAAAGCTAACTGCATCTCAACCCCTCACATACCTCAGCTGCACAAAAAAAAACTCACACACATAATTCTTGCACATACACATACTGCACATAACCAAGCTAGAACAAAGAAAGAGAACACTTCATCCTTTCAAAATCAAAGATACCAAAAACAAAAACAGTTAGTGATCCTAAAGATTAGTAGAAATAAGACAAGATATTAAAACATGAGAAATTTAACAAGATAATATTACTGCATCTAATAATTTACAAAAGTTAGGGTGGCTTAGCATATTTAGGCATCTATGTGGGCCCACAAAAACTTCTATTTTTAATATTGTTGTGCTACTGCTTATGACCTATTTATAATTACTACTACAACCAGGCAGTAGCTAACAATATTTTTCAGCATAGATTTTTCTACTCCCCCCAATTTAAACACAATCATCCTCCAGGATGACAAAACAAGAGCTTCTTCAACTTAATTTGAAACTGCAGAAATAACCAACAACTACCCAAAAAGAAACTTCAGTACTACACCCCCTATGTGCGCCTGGATGGATTTTCATCAATACCCATGGTTGCCAAATACTCATCCACCTTTTGAGCAGCGACCACCCTAACTGGGCGCCAAAAATTATCCGAATCAGAATCCGAATCATTTTCCATGATATGCTCAAAATTCCTCTCAACTTGTGTCATCCTTGTAGATGGTTCTCCTCCAACAGAGAATGAATTTGAGAATTGAGGTCCCAGATTTGGCAAATTAGAGAAAGTATTACTGCTGTTAGTGGAAGCTTGTGGCAAGATAGGAGGTGCAGAAAGGGGGTGACGGAGCATAAATAGGGATAAAAGCAGGTGGTGGATGTTGAGGCAGTGGTGGGTAAAACAAAGGGATTGGGGAAGTGTCAGGATCCAGAAAATTCATGTAAAGGAATTGTGAAGGCATCCCATGAATTTGAGAAGTAAATCCCTAGAAAGTACAGAATTTGTTTAGCAGATTTGCAGACATACCAGTAATAGCAGAATTGTAGATCAAATCCTGCATTTGTATATGTTCAGCTCTATCAAACCTTCTCATATGCGTGCCTTCCATTTCCCCCATATCTTGCTTCAATTCATTTTTTTAACTCCAAAAGCACTGCCCTAATCTCCTCTCTCATGACTGCTCCAATTTCTTCTCTAATTATTGCTTTAAATCCCTCAAATGTAGCATCCATTATTTCCTTAAATTGAAACAAGATTTGGTCCAGCTCTTCTTTAGCACTTCGCACACCAGACTCTGCCCGTGGTGGCAATATTGCTCTTCCATTGAAGGGTTCTTCCTCACCATTCTTCCTTCTTGGTCCATCTGTTCGATAGATTTGGTTCCAAAATCTTTTTCCAATCCATTTGTTTGACATACTAATTTTTCTACTAAGTGTAGTTCTAACCCCAAAGTATGAGCACAACATGGTGATGGTGCTAGGAAAACAGATGTTACGACCATCATATTTTCTCAAGCTGCTATTTATCAATCTTCCTACATCCAAAGGCAGCTTTTCACTCATACAATACAACAAAGATGCTCTTTTCATATGTACCTCAGTAGGATTAGAATTGGGCATAAATCTAGAACTGATAAAGCTAAAAAAAGGCTTAAATTTATACCCAATGTTCACCCTGCATAACTTGTTCTTCGCACCTGTTTTCTTGTCGAATCCCCAATCTGCTCCGAAAGGACATAGTTTAGCTTCAATTGCATCATGATTAAGATTATTTATGAACTGTTCTGCTATGTTATCATCCACTAGTTGAAGGTCATAGATTTCATTTATCCTTGCAGCAGAGTAATTAATTTTCACACCTTTCACATAACTCGCCTCATTAACTTTGTCAATATTTTCAAGAAATTCAGTCACAAAGTCCACACAAAGCTACCTGGAGTTTTAGAAAATTCTTTCCAATGGTATTCTTTAATTGTATCACATATGAACTTCTCAATATCCCCTTCTTCTTCATCAAAATCTAGACCCTTCTCATGAATAATTATTTTCGTGGAGTTAGTATAAGGATCGTGAACCATCGGATGACTAGCAGCTCTTTTTGATTTAGGTATGGTGGTTAAAAGAAAAACTGAGGAGTAGAATAAAACAAGACTAACAAGAGAATGAGTGTGTAGGAAAAGACAGTGAAAATGGGTGGATAAAGAAAAGAAATTTAAACAGACAAAGAACTGAACATGGCTTGGACAATGGTGAAAATCTGATTGTACATTGGAGAAGATGAAGTGGAAGCAAAGGGTTTTCCTTTTGTTTTTACTTTTGCTGAACCCTCAAAATACTAAAAGCATATATAGTGGGGTAAAACAACAGTAAAAAAAAATCAATGGTTTAACTCACCGATGAGATATCGGTGTTTACTTACAAAACGTGGCTTCCAAATCAAAGAGTACATGTGGATCCCTTGTTTTATGGCTCTCAAATCAATTATAGATAGATACACATCCCCTTTTTTGTGGCTCTAAAATCAAGCTCTTTTTCTTTTTGTTTTCTTTTTAAATAATAACTAAAGTACATATAAAAGGAAATCAAATGATTCAAAAGATACTGGAGACGTTACTTTGCCGTTTTGGCTTTTTAGAGTCCAATCAAGTCTCTTTAAACATATATATTTACCAATATAGTAACTAAATGTATTGGAAGTTAAATCACTCAATGTCCCACTAAAGACACACGCCATCAGTGGACTCTTAGCCAATTTTTTTTCTTTTCCATCTATTATTATATATATATGCACTATATATTTCTCATACTAACTTCTAAATATATTTTTGTATTTCCACTAAAATTAAATATATCAAGAGTACTAAACAGTAATAAAATCAAATATATATATATATATATATCTCAAATATATAATCACAGAAGAAAGTTTGAAAGAAATTGTGACCGCACATATTCTATGTGCAATAGACTGAAAAATTTTAGACCTACCAGTCTCGGGTCCTAGTTTAAATATAAACTAGAAAATTACCTGTGCCAATATTTGATTAGCTTAATCAAATAGTTGACCAACCAGTTACTCAGGCATATCGATCATCATGGAATTACTCCTGTGTAGGTGACACTGTTTTTGTAGAGGCCGTCATTTGAAGTCCCGGTTGTACACTAACCTGGATATTAACCAGATTAATTGATTAAGTATTTGATCAAACAAGTCTATACTGGACTTATGAGGCTCCAATGCTTCACCCTCAATGGATAGGGGGTTGAAAAGTAGTTCTGAGTTTAACGTCGTCAGCTCGACTTATTGTAGTTCATGCCACATCACAGGATCTCAATTGCAAGAGCTTGTTTTTCATACTGTCCTCCAAAATATAACTTCAACCTGTGGCCATTCACCTTAAATTTCTCACCTCCACTGACTTTCTGAATTTCAATGGCTCCATATGGAGTAACATCTGTTACTACAGATGGACCAGTCCAGCGGGATTTAAACTTCCCAGGAAATAGCCTTAGTCGACTATTATACAAAAGAACTTGATCACCAGTCTGAAACTCTTTGTGGCGGATCAACTTGTCATGCCACCTTTTCATTTTTTCTTTATACAACAAAGCATTTTCATAAGAATTCAACCTAAATTCATCTAATTTATCAATCTGGAACAACCTATTTTTACCTGCACTGGTTATGTCAATATTCAATGTTTTCACTGCCTAAAAAGCTTTGTGCTCAATTTCAACTGGTAAGTGACAAGCTTTTCCAAAAACAAGCCTATATGGTGAAGTCCCAATTGGTGTTTTAAAGGCAGTTCGATAGGCCCATAATGCATCATCTAATTTCAAAGTCCAATCCCTACGTGAGGTACTGACAGTTTTTTCCAAAATTCTTTTTAATTCTCTGTTAGAAACCTCAACTTGGCCACTCGTCTGTGCATGATAAGGTGTGCCTGTTTTATGAGCCACTCCATACCGAGACAGTATAGTGGAAAATTGCTTATTCATAAAATATGTGCCTTGGTCACTGATAATCACTCTGGGAGTCCCAAACCTAGTAAAAATATTTTTCTTAAGAAATTTGCACACAATCTTAGCATCATTTGTTGTTGTTGCAATTGCTTCTACCAATTTTGAAACGTAATCTACTGCTACCAAAATGTAATGACAGGATTGCGAGGAAAGAAATGGTCCCATAAAATCTATACCCCAAACATCAAATATTTCATATATGAGTATAGAGTTTAAAGGCATTTCGTCCCTTTTTGAAATGTTGCATGTCCTCTGAAGTTTGTCACATATTAAAACATATGACCTTGCATCCTTAAACAATGTAGGCCAGTAGAATCCTGCTTCCAAAATTTTGGAAGCTGTTCTGTTCGAACTGTGGTGTCCTCTAACTGCTCCATCATGACAATGGCTCAAAATATCCTTTATTTCTTCTTCTGGTACACATCTTCGCACAACATTATCTGCACAAAATTTAAACAAGTAAGGATTTTCCCAGAAATAATGTCTAGCATCAGTTTTGAGCTTCCTTCTTTGCTGTGGAGAAAATTCCTTTGGCATCCAATTTTCTACCAAATAATTGGCAATGTCAGCAAACCAGGGAGCCTGATTTGTGATCACAGAGATAGAGAAAATATGCTCATCTGGGAATTCTTTCCTGATTTCTACTGCCTGAGTAGGTGGTGTTTCCAATCTAGACAAATGATGCTACTTCATTTTCAGTTCCCTTCTTATCTTTTATTTCAAGGTCAAATTCTTGCAACAAAAGTATCCATCTTAACAATCTAGGCCTAGCATCCTTTTTGTTCAAAAGATATCTTAATGTTGCGTGATCTGTGAAGACTATGACCTTGGTACCAATCAGATAGGAACGAAATTTATCAAAAGCAAATACTACTGCCAGTAGCTCTTTTTCTGTTGTAGCATAATTCAATTGAGCTTCGTTTAAAGTTCAACTGGCGTAGTAAATTGGACGAAAAATTATGTCCTTTCTCTGTCCTAATACTGCTCCAACAGCAGTATCACTTGCATCACACATGATCTCAAATGGTAGATTCTAATCTGGAGAAACAACAACTGGTGCTTTTGTCAGTTTTTCTTTTAGCAATTCAAAAGCTTTCTTGCAATTTTCAGAAAATTCAAACGGCACATCCTTCATTAAAAGATTTGTGAGAGGTTTTGAAATTTTTGAAAATCTTTTATGAACCTTCTATAAAAACGAGCATGTCCCAAAAAACTTCTAATGCCTTTCACAGTTGTGGGAGGGGGCAATCCTGCGATTAAATCAATTTTTGCTCTATCTACCTCTATCCCTTTAGAAGTGATTTTATGTCCCAAAACAATTCCTTCAGTAACCATGAAATGACATTTTTCCCAATTCAAAATCAAATTTGTCTATTCGCACCTTTCGAGTACAAGAGTCAAATTGTGCAAACAGTTTTCAAAAGTTTTTCCGAACAGAGTAAAATCATCCATAAAGATTTCTAAAAACTTTTCTGTCATATCTGAAAAAATGGCAGACATGCACCGTTGAAAAGTGGCCGGTGCATTGCACAGTCCAAAAGGCATTCTTCTGTAAGCATATGTACCCTGAGGACAAGTAAATGTTGTTTTGTCCTGATCCTCGGGGGCTAATTGTATTTGGTTATACCCAGAGTAACCATCAAGAAAACAGTAAAAAGCATGACCTGCTACTCTTTCCAACATTTGATCAATAAAGGGTAACGGAAAATGGTCTTTTCTGGTAGCATCATTTAATCGTCTGTAATCAATACAGACTCTCCATCCTGTGACAGTCCGGGTAGGTGTGAGCTCATTATTTTTATTTTTCACAACGGTCATACCTCCCTTTTTGGGTACTACCTGTACTGGACTTACCCAAGGGCTATCTGAAATTGGGTAAATGATACCAGCTGCTAATAATTTTACCACTTCTTTTTTCACAACTTCCTGCATTGCTGGATTTAACCTTCTTTGTGGTTGGACAATTGGCTTGTATTTTTCCTCCATCAGTATCCTGTGTGTACATATAGCTGGGCTGATTCCTTTGATATCTGAGACTGTCCATCCCAAGGCTTTCTTATGCTCTCTCAGCACCTTGATCAATTGCAATTCCTGTTCATTGGTCAACAAAGATGAAATAATTACTGGAAAAGATTCTTCCTCAAGATAAACATATTTTAAATTAGAGGGAAGAGTTTTGAGTTCAATTTTTGATTGAATTGTTTCTTCTGGCACATCTTTTCCCTCATTTTCTAAAGTTACAGCTTCTTCTCTAATTGAGGGATCATCATCATTAGTTGTACCCGATTTTACCAAGCACCTCTCCAATGAGTCTGAAAATAATTGATCATTTTTGTACTCATCTGTAAGATCATTAAGGAGTCAATAGTAAAACAAGAAGATGCTGAGTCATCATTAGGATATCTCATCATTTTTTGCATATCAAAAGTCACTTTCTCCTCATCAACTCTCAAAATCAATTGTCCCTGATGTACATCTATTATCGCTCTACCTGTAGCTAGGAAAGGTCTCCCCAAAATGAGAGGTACATCAGAATTTTCCTCCATTTCAAGGACAATGAAGTCTACTGGAAACACAAACTTATCAACTCTCACAAGCACATTTTCAATTATTCCTTTTGCCTTTTTTGTACTTTGATCAGCTAATTGCAAAGAAACAACTGTATTTTTTATATCACCAGGTTCTAGTTTTTGAAAAATTGAAAATGGCATCAGATTGATTGATGCCCCAGAGTCACACAAAGCTTTTTCAAAGTGAGTTCCTCCTACAGTACAAGGAATGGTAAAACTACCAGGATCTCCAAGTTTTTTTGGAAGCTTATTTTGTAAAATAGCACTACATTTTTCCGTAAGCTTAACCACTGAAATTCCTTCAAGTTTTCTTTTGTTGGATAGAATTTCTTTTAAAAACTTGGCATATGATGGCATTTGAGTTAAAGAATCTGTGAAAGGAATATTAATATACAATTGTTTCAAAATTTCTAGAAATTTTGAAAACTGCTGATCAAGTTTTTCTCTTTTTAATTTCTGCGGAAAAGGAATTGGCTCACCACTTGAATTAACTTTATTTTCTTGAGCAATTTTTTTCTTTGTTTCAACATGTTTTTCCTTACCATTATCAACAGTTTGACCCTCTTTTTGATCTTCCTATAACTTACCCTCCCTATTAGGGTATGGATCATCGAGATTCTTACCTGATCGCAATGCAATGGTTATAACATGTTCTCTTGGATTTTTTTCAGTATTGCTGGGAAATGGTCCTTGAATCTTTTCTGAAACAAGAGTAGCCAATTGACTTACCTGAGTTTCCAGATTTTTGAAGGTAGCATTTTGGCTTTCTATTTTTTCTTCGGTAATTTTGATGTGCTTGTACATCAAATCTTCCAAAGTTGGTGCCTGTTGTTGTGGTCTAGGTTGATATGGCCTAAGGTTTTGTTGCATCCTGTTTTGTCCTTGGAATCCAGGTGGTCCCTGTGGTGGTAGTTTCTGAAAATGTTGAGCATTTTCTGCTCCATTGGGGTTACTCCACTGAAAACCAGGATGCTTTTAGGCCAAAGAATTACCAAATGGATACGCTTTGTATCCAATTTGGTTTACCTGTTCATCAACTTGATTACCAGCTTGGCACTCATGATTCTGATGATTTCCTGCACAAAAATCACAATTGTCAGTTGAAGCAGGCTGCTGAGAACTTACCTGAAAAGGATCAAACTTTTGAGTTAGAGAAGCAATTTGTTTTGACAAGTCAGCCAGGACATCATATTGGTTTATGGCTGCAGCTTTCTTAAGTATCACTCTTTCAGATGGCTACTGTACCGCATTCTCAGAAATCTCATTTAGTAACTGTAAAAGCTTCTGCAGTGGTTTTTTCCATCAGGGCACCTCCGGCTGCCGCATCTACAACATTTCTTGCCGATGGTTTTAGGCCATGGTAAAAGATGTATAGTTGCATGTGCTCAGGGATGTCGTGATGTGGACACTTTCTTAATGGAGATTTTAGTCTTTCCCATGCTTGGTATATTGACTCTGAGTCAGTTTGCACAAAATTGGTTATGTCCTGTCTCATTTTAGTGGCTTTGGCTGGGAAAAAATATTTATTGAGAAATTTTTGAGTAATTGATCCTCTAGGTAAACTACGTAACCATAATTTTGCTTCTCCTTTTAAAGAGAATGGAAACAGGCGTAACTTAATTGCATCTGGAGAGACGCCATTATACTTTGTTGTTTCAACCAATTCTAGAAAATCAATTAAATGATTGTGAGGATCCTCACTAGCTTCCCCGTTAAACACACAATTTTGTTGTATGGCTTGGATTAAGCCGGTTCGAATTTGAAAGTTGTTAGCAGCCACTGGTGGCCTTCTAACACTTGACTGACAGTCAAAAGGATATGGTCTAGAATAATCCCTTAGGATCATGTTAGCTGGCCTGGGGGCCACTTCATCAAATTGGTCCTCAGGGATAGGTGGGATTGGTGGGTCCTGTGGTGGAACATTTACATGTTCCATGTTTATAAATGAGGAAGAGAGCGAGATTGAGGTTTGATCTTTTCTGCTTTTTCGCAGAGATCTTTCAATTTCAGGATCGTATTCAACAAGCTCCCTCGAAGAGGAGCGGGTCATATACTAGCTGAAATTACTGCAATAGTAACAAAAGAAAGAAAATAAACATATTCTTAAATTAGTAAGAAGGTAATTAATCTGAATTAGACAACTGCCGATCCCCGGCAACGGCGCCAAAAATTTGATGAGCTCTGGGCATATATGAATTTCTGCTCGTTTCCTGTCAAATTATAGTATAGTTTAAGATATCGTCCCACAGAGATTGGAGAATCTATGCTACAAATTTGTATTATCTATCCTACTATTTAAGAGAGTCAATTTTTGGGTGAAAAGAGTTGAAATTATATCTACTTGAAAAGATAGAAAATTTGTTTTTGATTTTTGTTGAAAAGATTTGGGGTTTCATGAATTCACTTGATATAAAATTATAATGGAGTTTAAATACCTCATTTTCTATTATACATATCAAACTCCTAAAGAGATAGAAAATTAATATTTCTACGATAGTTTTCTCATTCAATTATGCCTCTTTCGATTATCATAATTAAATAATAAACTTGTAGTATTAAAATAGAAAATACTTATCTTGAATGAGTACATCATATAAACAAAAACCTCTTTCGATTAGCTTTCGTCAAATCCCATAACTTGGCTAAATAATTTTCTTCTTTCGAATGAAAAACTTAAAATCAAGATAAAGAATTTTAAGTGATTAAATATAATTACCTCAATTTAGCATGATAATATATTTAGTTATTTCTATCTCCATTTAATTTTTGTTTCTTTCGATAACAAAAATTAGCAAGAAATATTATAACATAAATATATACAAGTGATAAAGTTGAGTAATATATATCTAATACTTTGATGTAAGAACTTGACAAGAAATACTCTCACTCAAGAATAATAAAATATCAAAAATCTATTATAATAATATATCAAGCTTCATCATTAATCCTAACTCAAAAGAAAATTACTCCATAGAGTGAATATAAAATACTACAAAGAGAAAATGTAGAACTCTTAATATTTTCCCAAGAAAGGAAAAATAACTTTTAAAAGTAAACAAAGCTACAAGAGTAGAATTTTTCTCCCGTAGTAACTTCTCTTCATTGCTAGCAAAAGTAGGACCTATTTATAGGAAAAGCTTCATGCCCAAAGTATTACGTACGGATGCATCTGTAGGAATCCGCGGATGCATCCGTGGTACCTTTTTTCACATATTCTTGATTTATTCTTGCTCTTTTTTCTACGGATGCATCCGCATCCGTGGATTCCTGCCACACGTGCTTCTTTTTCTTCTTTGCTTTTCCTTGTTTGTTATTTCTTCAATTTGGCTCCACTTCTTGTCCTGTAATATATTTTTATATATTTGCACAAAATAAAAGATAATACTATATATTTTGAATAAAAATATTACTTAAGTAATTTATTTATATATCTAAATATATACAAAATTTATAATTATCAAGCTTCAACTGAGGTTTATTTCTGCAAAACCATAAAAAGGCCAGTTTTCTAAATCCATGGCCTGATTTTTTCTGGAAAAAATAAAGAAATTAGGGTTCCTTTTGGAAAGCTAACATCATCTTTATATTAAATAATAGTGTATAAGAGGAAGTATAGGCT
Source organism: Petunia x hybrida (assembly GCA_037355625.1). Taxonomy (NCBI): domain Eukaryota; kingdom Viridiplantae; phylum Streptophyta; class Magnoliopsida; order Solanales; family Solanaceae; genus Petunia; species Petunia x hybrida. The sequence goes on from JBBBVM010000118.1 coordinate 20,827, forward strand.
TTGGATGTCAAGCCAATACAAAAAATAAAAAGCTATTTTTGTAAAAGGAAAATGTTACACTAGTGTCGTTCATATCATGATTTTCTTCATGTTATTTGTGAAATTGCCTAATTCTTATATTTGAAATATATCTACGTGTGTTATTTTTATGTGCATAAGCTTATAACCAGATGTTTGCCAAATCTTTTATATTTACAAATCAGAATTTTTTATATATGTTACCTACAAATCTATATAAATTATTATATTGAAAACGTGACTCCAAAGCAAAAGCCATTTAAGATATAGTGTTTGACAATTAATGTCAAAACGCCCCTTTAAAAAATGGCCACATTCTCTAAATGTGATGATCTCCATTTGTCCCTATGCTTAGATTGTCACTGTTATGGGAAAAATCCAAGAAATATTTATGTTTTTCACTGTTTAAAAACGATGTCCAGACTCACTTAAGATTTTTGCAGAAATAACCCAACTTTAAGTTATGATTGCATTTTTATTCCTCTTGGAATTTAAAGTCAAAATCATAGGATAAATCGCAACTACGTAGCGGTGGTCGTATCCCCGTAACAATAGGCGGCGTATTTTTACCTACACAGGTTCGGCTCTTGAAATAGATCCCCAAAATGACACAATGGAAAAGATCTCGGAGTGCATTCAAGAACCTCAGAAACAAAAAGCCGAGGATCAACCATCGAGGAGATAGAGTCCTTCGCGCTATCAAAAGAGTTTCCAAATAGAATCGTAAAAGACTTTACCAAAACAAAAAGGAGATTTACAAAAATACATAACCCCAACACCATATTTACAAAAAATATCAATACTTAACCACTTTACAAAAAATAACAATATTTTTTTACATAGCATATACAACTTCCATTAAAACCATAGATTTGAAGCTTTTACTCCCTCCCACCCCCAATACTTCAGCCACAGTAGCGACACTGGTGGCAGGTAGACGCCGGTCAATCACCGACCGGAGGCGGCAGGTCGCCGGAATTGTTTTGTTTTTTGTTTTTTTATTTATTTTTTGAGATCTACAAAACGAAACATACAAAAAATACACATATATACACTGTAAACTTTGTATAAATTGCTGTTTGACAGCTACATATAGTCAACCATACACAAACATACAAAAAATATATACAAACATACAAAGATATACAAAAAACACATCCAGATAATTTTTCTACTCTATACGTACACATACACAAGCATACATACACATATATACAACACCATACACATACAAAAGTGGAGATTAGACATCTATATACAAAAAATACAAGGCATATATATTTATATACAAAAAATACAAAGACATACATATTTAAATACAACACATACAAACAAATACATACCACATACACATATATACATATAGAAAAAGGAAAAAAAAAAAAGAGGAGCAGATTAGAACTCACCGGAAAAACCCACCAGAAACACAGATCGAGGATGTCACCGCTGCAGTTCAGCAGCGCCGCTGCACTGCAGCGGCAGCAGCCCGATGACGGCGAAGTACAACAGCACCAGAGAACACACCAGTAGCGAAGGGGGCTGCTGGTCACCGGAGAGGGAGAGATGGACGTTGACAGGCAGGTGGGTGGGTGGATGGAGGAGGGGAGAATAGGAGAGAGAGGGGAAGAAACTAGGGCTTTTTGTTTGGGGAGAGTGAGAAATGAAATGATGGTATGTAAGGTAATTTTTTAAAACTATTGTTATGTTTTGTAAATATAGTAAAAGTATTGGTATATCTTGTAATCAAGCTATTAGGATAGTCATGTGGTGTAAATTTTCCAAAAAAAAAAAAAAAAACTCACTTCAGATTTTGCAAAATAACCCAACGTTAAGTTATGATTGCATTTTTAGCCTCTTGGAATTTAAAGTGAAAATCAGAGGATAAAATCGAAACTACGTAGCAGGTTTAGGTCATTAATATAAAATTCAGAATTGCTTTAACTCTGCCTAAGGTACAACAAGCGCAATTCGATTTACTTTACACATAAGATTTCTTTTGAATTTTGATATCCAGCTTAATTTTTGGCCTAATTCATTAGCGGATTAGACATTCTAAGGTTTTGATTGTCACTTTTAGTTTATAATTAAACTTATACCTCACATCATGGCCTTAGTCTAGGATTGCCTTGAAATTTTAGCATACTTGAACGTATTTGCATATTTACTTTATAAAATTTCTAAAATTTAAATTCGGTCGGAACCACTTTTCGTGGGATTCGGGAAATGCCTGACACCTTCTTCCCGGATCATGTGGGCTTCTTACCTTAGAATCTCGGCTAGTACGTCTTCCTGGAGTTGATTTAAACCTTTAGACATTTTAGGTGACCTAATACGCCTTTAGACAAATATATTAGTTGGCGACTCCAAACTCATTACAAACGAGTCGCCTAGTCAAACCTAAGCTTTGAACTCAACCGAGATAAAAAAAAGGGGATGCGACAACTAGGTAATCAGTTTTACTCATGGCATTTAGTTTTTAGTACAACAATATACCTAGTGTTATCCCATAAGTGAGGTCTGGGAGGGTGAGATATAACCAGACCTTACCCCTATCTCGAATGAGATAGAAAGATTGTATAAGCATTTAGAAATATATACAAGTGTAGCCACACATATCAAACTATTAGGGTTGAAGTTGAATATTTATGGTGCGAAATTTGCAACTTATTTTTTTTATTCTGAAAATTAATCAGATTCAAACCAAAAGTGTGAAATTAGTTCTGCTTCAACCCAAATTAAAACCTTTTGATTTGAAGTTGAGCAAAGAAAAAAAAAAGCAGATTTTAACTAAGGGCTGACATTAGCTTAACTTGGCTTGAACTTCAATCCCATGTAAAGTGATCCGCCTATGAAAAAGTGCGCCAATAAGTGGCTGAAACGGTAAGGGCAGGCGCAAAAGTGACTATTTATGCACTTAGCCTTGTCCGTGCGGCTGCAAAGATCCGATCCCCGCTGGAACTCGACTAATCCCAATAGCTGTTGCGACAAAACAACACTAGGCAAAAAATTTCACCGCATGCCCTCCATAAGGAGTGGTTTTGCAAAATTATCCGCACTAAGGAATGTTTTAGCAAAATGCCCTTATTTAGTCCGGAGCCAAGACTTCAAGGCAAAATTTTTATAAGTCTTGGCAATTGGAAGACAATTGGCTATACTTCAAGGGCAAGTGCTGTTTTGCCAATACTTCAAGTTGTATGGCGAGAATGTAGGGAAGACTGTAAGGGGTAAGTCTTGGAAATTGCCCAGACTTACGACGAAGTGCGGCAAGTGTTACCTTTTGCCAATACTTATCGTTCAAGTGTTGGCAAATCGAGCAGGGGTCAATGGCAAGTCTTGCCTTTTGCCAAGACTTACGGCCAAGTGCGGCAAGTATTGCCTTTTGCCAATAATTAAAGGGATAAGTGCTGAAAAATGGAAAAATATAAAGGCAAGTCTTGGCCCCGACCTAAAAACTTGACACGAGTATTTTCCTCCGAATTTTTTTAATTAAATCTTAACGGGTCATATTTGCAAACCATCTGTTAGCACGGGCAAAAAGGCAAATCATTGCTTCCCGTGTCATATTTTTTGCAAATCAGCCGTTGGAAGGAAGCAAACTATCGGGTCAGCACTCAGCACCTTCTTTTGTGGGTGTTTCTTAGGTCCGAACAATTCCAGTATAAAGCATTTTCCTTTTGCTCTTTCACTGTAACACCAAAATCAAAAACCCTAGACCCATTTTTCTCAGTCACTGTAAAAACAATGCCACCAAAAGCAGCGAAATCGAAAGAAGCACCAGCTGAAAGGCCCATTCTCGGTCGTTTCTCTTCTCACTTGAAAATTGGAATTGTAAGCCCCCCCTTTTCTTCTTATATTTGAAATTTGAGTAATTTTTTCGTTTACTTATCAATTTGATCCATAAAGTTAAATCTATTTCAGAAATAATATATAGTACTTGAGTTTAAGTTATATGCACCGTTTTTGTAAATGATTTTTTACACTATCAGGTCATCTAATAGGTAAGATTTGATATAAAGCAGGAGCTGTGATCTTGAAAATAAGTTAGTCTACTTGCTACAACTATAACAGGTCAATGTGACGATATAAACTGACGGATTGAGATGTGTTTAAGCTCCGTCGGTGTAAAGAAATTTTTTACACTATCAAGTTATTCTAAAGATATTGATAGGTAGCACTCCATCAAAGGTAGGATTTGTGAGCTTGAAAATAAGACAAACTACTTGCTTCAACATGTGAATGACTTGATAGTGTAAAAATACCGAACACTGGCGGATTGAGATATGTGTTATCTTATCAAGTTATGCACCGTTAGTGTGAAGATTTTTTTATACTATCAGGTCACTCAAAAGATAAGATATCTACAAGTAACACTCTCATCGTGAAAATAAGGCAGGCCACCTAGATAAATGTGACTTGATAGTGTAACAATACTTATATAACTTAAAACACGTACGACTGGTACCCACTGTCCTCTGTGTTATGCAATCAAGTTATGCTGCAAACCTGTATTTTTTAGTGCTTGAGCTTGATATATGATCCAGGCAGATTTACAACTTCTTATGATATGGGATTAATGATTGGTTTAATTTGCACGGGAATTTCTTGTTTATTTTAAGCTATTGAAGTTGATGATGAGTTTGTCTATGTATTTTCAGGTTGGATTGCCAAATGTTGGGAAGTCAACTCTCTTTAACACGTTGACCAAGTTATCCATTCCGGCCGAAAACTTTCCTTTTTGTACTATTGAGCCAAATGAAGCTCGAGTTCACATTCCTGATGAGCGTTTCGAATGGCTCTGCCAACTCTACAAGCCCAAAAGCGAGGTCAGTAATCCAACTTTAGTACTCCCTTTGCCCGAATTTATGTGTCAGTCTTCCCCTTTTAGTCTGTCCCAGCTAAACAATGACACCTTTTTGTATTTAGAAACAAATTAACTTTACACTTCCCTTTTTTCCCCTTAGTGAGATGATTAATAGCTACAAAAATTGCTATGGCTCATTTTAGGCTGCAACTTTTGAAAGTTCTTAAACTCCATGCCCGCCCAGTCATCACCATCACGTAAATTGGGACAGAGGGTAACTAATACGGGTCAATAAAGGGTTGCCATGCCTATTTGTCCGTATGTAAATATGATTATCTATTTGTGACTCAGTTGCTTGCTTGTTTATAGATTGGGTTAATGAATCGCTTCTTTATTTTTGCTTCTATTCACCTCCTTATGATAAACTTTGATTTGCCTTTAAGATAACTTTTTTTCTTTAAAAAAGATAGTACTTTATCTCTAAGATAATCGTATTTCTTATAGTTGATCTCTGCTGAATGTTTGACGATGGCTAGGTGGCTGCTTTTTTGGAAATTCATGATATAGCTGGACTTGTTCGAGGTGCTCATGCTGGACAAGGATTGGGGAACAGCTTCTTATCCCACATTCGTGCTGTTGATGGAATTTTCCACGTTCTACGTAATACAATTACTCTTACTTTGACCTTCCATCTGTTGATATTTTCTTTTGTTCTTGGACAAATTTGGCAAATACTCCTGTCTTATTATGTCCAGTTGTATCTTATATACTTCACTGTTGAATATTATTGTACGCATTTGTGACACATATGCATTTATGCCGTTTGTCAGGGGCATTTGAAGATCCTGATATTATCCATGTCGATGACACTGTTGATCCTGTGAGAGATTTAGAGATTATAAGTGAGGAACTAAGGCTGAAGGTAAGTTGGATCAATCACCTCGAGTTTTTGGAATTTTTTGTGGCATACATTTAAGTATTTAACTCCTCGAAGGCAGTAAGTTAACATTCTGTAATATCTTAGTTGGATGTATCTCTGAGATAGCATTGTTAAGGAGATTTTGTTGATTGCACTTCGTTACTGTGATGACAATCTTTTACTTCTGAGAGAACTTTATCATATCTTTCTGTTGACTGAACTTTACATTCTTACAACCACGAGTACTTTTGAGTTTATTTATACAGGAAAATAGAAAGAAAAGAAAGAGTACCTGTGAGTACTACAAAATCGCTCGCGTACACTTGCAGTTAAAAAGCAGTCTCATCTTTGAAGAAGGGTTTTTTTGGAGGGGTTGGGAGGGAGGAGAAAGCAATGAGAGTTTCTTAGCCACTTGGACAGATTCTCTTTGTTTCTCGACACATGAAGAATCTTAGTAGTCTTTTGTTTAGTAATAGGTGGTTTCTACTGTAAGACTTGCAAAGAAATTTAAAAAAAAGCATTGCTTTTTAATGTATGCACTGGTGCTTTGTGTAATATGAATTTATAAGGACATTTATATATAATTTTACATGATTGTGAGTCCTGCATGGAGCGAACGTGCCTTGTTTCCTAAAAGTGCATTGTTCCATTTTGTGTAAACCAGGACATTGAGTTCATGGAGAGGAGGCTAGAAGATGTTGAAAAAAGCATGAAGCGGAGCAATGACAAGCAATTGAAAATCGAGCATGAACTGGTTCAAAGGGTGTGTGTCTATTGCTCTCCTTCCTTTGGCTCTTTACTTGCCTAAATGTTTTATCCTATTTCTTTATTTGTTTAGACTTTCTTGATCTCTTGGTTTCTGGGTCATTGAAAGGTGTCAAATATGAGATATATCTGTTTCTGGGTAGTCCTTTTGACATTCAAGATTTATAAATACTATCCACTAGATTTTTGGGTACCTCAGTTGTTCATAACTCCTAATGCTAGAATATTCCGTCCTTAAAGATGGGGTTGCCTCAGCTTAAGATCCCTTTTTACATGAGAATGGATATATCTGTACAGATGATTGATTATCCATCTCAGATCATATTAATTGATTGGACGGCTTATCTTGAGTTTTGTATTCTCATTTCTGGTGGAAATGTCTGCAACTGCAACTGGAAGAAATCATAAGTGTTTTCAGAGAGATGGTTGGTATTAGACTTGTCTTCCAGACTTCCACTACTATATCGCCGATCTATAGTTGAGTCTAAATTAATTTGAAAAGAAATCAAAGAACCAGTTTCTCTTGGTGTTTCTTTTTAAAATCTTCACGTCTTTGCTGACACCTCAAAAATACTTGAGCATTTTTCGTAGTTCATTTTATGGATAATAGGATGTCTAAAAAAAGTGTAGATCTAGAACTATGATGCTGCCTTGTCTTCTTCACAGGTCAAATCATCACTGGAGGAAGGCAAAGATGTCCGTTTGGGTGACTGGAAAGCTGCAGATATTGAAATATTGAATACTTTCCAGTTGCTTACTGCAAAACCGGTTGTTTACTTGGTGAGTGTAATGTTCCTACTGCCTCTCTATTTTGTCAGTTCTGGAAACAACAACGTGGTTTTCATTGGTTTTTAAATATTTATCCAAAATGATTACACCACACAAACTGGTATTACACAGTGCAGTTCTGTTGATTTTTGCGTGCAGTTATAGTTAATAATTCAATATACTGCTATCCCGAAAGATCCAATTATGTTTACCCAGTCTTAGAAAGTAAGTCAGATATGGGTTGTAACTAGTGCATCTACTTGATGCCTTTTACAAAATTAACCTTATCAAAAAAGTAAATAAATCAGAATGTAGTTAGTCTTGGAATTATTTTGGATATTTTTTATGCGTGTGTGAGAGGGAGAGAGAGAGGACATGATAAATGTATCAGAATTTCCTGTATATTTTAGAAGGCCCCCAAAAATTAGAAGCCATGTAGAAAGCAAAAGCCCACCTCTACCACTAGTTGAGAGATTACTTGTGAAACAAATCAAAGAAATTAGTGACGTTAAGGGAACCTTCTTTATGCAATCTATTAAATATTTAATAAGCCAGCTCTATGACAGAAGAAGCGCCAGTTTTCCTGTCTACGGTTTTGTCCCAACTATATGCTGTACTAGGATTATTTACAGTATCTTGTCACGTTGTTGCATTTATGATGCTTTAATGTTTCTTCTATTGCCAGAAACCTGAGTAGGATCAACGGAATAATGCATTGTGCCTACTGATTTTGTTATGGGTCATTGGCAGGTTAACATGAATGAGAAAGACTATCAAAGGAAAAAGAACAAGTTTCTGCCTAAGATTCATGCATGGTATGTATTCTATCTTTCTCAACAGTTTGTTATTAATTGAAAAGAATTGCAAAATTTTGTAGGGGTCTGTCAATTTTTTTAATAAGAAGAGAAACCAATATTTGTTACTATGACAAACAGATTATTTTGAATTCTAACAAAACAGTCAGCGCAATGCAATACATAATGATTTTTTGCTCATATGGGGTTGGTTACACCATTAATCATATAAGTTTGGTTCATCATCGTTCTGTGCTCTTGTTCTCTACATTGTCCTCTGCAAAGAAATGATATGGGGATGTTGGGGGCAACAAAATGATTCAGATGCATCCAAGAATGTGCTCAATCATGAACAAATATGTTATGTCACACTTTGGTAGTTCTAGTATAAATTATTTACTCTACAAATTTCCAGGGTGCAGGAGCATGGTGGTGAAATAATTATTCCTTTCAGTGCTGCTGTGGAGAGAAATCTTGCTGATATGCCAGCAGATGAATCTGCAAAATACTGTGAAGAGAACAAGTTACAAAGGTTAGTTTGAAGTGATAAGTTCTCTAATGAGTAACAGATACTTTTACCCTATGCATTGCTCTAGAAGAAATTTGGAGTCTTATAAGATTTATGACTAGGATTTTTAGCAATTGCTACTCCCCATCCACTACACCAGAGAGGAGAGAGCAGGAAGACTAGAAGAGTGTGGTTCCTAATTTTTCCGATTCATCTTTCACTTTCTCTTTCTACATTACATGAGATGAGAATCTTTTACATGAGCTGCATTCTTAAGCATAGTCAGAATAAGGTGCGTGCCTGCTAGTGCCTATTCGGTTTCATGGTTTTCTTTAAATTGTCTACTATCGTTAAAGAGTCCCGTCTTACTTGCACAAATAGGTTTTTATGAAATGTGCTTTATCTGGGTTGTATGGGAAAAAAGGAATAGCAAATGCTTTGATGCAAGTTATCTCCACTATGTATACTTTTTTTTTGGTTAATAAACTCACATGCACACATACCGCAAATGTCTGTACATTTGTTAGCCTTTTGGACTAAAATGAAAGTTTTATATAATGTAAACGTTACTTTTTTGAGTCCATTAACTCTTCAGGAGCTTTTGGAGGTTTCATTTGTATTTTCTCTGGATACATTTTTTTCTATATGAATCCACTTGCTTAGTGATCCTCTATGATTTATATAAATCCTCATACTTTATGAAAAAAGAGATTAAAACCGTTTTCCTTATTTAACCAGCAAAAGAAAATTGAAAGGTAGATCAATGTTACCATTCTAATGAAAGAACAAAATTGAGAGGTAGATGGATATGATTTTTGTCATTCACGGATCTTCGAACCGTGTGCCAACTTGTTGCAGTTCTAGTACAGAAACAAGCCAGAAACAGGCCAAAGTAAGTGCCTTCACTCATGATCCCTTCCTACTCACCATATTGTACCCATTTCTAGAACTGGATGAAGACCTTAACCAACATTGTTCATGTCATTCCAATTCAAAGTCCTGCATCAATTTATGAAGTTGTTTGTCTAAGTGAGGTTTCTCCGGTTCTTTCTTTAGCTACTTTCTACAGCGCTGTTCTTTCTGGGTCAATGTGATAATCCTAGTTGGCACCGTTTTATTTGTTGAGCATCAATAGATCTTTGGACATTTACATTTTACTTTGCTTGAAAGGCATATAAATACAGAAAGCATCATTTTCATCTCTTTGTCTAGCTGACATTGATCTATCGTGCAACAGTTGCCTTCCGAAAATCATAAAGACTGGATTTTCAGCCATTAATCTCATTTATTTCTTCACAGCAGGACCAGATGAGGTACTTCAAATTCTTCCTCTTCATTCTCTCCCAATTCTTTATTGATTGGTGTTAAGTTTGATGCTGCATAGGTAATTTACTTCTGATGGTATTTGATTGGGCGTGAATCCTAAGGTGTAAAGTTGACTTATATATTATACGAATCAAATTACTTTGATATTTTATTTTTTCACTATTTTTTTGAGCCTGTACTTTAATATTTTTCACCATTACTCTTAGGACCCGTTTGTCCATAAAAATTTTTTTGCTTTTTTTCAAAAGGTTGTTTGTCCATGAAAAGTTGTCAGTTTTTGAAACTTTTTTGAAAAACAGTTTTTGAAAAACTAAAAAATAGTTTTGACCACTTTTTCAGTTTTTTTAAAAAACCAACTTTCTCCACTCACAATATTTTAACTTTTATTTAAGAAAAATTCATGTCCAAACACAACTTCAATTTTCAAATACATTTTTTCAACTCAACTTCAAAAACTCTTTTTCAATTTTTTTTTTGGTATTTATGGCCAAACGGCTACTTATATTGACTGAATGTGAAAAAAATATTGAAGTAATGGCTGAAAAGTGTTTGACATTGCATCAAAGTTTAAAGGCTAAATAGTTTAATGATTTGAATTCTGGAAAATTGTGCAAACCGTATAGATACATAATGGCTGAATGATGCCAAATATGTTGAGATGTTCCAAAATGGAAAGAGTGTCGTAAAAATTGGGCGGAGGGATACCAGGAAAAAAGTTGGCCAGAGGGAGTAGTCCTTTCTTCTCACACTTTTCATGGTAATGCTGGTTTTAATGCACTGACCTGCTTCCTAGTAATATAAAATACTTTGTTCTGTTTTAGGTATTCCATCCTACATTTTTTCTATGTTATACGAGGAACTTAAAAAAAAAAATCAGGGGAAATGCCATTTTGCTTGTTCATAACTTGGTTCCCCACACCCCCCCCCCCCCCCCCCCCCCCCCAAAAAAAAAAAAAAAAAAAGAAGCAAAACTAACACACCAAAAAACAACTAGTTGAATTAACCTTTATTGATGGTTAAGGGGCCTCGGACCTGATTTTTTCTCTTCATACAGGTTAAATGCTGGCAAATCCGCAGGCAGACAAAGGCTCCTCAAGCTGCTGGAACAATTCATACGGATTTTGAGAGAGGGTTTATCTGTGCTGAGGTCATTTCTTGCCTTCTTTTTCCTTCTAACCTTTCAGGATTCAAAAAACTAGTTCCTATAGTTTTCAGTTTATTTCTTGCTGAATGGACAGTGCGGGCGGCGCTTTAACACCAATGAGTTGAATAATTTAATTAGAAACTCCTGATCGTTAACTACTTTTAAGAACTTTTGTCTAAAGAAGACCTATTCTTTCTGAAAATTTTAATAAGACCAAACTGCCTAAGTAGATATATAGGAATTGGACTTCCCAAAAAAGGGGGAATTTTGTGAATTGGAAGCAAAAGATGAAGCTATCTTATCGTGCTCGGCCAGATGATTCTTATTTGAATAAGCACTGAAATCGGTTTCATTTGACTGCTTTCATATTGAGCTGTCATTTTTCTTTTCTCTTGATGCTAATACTAGCATGTGTAAGTGCTGACTTGGGCGTTTGTGTCTTCAGGTGATGAAATTTGATGATCTAAAGGAACTAGGCAGTGAGTCAGCTGTAAAGGTATTCTTACTGAGTTATCATTGGCAATATAATGATACATGCAGTTTCACGAGTGGAATTGCATTTCGTCTCTATTCTGGAATAGTGTGTGCTTTATTTCTGCACTTGTTCTCAGAAACAAAAGAATAAGTTGAAGCAAACTTTGAATAGAAGTTCTCCATGAGAGCAAAAATATTGTGAAAAACTTTGAAGCAAACTTGTTCTTCTGCATATTACTCTTTTCTCATCCAACTTTTTTGCTGTATTTTTCACAACTTGTTCTCAGAAAACAAAGCTAAAGTAAAATTCTATTACTCCTGAAGAACATAAATAATTTGAAAGACGGAAGTAAAACTCAACTCATATACAAATAATAGATATGGTCATACCTACATGTTTTATTTTTCTATACTGCGTTTCCAAGAGTATAATATCACGATATTCATCTATTGCCACTCCTTTACCTTTTTATGCCAAAATCAGTTTTGTCATCTAGGTTGTCAATACGATATTGCACTTCTACCATCTCTATCTTCATTATAATGTAGATTCTTATCTAAGCTACCCTAAATGTGTAAATACTCTTAAGTTACTTCTCACCAAAAAAAAAAAAGAGGAAGAATTAAATGCTAATCTTTTTTCTGCTCAAAGATACTTTGTTATAGCCTTCATGAAAATTAAAATGAATATATTTTGGTGATGGCAAATGCTATACTATCAAACTGGATATCAACACGCTCTTAATGAAAAAGAATATATTTTGGTGATGGCAAATGCTATACTATCAAAGTGGATATCAACATGCTCTTCATGAGGTACAGGTGGCATATTCTTCAATGAGGATGCTACATGTTGTGCATGTTCAAATCTGTATTTAGGAATGACAGTTCATTTGTTCTATATTTCTCAAATGACCTAGTCTGTTAAGCCAAAAGCAGCAGTTTGCAAGGTTACATTATTGTTCCTAAATGTGACCTTGAGTTTTGCACAAAGCTGGAGTTTTCTTTATTTATGATCTTTGAAAATCGTCTAAGGTGAATCTTCTCTTCCACAGGCTGCTGGGAAGTATAAGCAGGAGGGTAAGACGTATGTAGTCCAAGATGGAGATATTATATTCTTCAAGTTCAATGTCTCTGGGGGTGGGAAGAAGTGAGGTTGTGGATCTGCATTAAACTTATGAAGATGATATAGTTTTGCCTCATAAGTATAAGGTCCTATTTTTGCCGGGAAATTTGTATCTTGTATGGGAAGTTACTGCAGTTATAGCTTGTTGGATGTGTCAGTCTTTTTCGCGTTTTGTTTTGCTTCCTATTTAGTTCGTTTCATTCGGCCAATGCCGGATCCAGTTTATAAGTGGTTCTGGCTGGCATTTACATTTTCATGTGATGAGGTATTTGTGAAGATATAAATATGATCAGGAGACCTGGTGATATGAATTTCACAAGATGTTTGTATTAGTATTTTCTCAGCATTTAGTCATGCAACCAAGTCTTACAAATTAGCCATGGATCAGAAGGCACGAATAGTTGCCTGTGAACCCACGTATATAGTGGCTATGTAATAGCATTGCCCTTGTGAAGTTTAGGTAGTTTGGGTGTATTGGCGGACAGCTCAACTGTCCTGCGATGGCTCATGGACAAATGGATTTAGGAATATTTGTTTTCAATCTATTTTCGAACTATAATTTTGACGGATTGAAGTTCCATCCATTTATCCAACCTGTCTTCTTGACTGAATCAGCAGAATAAACATAGTCATTTCTGTTAGTGTTGTGGTAGAGGAGTTGCATTAGAGTTTATATGATAGTCAGAGATCGCACATGGGTTTTGAATCGATAACTTTCTTTCGACTTATCATTTTTATCTTACACAAGAAAAATGGCGGGTGTAAGTTGTGGATTGGTTCAATTGAACACAAATTTTCATTTGGACCATTATTATCAATCCGAAAATTGGTTTACATCTCATGTTTTGAATCCATATTTTCCAAATAATCACTATTTCCAAAGAATTCAAAACAACCTATTAAGATAAAAATCTGGATCTTCTTTTGCATATGGTTGGATGAATGATATATCAATGTGCATAGTCAAGACAGCTAACTGAAGAGTAATCCTTTTTACCATCCGTAACAATGTATACTGGTTAAAAAAAAAAAAAGAACAGCGAGGTGGCAGTGATGGGATGGAAATATGACCCTGTATATACATAATAACTGAATTTTCTGAAGGGACTCAGTTGAACGATATGTAGCTTCTTCCTTGAATCTGTTGAAACAGTTGTGCTATTTGTGTCTAATTTGCACAGAGTATTTACATAAAACTTGTGTCATATTTAAATGAGAATACTTAACAATTAACTATGATTAAGTGATAAGTATCAACACGTATGTTTTGAATTTATTGATTTGATACCATTTGCAGGTAAATTTAATTTTTACTATTCTGTCTAGTATTATCAACTGAGGGAGTTTCATTGCCGAAAAAATATTATCCCTTGCCTCTTTAGAACTCGAGGACAGAGTGATACAGTGCTCACTCTATTTATTATTTTTATTTTTTTTGGTTCATCTATATGTCTGCTCCTAATAATGGGTCCCAAGGGAAAAGTTTCGAATGAGATAATATTGGGCTTTCATTAGCTGTAATCTTCTGAAGAGCCATTAAGTTTGAAGCAAATGCTCAGATAAATATAGCCCTTTTCGCAAAAGCTTCCACAAAGACTCAAGGAACCATCATTTCCTCCACCACCAAAAGAAGTGTACTCTAAAAATTAGAAAAGAAAATTAAAGGCAAAAGTGAGAAAAAAGGAGAACCTTAAAGTGATCTTTCCAAGATACAACATAAGCAAGAATAATTAACAAGAAATAGAAAGTGATATTAAAAGAAAACATCATCATGATCTAGCTTGTAACTAAGATGGATTAGGTGACTTTAACATATACATGTGTGATTCTGTTTAGATTATATATGAGTAATCAGTTGTGCAATCAACGGGGAACATGCAAGTAAAGAAGAGGGCCTAGTCTTATGCCATTTGCCAAGGGCAAAGAGGGAGACACAACGAAACCAATACCCTCTATTCTATGCAATTGTAACTAATGTAATAATGTGAGTAGGTATTGTTTTGCAAAAGTTCTTTAATGGGCACCATTTGTTGTTGCAATTGTTTTCTTACAAACTTTGATTTTCTTTTTGATTTTTGATTTTTTTTTGTTATGGGGTGTGTTTGGACTACCTTGTACGCATATAACATATCAATGCTTCTATATTATCTATCAGCATATTTACTAGATAATTCTACAGAATAATTCCACTCATTAACGCCGGTAAATAAAAAGAATTTGCCTAATATGTTTTGTCCGACTTGAAACCATATCTTGGGTTTGTTAATTCACGGTAAACTGTTCTTGCGTATGGATATCGACCAACTATAGTATCGATTAAATATTTGGAACTTTTTATGATTTTGGCAAACTAAAGAAGAGACAATTAGTAAATATTTCAACAATAAGCTAGCATTTTGCGCGCACTCCCCCCCCCCCCCCCCTCCCCCCCACAAAAAAAAACAAGAAAAAAAAGGGAAAATATTGCCTAGATTTTGCATGATGGAGGTGAGAAATTACGGACTTAACTCATGATGGAGGTGAGAAATTTTGCATAGATTTGCCTTCTTTGCTCGTTGGGTACATAAGATTTGTTTGTGCAGTGAAAGGGAAGAATTAGTGGTGAAAATAGCTCATATAACCAAATTGTCTCACCAGAAAGGAGCAGAAGAAATTATGGTATTTACCTTATAGTACTTTACAAGAATTTTCAGTATCTGAGCTTCACCTTCAATTTTATGCGTTATCACACTTCCAAATCATCATATATTTTGCATACTATTGGAAATGAACGAGATTTAAGGGGAAAGATTCTGTTTCTTGATATCTCATTGATTTATAATGGGATAAATAGCCATCCAGAGTAGGAGCGTAGGACTTATAATTGTTCTATATGCTTGTTTTTTAAAGCAAGATACTCTTTTTGTTAAACTTGTCAGTTGTCATATACCACTAATACTAGGGTGACTTGGCTAAAAGACCGCTGCAATGAAGGAAATAGAGAGAATAACCCTCAAATCTTAAAAATTGGGTGTATAACCCTTTAATTGCTTAATGACCATTTAACACTAATGATCTTACCCAAGTTCTCAAGTCTCAAATCCCTAGCCCCCAAGTTACAAAAACTACACTTTGGTCTACTATATAAACAATTATTATTTACCTAAAATAGCAAAAAAATAATTAAATCTTCCTACTAAAACCCCTGGACCCCCAGTTACCTTCTTCTTCCCTCCAAGTTTTCCCGCCCAGAACCACCTGCGCCTTCAATGGCTGTTTGAGCTTCGTTTTTTGCTCCATTTCACTCATCAAGAACTGCGTCATCTCGATCTATAACTGTTTTCTCTTTTGGAACCCGTTTTTCTGGAAATTTCTTATTGCGGCTGTAACGTTTCGATGCGAGTAATGTGGATGGAAATCTGAGGTGAATTGGTCTGGGCTTCCGTCTTTGCACATACATCCTTTCATTTCTTCAACTGGTAAGAAGTTCAAGCTGTTTATTATTTGTTCGCCATTGTTGCAGAACTACTGCATTATTTCATCGACCATCGACCACATTTGGTTGATCATCGACTTCGTTGAAGTAGATGGGGGGTTTCTTTGTAGTAGGTGTTTAATTTATGGGTGAATGGATTGAGACCCCAAAATGTTGGAATTGGCAATCTAAGACAAAGACAACAATCCCTATTGCATTAAATTTGGAATGTACCTACGATGAGTTAATTGACCAATTAATTGATCGCGGCAACTTAACGTGCCATCACAGCGAGGTTTCAATTAGCTATGTTTTTAGTGCTGCTCCTACGAGGGGTAAGGTGGCTCCTTCTTTTTATAAGGAATGATAATGATTTGCATATCTATATGCTCGATGTTGGAAATAATGGTAGCAGGCCTATTTTAAAGATATTTGTTGCCAAGAGCTCTCAAGCAGGCTCAAATGCTGCCACTAATGCTGCAGCTGCTTCTGCAAGACCACCACGACCACCACTATTCAATGATAGTACGGGTGATTATGGCATTGATGCTGGAGTTGGTGATATTGCTGGTGATATGGACAGTGAAGAAGAAAATGCTATTGAAGATCCAGAGGTTGGAGAACCCGCTGTAAATGGGAGCAACTGTGTTGCTGAATCTGCTCCCACTCAAGGCAGCAACTTGGGTGATGTGGTTGATGATTGCACAGGTTTTCATACTGGGAAAACCTTCGATACCAAGAAGAGTCTGGTTGTGGCTTTGAAGATGGATTCAATGAAGAAGCCATTCATATTCAAAACAAAGAAGAGTACTAAATCCCTATATGTCGTGGCGTGTGTAGAAGCGCGTTGCAGGTGGATGGTGCGCGCCATGAAGTATGTTAATTCTAACAGGTTTGTGATCACCAAATACTTTAAAGAGCACACATGTGGGGTGCAACATCTACCAAGCCATCATCCACATGCTTCAGCGGATGTCATCGGAGAATATTTCAAGAACAGGTTTATTGAATGCAAAGGGTTGACGACAAAAGATATCAAGAGCGCTTTGGATCAACAACTGAATAGTAAGGTAAGTTATTGGAAGTGCTGGAAAGGAAGAGAAATTGCAAAGGCTTTAGTTAGGGGCAGTCCGGAGCACAGTTACGCAATTTTAGATGCGTACAGTTTTGTGTTGGAAAGCCTAAATCCTGGCAGCAAGACTGGGTTAAGGGTTGATGAACAGGAGAGGTTCAAGTATTTTTTTTGTAGCTTACGGAGCTTGGGTTAGAGGGTTTACATATATGAGGAAGGTGATATCAGTCGATGGGACACATTTATCGTCCACATACGGTGGTATTTTGTTGACGGCTGTCGCGCAGGACACGGAGAACCACATTTATCCATTGGCTTTCTGTGTAGTAGACAAGGAGTGCGATAGCTCATGGCAATTCTTTTTTGAACAGCTGGCTCACGTAGTCCCCAATACACCGGACCTGTGCATAATTTCCGATCGCGCCAAGGCCATAGTAAATGGGATTAGAAAGGTGTATACCTTAGCATCCCATGGCTGTTGCACCAAGCACCTTGCTGAGAACATGTGCGTAAGGTTCAAGTGTGGATCATTTTTGAAGGATTATTATACACCTGCGAAGGCGTACTATTTTGAAGTGTTCAGCGATGCTTTTAACCAGCTTGCGTCAAAATGCCCTGCTGCAACTGCTTGTCTTAAGGATGAAGTGGGCTTCCATAGGTGGACGAGAGCATTTTTTCCAGGAAATAGGTACGATGTAATGACCACAAACCTTTCTGAGTCCCTCAACGCAATGTTCAAGGACGAGAGAGAATACCCCATCCTGGGACTGTGCAATGCTATTACTCGTAGGTTTACTGACAAGTTCAATGAGAGGCGTGAGGAGATGAAGAAACACAACACCATTTTGGTGCCCAGTGCTGAAACAAAATTGAATCAGAATATGCTTGAAGGAAACAAATTGATTGCTTATCATGCAGGCGGGAACGTGGAAGTACTGAAGTACATTGTGGTTGGAGATGGCCTATCCCATACTGTCAATCTTTATTTCAGAACGTGTACATGCCGGGAGTTTGACCTGGACAAGATACCATGCAAGCATGCGTTTGCAGTGTTAAGGATAAGGTATGGAGATGAATATGGTGCTAGCGCGTACCATTACACTTGTCCATTTTATAGGCTTCAGACTTACATGTGTGCGTATGAAGAAATATGTATCCAATGCCACCAGAGCAAGAATGGATGGTTCCTCCAAAGGTAGTTCATAGAAGAATTCTTCCGCCGATGGTCGATCCCAAAAAGGGTAGAAGGAGAATTAATCATTTTCCCTCAGTTGGTGAAACATTTTTCTCAAGGAAGAGGCAAAATAGATGTTCAAACTGCAAGAGAAGTGGCCATAAGAGGACAACCTGCCCTGCTTTGGTACGAGGTTGATAATCAACCTTACAATTCTGATTTGGTGTATTAGCTTAAGTTGTGATAATTTGGTGTGTTTAAGTAGTGTTAGATGTGGTTGTCTTAATTTGGTACTGTGTTATTTGTTGGAACAATTTGAACTGATTGTAATAGGTTCGTTAATGTATTTTATTTCTATTTTAAGTGTCTTTTTATAAAAATGACTATTATTTAGTTCACCAAATGTTGGACATGTTTACAACCAATTGAGTATTTACATTTTCGATTAATAGACACTATATGGGTTGATTATTGGAAAAAAAAATAACGTAGATTAATTGACCCAATGCAGTTGATAAAGTGATTGAACGCATTTAATACACGCGTGCGCCCCGTCATTGAAAGCAGCCGGAATTGGATTAAACGAAGTGGCTGTTCATAATTGCCACTTGAAACGATGAGACTTTTCTGGGAACACCAAAGGTTGCATCGATTTGGAGCCTATAAATAGAGGCATTAGATCCAACAATCCACAACACAACTCAAGAATCACTCTCATCTCATAATGGCAAGAGCTCCAGGCACTGCAAGTAGAAGTGGAAGTGCCACCAGAAACAACAACAACAACAATGGCAATGGAGGAATTCTCACTCTCAGGAACAACGACTCAGAGGTGCTGCTGATTCGTGCTGACATAGACAGGCTTATCCGCCTCCTGTGTGATGATCGTAGGAGGCAGGAGATGAACATCCGCCGTACTGCTAGGATGTTGAGGGTGCTCATGGAACGAGCAGGGGAGGATCTGGACAACTACATCACCCCTCCCCCCTCCCCTCGTAATAATTAGTTTTTTTTTAAAATTTTTAAATGTAAAAAGAAAAGGGTTTTCATTATGATTGCTCTTTTCTTAAAAATTATTATAAATAAAAAAGCCCCCTGAGCATTATTATTATTATTATTATTATTATTATTATTATTATTATTATTATTATTATTATTATTATTATTATTATTATTGGCAATGGTTCTTTTAATTTCTCGTTCAATTTTCCGCTCCCCCATTTTTTTTGCATATTCTTGATGAACTGTCCATACTCCATTTTGGTGTATAATCAACCAACACCAAGTAGATAAATCGATAGATAGGTTCGCAAAAATGGAAATAATCAGAAAATGAGCAAAAACAAAAATATAAATAGAAAAAGATAAAAGTAAAATAATAAATTACGATAATATTTAATTAATAGAAAAAGTGAAATTTACTGAAAAATGTAAATAAAATAAATATTAAGTAATAAGAAAAATATTTAAGTAATGGGAGAATTTTCTGAAAAAGGGAAACGTATCAGAAAAATGAAAAGTCGGGACTTGACTGGACAAAGGTAATCGACTATTAACCAAATCAACTAATCGACTGCACATAGGTTCTTAATCGACTATTAACCAACTCAACCACGAAAGGGTTGATTATCGACCTAGTGTAATTTCACATAAAATCAAAAAACCATGACTAATGTATGTTGTTACACCTCATATGTTGGTATATCGTACCCATTTGGGTATTATAGCTCACATTGATACATTAAAACAACATATTGATGCCTAAAAGGGGAAATCTCATGTATATATAAGTCTACTTTGTCTATTCTTGTTAAGTAATGCCTTAGTGTTACGACTAATGTGTGTTGTTATAACTCATGTGTTGGTATATGGAACTCATTTGAGTATTATAGCTCACATTGATACATTAAAACAATATATTGATGCCTAAAAGGGTAAAGCTCATGTATATATAAGCCTACTATGTCTATTCTTGTTAAGCAATTTCTTAGTGTTACGACTCATATGTCTTGTTACACCATAAATGATGGTATAATGTGCCCATCTAATATTATTGACCACTTTAATACATTATAACAACTCATTGATGCCTACAAGGGTATAACTCATCAATACATAAGCCTATTACGTCAATTCTTGGTAAGCAAAGCCTAGTATTGCGACTCATATATCTTGTTACACCATGAATAATGGGACAAATACTACATAACGTAAGTATAAGCATGTATTAAGTTAGTGCAGTTCATTTATAACATCATTTATACACTTTTCAATGAATAATTACAGTATTACCTTTTTTGGATTCGAGAAAAATTTCATATGTTAATTTTCAAGATACAAAGTTGATTATCGACTACTATATGTCGATTATCGCTAACCCTAACCCTAAACCCAAACCCCAAACCCCAAATCCTCAAACCCCGAACTCAAACACGGAACACGTCACGCCTCAGGGCACGTGGCTTAGACAAAAGTCAAAAAATTTCAGCGGCAAATGGTGCCCAAATTTCCCCCAATTTCCCGCCTCCCTTAAACATAAATTTTAATATTTTAAAACAATTCCCCAAATATATAAAAGCTGATTTAACCCCAAAACACACAATTAAAATTTCTATTTTACAAATCAAACCTAACCCACCCAATTCTTCAAAATCTTCGCTTTCACCCGCAGAAAAATCAAACAACTCCAAGAACATCATGAGTCAAGATTCGTCGAGCTCCAACGTAGTAGCAGAAGTCGATATCAGTTTTTGCGGCAAAAACACGAAGTTAAGGACCTCTCGTACTGCTACGAACCCTGGCCGCAGATTCTGGAGTTGTAAAACTCCAAAAGTGTGTTAGTCATACATTATAGTTCTGTTTTTGTTTTTGATTAATTGTTAATGTACTGATTTTTTCTTGGGTTTTGTTAAATAATGCAGTCAAATGGTGGGTGCGACTATTTTAGGTGGTTTGATGGTGGACCACTGCCTGCAGCAGCATCGAGTGTGATTGGGAACTTAGTTAGAAAGCTTAAAGATACTGAAGACAATTGTGTTCTATTGAGACAACTGTTGAGTGAATGTGAAGAGCAAACTAATTTTCTGAAAATCATGCTGAGGGAAGATGAAATAAAGCTGAAAGAAGCTGAAATGAAGAGGGAAAAAGCTGAAATGAAGATTCATCGACTGAAGATGTTGATTAAGTCGATGGTTGCTGGTTGTGTCATCTGCTCCGTTTTTAAATGGATCTCCTATTAGTTTGCTACATATATTATGTAAATATTGGTATTTTAGACATCTCAGTTGGCCTACTATAAAATTTAGACACTGTGTAAATTTTGTAATTAATCCGGATATGTGTATTATTTTGACGCAGTGTAAACTTAAGGTCAATCGTTTGGCTGTTTTTGTATAAAAGCTTTGATATTGTAATGTAGTCGTATGACTGTTTTTGTTATAAAAGCTTCGATATTATTTAAGTTGCGAGCACATAAGTACAAACATGTTATTAGTTGCAAACCATAATTGAAACATTGAACAATGAATGAAATGAGTTCCTAACAAGTACCCTGCATTAATAAACCCACACTTCATGTCCAAAAACAAGGTCAGCCACCATACACTTGTCTATGACTAACCATAATATTTCCAAAGATAACAAGTTCAAAGTTAACTGTCAACTACTGTCATCAATAGAATAGACCTTAACAAGTTTAAAGTTAACTGTCAACTACTGTCATTAACTACTAGTTCAACATTCAACTTATACAAAACTACGAAACCAATCATTAATACTAGAGTCAAACATTATCTGCTCCAATATTCTCTGAAGGAAATTGAACATTCAGACTTGCAAGCACTTCATTCACAGCAACATTAGCTTCATCCACCTGCAGTGCTGCTTGTGTCTCTCGATTTTCTTCAACAATCTCTTCATTTCTGGATTCTTCAACAATCTCTGCATTGTCTCCATCCACTGCTTCATTTTTGCCTTCTTCAACTGCAGCATCTTTCTTATTCAGCTCTCCAGACATCTCTTCATCTGCTCCATCAACTTGAGCTTCATTTCTGGCTTCTTCTTCAACTGCAGCATCTGCAGTCATCTCTTCATCTGCTCCATCAACTTGAGCATCATGGGAAACCTCTTCTTCTTCATCGACTGCAGCATTTTTTTCTCTCACCTCTTCATCCTTCTCTTCATCATTATTCCCTTCATTCATTACAACTAAAAGGAAATACTTAGAAACTGACAAAATTAATCAAATTATCATTAAAATGAATATAGATACATTTCTTTTTTCTCTTGACAATCTTTCTTTGCTTGAACAGCTTCCTCTTCATCAAGTTCCTGGACTTTGTTTTCCTTTCCCTGTTCACCTTTTTCTCTTTCAACAACTTCAAAATCTCCTCACCCACCTCCAGCATTCTTGACAGCACACCTTGCACATGCCCACAGTGCCTGCAAGTCCCCCTGCTACCACCATCAACACCATCACCAGCACCAGCATCATCACCATCATCAACATCATCACCCATATCTTCCTGGCTTTCACTTCTGTGCATTTCATCAGCATACTCCTCCACAATGTACTTAATGCCAGTGACCCCCTCCAGCATAGCCCTTACCCTGTCTAGTGCAGGATCCTCGACCTCATCAGCATGAGGACAGACAAATTTTTTGCAACCCTCCACTTCTTGCACTGTTGGGATCAAGAAAGGGTGCAAAACCTGTCATCAAATGATAAAATAATTAATAAACTAATTAATCATTAAATGATAAAATAATTAATAAATTGAATTGGCACATACCTGTCTAGCTCCTTGATGGCCTGCATCAGCATCTCCCAAATTTCTTCTTGTCTGCTGCCACCTCAGCATCCTTGGGATTGGCAAGGGGGACTGTTCAGATTTGCCAGCATTACGGTCAACTAAGGGCACAGCCTCATATATCCATGCCTGTCATGAATGCTACAGTCATATTACTTAAGTTTTAACACATCTTAATAAAATTGGAAAATAATATAACAATACTTACAAGGAAGGCCCATGGGAATCCAAACAGTGCATAACCGGCAGGCTTTCCCTCTACATGCTGTCGATGGGTCGTTGCAAAATCCACTTTATTGTAGAGGTAGTCCACTGTCAAGTCATAGCAAAGCCTGCCCCAGGGGTACTTGCTAAAAAAGTCTAGGTTATCCACACATTGGATCCACCATTTCTCAACATTTTTTGTTTTGTCCCTGGCCATTAGAACAGTATGGAGGAACCACAGAAGAGCCAACTTTAGCTTCTCTTCCTTAGAGAACTGTTTCTGCTCCATCAAGTACATCAGATTATCTGCCCTCACTTCCCCACCCTCCACACACCTTCTCCAGAAATCTTTCACCACTTGCCAAGAACTTGGCCTTCAATTTGGTATCTTGCTCTTGACAACAGTTTAAGCCAGTCATCAAGTAGAACTCCCTCAAGCCAAAACAGACTGGCTTACCATCTATCAAGAACCACATCTCATGCTTTTTCTTGGACTGCCTAATAGTCCTCAAAAGCACTGAGTGCACCAGCTGACCATTGAAGGTCCAACTCTCAGATAGGCTTAAGAAATCCCCAAAAACTGATCTCCTAAACATCTTTTCAAGCCCCAATTTTTCCAACTTGGTCTTGAAGTCATAAAACTTTTTCACTGAAGATCTCACAGAGATCTTTGCATTAAATGATTCAAACGTTGACAACCAGGTTTTGAACCTAAAGCTACTGACATCAATGTCAATCACCTTCTTTGGAATACTCAATCTGTCAAGAGGATGTACATCCTCTTCATCATCTTCATCCCCTTCTTCCTCATCTCCCTCTTTATTTTTTTCCCCAACACTAACATTATCCCTATCAACCCCTTTATCAACTCCATCATCCCTTGCACCAGCCTAATCCTCCTCTCCATCCCCTGCACCAGCACTCTTCCTACTTACCTCCCCAGAATCATCCTCATCCTCATCATCATCAATAACAACAGTCTTTCCTTTCCTTTTTGCTGCAGCAGCACCACTACCAACTCCATCTTCAGCCTCAAACTCATCTTGAAATCAATCTATCTGATCAAAGGTATCAGCAGATGCTCCTTTTGAACTCAGGTACTCTGAGTTGTCACCCACCTCTGTTTGACCTCCACCAACATCTTTATCGGTGGCTGTCTCATCACTATCATCATGTTCCTCCACCCTTCTTCTTTTACATTTGACAAATTCTTTGGGGATGTTCGCAGACTCCCAAGCATCCTGCGCTGATTTACGCAGGGACAACCTACGCGTACTTATATTTTTTTTCTTGTTTTCTAACAGCTTCGCTCTACGCTCTTCCCAAGTTCGTGGACCTTTTCCTTTCGAAACGGCGTGCTTTACCCTAGGCATTTAAACACCTACACAAACCACATTTTTACTACGAAAGTTAAAGAAAAAACCCCCCAAAAATTAAACCGAAATCCTAAATCGAAAATTGCGTATAAAACGGTAAAATAACAAAACCCATTACCCGAAATCTCTATGTAAAGATGCAAAAGAGCCATTAATCGAAGAAAATACAGTAGTTAAATTTCAAATAAAAACCCTAACAAAATCGAGTGCGTACCTGTTTATGCTCTTGGTCGATAATGTGCTTTGAACCCACAGAGATCCTTTAAATAACTGAAACGGGACACTCACAGCAGTTACGAAGTCGTGCAGGCAGTTGATAGAGAGAAAATATGAGAAGTTGAGAGAGAAAATTGGAACGACACAATGTAGTGTATGATCAACCAAATAGAGTAGATGTAGTATCCGTTATGTATTAAATTACCTGGGTACCTTTTTTTATTTTAAAAGAGTTCACAAATTTTTTATATTTTGCACCCTAACGAATTATTGTTTTGCACCCACAAGTTTCTAAGAATACTAATCCAGCCCTTGGTCCCCACTTAAACCCACTTAAGTTTTTCTCTCTCCAAAAATAAGTCAAAAAGAAATGAAAAGGTTAAACTTTTTATTCAACACTTTGAAGGGTCTTTTAGCTAATTCTTCTCCTAATACTAACGTATGCTTGTACGTTGATAAATTCCATTTTATAAAATTATTATCTAAGAGATTAGATTTATTAGGTGTTAACAATCAAGAAAATTGAATTTAAGAGTGACTGAAAAAGTACCCAATAAAGAAAAAAACAGTTGACAACGTCTTCGTCATTCAATCCCACAAACTCCCAAGATAAATGGCGATCTGTCCTTTAATTTTGTTCTATCTTACATGGGACCCACTTTCATACGTGTCAACTTGTGGTTGGCTATTAAGAACACTAATATGCATTAGGTCCCACAGCTCCCATTCCTCTCATTATTTCTTCACCAACCTCACCTCTGCTTAATTAGATTTGGTCATACGGAATACACCTGTTTGTTTGCTTTTGCATATGCACAGATCATGCAATAGAAAAAATTTCACTATTTTTCTCCTTTAGTATATTAGTACTTCAACTATTCAAAATATCAGTACTTTTAATTTATTGATTTGTTTCAAAATATATGTCGTTTTAAGATAAGAAGTTAACTACTTTATTTATTTATCTTCACAACTCCAATTAGTAAAATATTACTGAGTCGTTTTTCATTAATCCACCTTTGAGAACTCTACAACATTTTTATACTTTTGTCAAGTTATTGTGCACGTTACAGTTTCTTAACCCACAGCAGTACAACCTTTTTATGCTCTTTTCAGGATGTTGGGCACTTTGCAGTTTCTTTTCCAAAGTCTATTTGACTAATTTGTCATAGTGAGGAGCGAGAACTAAACATATTACATATATAATTTCAGGATAGATTGTGATAATTTATACCATGCTGGCCACAATTTTTAGTTTGGGGGTTAGTATACAACATGTATCGATTTGTTTTTGGTGTGTATGTCCAGTGAATGAACAGCCATACACTGTGCATACAGTAACCATACAGAGAATATACAAACATATAATAACTGTATGTGTGTGTATCTACTGTATTTTCACTGTATCATTGTCCATACACCGTCCATATAGTGAAAGTTCACACAATTCTACAAAAAAAAAAAAAAAAAAAAATCTGGCGACTGGAGGCCGGTGGCGGTGGCAGTGATGGTGGTGGCGGCTGGGGCTGGATCTAGGGTTTTATCACCCTTTTGTATATATTTTGCTATGTTTTGAAAAAAAAAATGTTGTTATGTTTTGAAAATGGAATAATATTGACATTTTAGTATAAAAAAGAGTGTTAATTGTATAGTTTTGTAAATTGCCCTAAAATAATTGCGGTTACATTATTATTTACCGTACAACATTCTTTCTATATTTCATGAACCAAACGACCCAACAAGTGAAAAACAAATTTTATGCCTTACTCTGTGTAGTTCTGAAAGACTATACTTTTTCGGGGTCGTTTTATTTGGTATAAAGGCCACTTTCGTCGTGGTATATGAATTGGTATTGATTTTTGGATATTTGGTACGAGGTATAAAATTTTGAATTACTAGTTAATCTTTGTATAACATTATGGTGTTTGATTCGATATTAAAATTCGCACAACTTGAACATAGTTTAAAATCCGAAACTAAATATCATATAACTAATACTGATATAATTTATTGGGGAATCTGTCTATTATATTATACGAGATAGAATGTGGGATAAATAAACATATTTATTTGCAAAATGTGGATAAGAGCATCTAAAGACAAAGATGCCCGTACAATAGATAATCCCTAAAAAACCAAGCCTTATATTGTTTATTCGCCATATAACAATTTTTGCATTATTTATACTCAATATAATTTTACATACTGAATTTTATTTAGCTTTTACTATTAAACTTTTCGAGTTTGTTTTCCAAAACGATTTTCTTGAGCCAAAGGCCTATCATTGGTCTAATTCACTAGTCATTTTGAAACGACCTTAAGTAGTCGTTTCGGGAATTAGGGTCTCGATTTACGTGCCGATAATTTTAAAATCTTCGTAAGGTCCATTAGGACATATCTGTAAAATTTGAGCTAAATCAGACCTCGTTTGGTACGTATCGGAAGAAGATTTCAGTTTTTATTGTCGATAAATATTAAAAAGAGATTTTCGAGCTCGATTTTGGCAAATGAGCTTCGATTCGAAATTCGAAAGCGCCGTTAGATTCGTATGATTATTTGTGACATGTGTGAATTTTTGAAGTGAATTTCGAGGTTGTTCGGCTGATTTTGGCTAAAATTGCGAAAATTAATAATTTGATCTTTTTCTATTTAATTCGCATCTTGAGTTTCGGAAATCCGATTTGAGATCCGTCTTAGCGAGTATGTTACATATATTTTGTATAACTTGTATACAAAATTTGGGATCAATTTCGAATTTCGTAGGATTCCGTTTTAATTATCGCCACGAAAACGAAAAGAAAAGACAAAACAAAAATAAAAGAAAATGAAAATAAAGAAAAAGGGAAAAGAAAGAAATACAGGCGGTGGGGGTCCTTAGCTAAGGACGAACAGAATAGAAACAATACAGAAGCAAGCAAAAGAAAAAAAACGCAGGAGAAAAAAATGCCAGAAAATGAGAAAAGAGCCGGAGAAAGATAGAATTTTTACCCTGAAACATTCAGGTAATGATCTTAATTCATTATTTGAGTTTATTACGTGTGTTTGAATATATTTTGACGGTAAAAATTGGGATATTAGACATCGTTTTAATAAGTTCAATTAATAGTTTAAAGGGTCAATTGGACCCCGATAATGGAATTGATTATATATTCGTACTCAGTGAGTTATGGGCAACATATAAATGTAATTTATTTAGGGTTTGGTTATGTGACTTTGAACCCTGTACATAGGCCTGGCCTGCGTATTGTGTATGCGAATAGGGTATCAGGTTCCTAAACGGATTGCCCTAAGATGTAGGGAATGAAGCCTTTAACCTAATTTGATATATTTTCTTCTTAATGAATAAGCAGGATCGTTTAGCAATGAATCCAAAGGACAAAGCGATTGTTGAGTGGCAGTGAAACGAGGTAAGTGTTTGTATCCATTTCTTTGGAGGCCCTTGGCCTCGTGGATAATCTACCACGTGTTCCTTACGTGTGTAGCTGCCGATAGGCGTACTCATTACGCCTTAGCTTTGAATTTACATTGTATATTATATGTTATGCCCTGTTGTTGGTATTGCATTGAGCATATGAGCATTGCACCCTGGTTTTGAGCATTGCATATACCTCCCGGTAATCAATGAGAGTCCCGAGCCGGTGAAGGGTCATTATTACATATACTTCCCGGTAATCGATGAGAGTCCCGAGCCGGTGAAGGGTCATTATTGCATATACTTCCCGGTTGGCGATGAGAGTCCCGCACCGGTGAAGGGTCATTATTGCATATACTTCCCGGTTGGCGATGAGAGTCCCGCACCGGTGAAGGGTCATTATTACATATACTTCTCGGTAATCGATGAGAGTCCCGAGCCGGTGAAGGGTCATCATTGCATATACTTCCCGGTAATCGATGAGAGTCCCGAGCCGGTGAAGGGTCATTACTGCATATATCTCCTGGTAGACGATGAGAGTCCCGTGCCGGAGATAGGTATCAGGCATATGTGACTGCATTGCATCGTACTGCATTCATCCCATCTCATTGCACCGCATACTGACTATTGTGTGTATTGTGTTGTGTTTTATATATGCGGTATATATACCATGTTGTGGACATATATCAGTTTGCCTATATATTTCTGGCTCGTATCCTGGGTTGCACGCCGCAACAGTATAAATATATGGATCGGGTTGCACGCCGCAACATTATAAATATACGGATCGGGTTGCACGCCGCAACAGTATAAATATATGGATCGGGTTGCACGCCGCAACATTATAAATATACGGATCAGGTTGCACGCCGCAACAGTATGAATATACGGATCGGGTTGCACGCCGCAACAGTATAAATATACGGATCGGGTTGCACGCCGCGACAGTATGAATATACGGATCGGATTGCACGCCGCGACAGTACGTATTTCTGACTGTTGATATGTTCGGGATACCTATATGTTCTGGCTATCTTATGTTCCTGGTTGTTAATGAGTTTATGATTTCATACGTGTTTCCAGTTATTATCTAGCTCTGCCTTTTCTTAATTTAAATAATAGAAATTTGGTTTATCTGTTTCTTTTCTCCCTGCCTAGCTATCCTATTCTTTGAGGTGGCTAGTCTGCCCCACTTATTGAGTCCTTTTGACTCACCCTTGTTTGTTGTTTGTTTTTGTCTATCTATTTCGTTTCGGCAAGTTCGCTCCAGGCTTGAGTTCGCCACGTCGTGAAGGAGCGAAGACGACTTCAGCAGTCAGGGTGAGCCAACTTTTATTCAGGATGACCACAGTTTCATGTTTATTATTTCAGTATCATTTTGCTCCCTTCAGGAGTTATCTGTCTTCTTTCGTACTCTTAGATGTCTAGTCTGGATAGCCCTAAACCTAGTATGTTGGGTAGTCAGCTATAATTCCTTTTGTACAACTTACAGGTATCAGTATGTCTGGGGTTTTTCTAAGTCTTATTCTTATTTATGAGTTGGATTTATATTCATTTTCCTAATTCAGTTGTTAAGGGTTCGCCCGACGGATCTAGGGGAGGATGTCGGGTGCCCGCACGGCCTAGCCGAAAATTCGGGTCGTGTCACATTTTGATATGATTTCGACAAATTTTGGCTTGATATTTTTGGTGTTTGATTTCTCAAAATGCTTTAAATATAATAGCAAATCTAATTAAATTCAGTGTGATTTTTTTTTTCGATTTCAATTTTGTTTAGCTCTGACAACTTCGATAGTTCGACCTGCATAGGGTATCTTTTATGTCTTTTAAGGATCATATGGCTAGCAAAAAACCTTTGTTGATATAAAAGCTATTTTGTTGATAAATAGTCAAGGTTCCAAACTATTTCATTCCATGTGAGACAATCTTAACCAGTTTCAGAGAAAGAGGATTTCTATGGAGTAAGAGACTCGTGTGAGTAATAATAATATCTGAATATAATTATATATATTCAGCCTAAGTATGTGTTTCGATACAATATTTCTTTTCTAAATATCGAATACAGAATCGAATATCAAATTTATTCAAAACTTAAACCAGATATCGTGTGCCATAGCGAATCAACGACACAAAATACAAATATTTAGCTAGCGTTTGGACATAAATTCCAAAATAATTTTTGGAAAATACTTTTTGGGTGAAATTTGATATGAAAATAAAAAAGTGTTTGGATATATTTTTCGGGAACAAATTTTTTGGCTCAAAAGAGCCTTTGAGCTCTTATGATAATGAAATTTGATGTGTAAATGTTAGTTTTTGGCTCAAAAACAGCTCAAGGCCACTTTTTGAATTTTTGGGACAAGTTTTGCTTAAAAAGCATAAACAAACACTTTTTGACCCAAAAATACCCTAAAAAAACTATGCTAGCGTTTGGACATAGATTCCCAAATAGTTTTAGGGAAACATTTTTTGGGTGAAGTTTGATATGAAAATGAAAAAGTGTTTGAACATACTTTTTGGGAACAAAATTTTTGGCTAAAAAAGAGCCTTTGAGCTCTTATGAATATGAAATTTGTATGTAAATGTTAGTTTTTGGTCCAAAAAGAGCCTTTGAGCACTTTTTGAGTTTTGAGAGAAGTTTTGCTCAAATAGCATAAACAAATAATTTTTCTCCCAAAAACTCCCAAAAAATATTCCCAAAAACTATAAACAAACGGGTGCATATGTCCAAATGGGAGCTTAGTATCATATTTCGACATACATCAAACTTATACCTACGTACTTCTACTAAAGAGCGGAAGGCTATTAAAATGGGCAGATATGGGACCCACTTTTGACACGGTCCCCCAGGCTTCTACACTTGATAGTTCACAGTCCACAGAGTAGCATCACTTCCCAATATTATTGTCCTTTTATTTTTTGTAAGAAAAACAAAGATTCCTTTGCTTTTTAGGCGGGTAAAAGCTCTATATTTATGCTAAAAACACATTTCATTCCCGCTATTTCTCTTTTCCCTCCTAACTTTTCCCGTGACAAAACTCTCTTTTCTACTCCTATAAATAAAACTTTCACCTTTAAAAATATAAAAAATATTTTAATCTCAAAACATGAAAAGAAGAAAGCTAAAAGTACATAAAAAATCCAAATTAATATTCCAACGAATAAAACAAGTCTATTTGCCATAATTTTTGTGTTTCGTTTATCAAGAAAAGAAAGTCGTATATATATATATCTATATTATTTAACTTCAAACTTTTTATTTTACCGTTAATGAGATAATGAATAAAATATAAATATTTTAAAAATCTCATTTTTTATTAAAACTGCATCAAATCAATGTAAAGAAGAATGAATCAAAAGTTTTATTAGAAAACACTTTTATTAAGCCGAAAGTCTATAAAAAACAATCAAACAATCTACTAGTAACTACGTAGATTCATCCTTTTCAGACCCCACTTATTGAACCACATTATATACAAATTGTTTAGAGAATTTATAATGTGACTGAAATAGGGAAAAATACAATAACAAAAAGTCACACTAGTAGCTACTTTTTCATAAGCTAATAAAAATGCCAAATTAGAACTCCAAATAATAAAACAAGCACCTATTTTAGAATGTATTTATTGGGTCATAGTTATAAGAGAGAGAAAATTATGTCCATGAAAGGAGGTAAGTGACAAAAGTAGAGTGTCACTACCAATGCCATTCAGACATAAAAGAGTAGTGTATTTCATGTGCTGTCTGAAAAATGACTAGGGTTTTTACCACTGACTAGAAGGGTTTTGTGAGCTTATCATTATCAAGATTTTGTAAAGGCCAAAATCTTTTTTTGGGTCCATTTCATTTTTCTTGTATTTAATGCAAACAAGAAAAAAGAGAAGTTTAGTAAAGCATATGTAGGCAAAAGAAAAGAATTTACTTGGTGTAGTAAAGTGTGAATCTTTGAAAAGGACTGCTGCCATTTAGCTACATTTCTGGTGCACATGCTGTTGTTTGGTAAGAAAAATCTCATCTTTTAGATCTTTCAAAGTACATTTTAACATTTGTCTCTGTCATTTAGCTAAAAATTTGTTCTTTTGCTTAGAAATGTGCTTTTCTTGAATCTTGTATGTGTTTTCAAGAAAAAAAAAGAAATGTTGGTTTTGTGCTTTTTGTTAGCTTGAAGGAGGATAAGTGTTAATTTGGGTACTTGGTGTATAGTTCTGTTGTTTTTATCTGAACCCCATTTCATTTTCTTGCAGAACATGTTAATCTTGTGTTGTGTGGTGTGCTGCTCATTGGGATTTCTTTGAAGTTGTATTTGAAGGCTTGAATAGTTCGTAGCATTTTTCGTTATCAGTTCTTGAAGTGAAAGCTTTTTGTGTTGTTAGAATGAAGGTAATTAAGTTGTTCATGCTGTTGGTTCTTTATTTTGGGTCTGCCATGGGGCAGCTTCCATCTCAGGACATATTAGCACTGCTTGAGTTTAAGAAAGGTATAAAGCATGATCCGACGGGGTTCGTGCTTCAATCATGGAATGAGGAGTCCATTGATTTCAACGGATGCCCTTCATCTTGGAATGGGATAATGTGTAATGGTGGTAATGTTGCTGCAGTTGTCCTTGACAACTTGGGTTTATTTGCTGATGTAGATTTGAGTGTGTTTGCTAACTTGACAATGCTTGTGAAACTCTCAATGGCTAACAATTCAATTGCTGGGAAACTGCCTAACAACATAGGTAACTTCAAGAGCCTTGAGTATCTTGATCTGTCGAATAATCTATTCAACTCCTCGTTACCATCAGAGGTTGGAAAACTAGGGAGCTTAAAGAATCTATCTTTAGCTGGTAATAACTTTTCCGGCTCAATCCCGGACACAATTTCTGGGCTCATGTCGGTCCAATCATTGGACTTGAGTCACAATTCTTTCTCTGGGCCGTTACCTTCGTCTTTGATGAGATTGACTGGCTTGGTATACCTTAATCTGTCTGTCAATGGTTTCACAAAGAAAATTCCTAAAGGATTTGAGCTGATGGAAAATCTTGAAACGCTTGACTTGCATGGAAATATGCTTGATGGAAATTTGGATCCAGAATTCTTGCTGGTTACCACTGCTACTCATGTTGACTTGAGTGGAAATTTGCTAGTGAATTCTGCTACTCAGCAGCAGAAATTTCTGCCAGGGTTATCTGAGTCGGTCGAGTATTTAAATCTTAGCCATAATCAGCTTACGGGTTCACTTGTAAGTGAAGCTCAGATATTTGGGAACTTGAAGGTTCTGGATTTGAGCTACAATCAGCTGTCAGGGGAATTACCTAGTTTCAGTTTCGTTTATGATCTTCAAGTCCTTAAACTCGGCAACAATAGATTTTCAGGATTTATCCCCAATGATCTTTTGAAAGGAGATGCATTGGTTCTCACTGAGTTGGATTTAAGCGGAAACAACCTCACAGGTAAGTTGCAAACTACATGACTTTTCAAATTGTTGTCTTTGCTACAAGTTGCCATTAAATTGTGTTCTGCTATTAACTATCTTTCATTTTACAGGGTCAATAAGCATGATAACATCCACAACTTTGCGCACCCTTAACTTATCCTCCAATGCTCTTTCCGGTGAACTTCCGTTTGTTACTGGAAGTTCTGCGGTACTTGATCTCTCAAAGAATCAGTTCGGAGGTAATCTAACTAGAATGCTAAAATGGGGGAATATTGAGTTTCTCGACCTCAGCCAAAACCGTTTGACTGGAAACATCCCTGAGGTTACAGCTCAGTTTCTGCGTTTAAGTCACCTCAATCTTTCACACAACACCCTGACTGGATCTCTCCCGAAAGTTATCACTCAATTTCCGAAGATCACAGTCCTTGATCTCAGTTTCAACCAGTTGGAGGGGCCTCCTCTTACTTCTCTACTAACTTTGCCCAGCATTGAACAACTTCACCTACAAAACAATGCGCTTGTCGGAAGCATTGATTTCCCTCCTCCGGCTAGTACTTCTAAGCTTCGTGCCTTGGATCTTTCTCATAATCAGCTTTCTGGTCCTTTTTCTGATAGTTTTGGGTCGTTGACTGCACTTCAAGTACTCGATATAGCAGGAAATAATTTCTCTGGACCTCTACCAGCTTCCTTGGGTAATGTTAGCTCTCTTACATCTTTAGATGTTTCAGAGAATCGTTTCACTGGTCCACTGCCAAAAAACCTGCCTAACAGCCTCCAAAGCCTTAATGCATCGCTCAATGACTTCTCTGGAGTCGTGCCCGACAATTTGAGAAAATTTCCCTCATCATCTTTCTACCCAGGAAACTCTGAACTTCAATTTCCAAATCCTCCCTCAGGATCTGGTCAAGCTTCAACAGAAGATCATAAGAACAAAAAGCTGAAAACTATTATCAAAGTGGTGATAATAGTTGCTAGTGTGGTTGTTCTTCTTATTGTAATCTTGCTAGCCATTTTTATATTATACTTACGGGGAGCAAGGAAGACTCAGGCACATGTTAGTGACAAAGACGTGCGACGTCAAGCCCAATCAAATCCTTCTGGCTTTAGTAGTAGAGAAGGTACTGGTGGTGTTGTAGTTTCAGCACAAGATCTTGCGGCTTCACGAAAAGGATCATCATCAGAAGTAATAAGTCCTGATGAGAAAATGACAGCTATAACTGGTTTCTCCCCTTCAAAAGGCAGTCATTTCACTTGGTCACCAGAGTCGGGGGATTCTTATACTGCAGAAAGCCTTGCAAGATTGGATGTGAGGTCTCCGGATAGTCTGGCTGGAGAGCTGTACTTCCTTGATGATACGATCTCTTTTACAGCTGAGGAACTCTCTAGGGCCCCAGCTGAAGTCTTGGGCAGAAGCAGCCATGGGACGTCTTACAGGGCAACACTTGATAATGGGCTGCTCTTGACTGTGAAATGGTTGAGAGAAGGAGTGGCGAAACAGAGAAAGGATTTCACAAAGGAGGCTAAAAAGTTTGCCAATATTAGGCATCCAAATGTGGTAGGACTAAGAGGTTACTACTGGGGTCCCACACAACATGAGAAGCTCATTCTTTCAGATTACATATCTCCTGGAAGTCTAGCTAGTTTCCTTTATGGTAAGTGTTATCTTCTGTCACACTCTCTGCGGTTTGTCTTATGATTGTGGTTCGTTATAACACTTAATAAGTCACAACATACTTATAGTCTTTGCTTCCTTTATATTTCTTAGATTTCCCTTTTGCATTTCATGGCAAACAATATCTTAGTCTGATATATTTGACAACTTATAGAAAAGGATATTTTCAACAGTTCATGTGGTGCATGAACTTTCAGTCTGCACTAGCATGAACTGCAGTAAGCAAATTCAGTTTTCTGCTGTGGAAATCTTCTACTTACACAGCTGAAGTTTGTCTGCCTTATTGCTGGGAAACTTTAAACTTGTCCAAGGCCCTTGCCATTATGGATGTATTTTTTTTTTACCTTGAAGTGTAATGCAGGTCTTTACTTGGTCAATATCCCTGCATTGGCTGTAAGGGTCAGTAGTTATGGTAATACTTTGCTCATGAAATATCTCATTAGGAAATGCAAAAATATTCAATGCTCAAATACCTAAATTTTTATTGGCTTTCTACCTTCTCAATGTATCCATTTCATTGGGTGCTGCTGTCATTCTTTGATGGCAAGATGCTATAAATAACTCTTCATGAAATTTGATTTCTCTAAGACAGTTACCTTTCTTCCAATTATGCTAAAGTTGGAGTATTTTGTATGCTTTCTAATTCATGGCTTGTATTGGTAGAGACTACTTTCTGTTCCAAGGCTTAGTTTGCTGGAGATCACCTAGAATAATGGTATATAAAACTTCTGATGTAAATCTGAAAAAAAATAAAGACGTATTCATAACATTCCTTTAGAATTCGATAACTTTGTCCTGATGACAGTTTATGGTTATTAGTTTGTTTTGTTTAGTGTATCTCAATGTAGTTTTGTAACGTATGGCACATTTGCAGATCGACCTGGAAGAAAAGGTCCGCCCTTAACCTGGCCCCAAAGACTCAAAATATCAGTTGACATTGCGCGTGGCCTGAATTATCTCCATTTTGACCGTGAGGTTCCACATGGAAACCTTAAAGCAACCAACATCTTGTTGGACGGTCCTGATCTTAATGCACGAGTTGCTGATTACTGCCTTCACCGCCTTATGACTCAAGCGGGCACTATCGAACAGATTCTTGATGCTGGAGTGTTGGGTTATCGCGCACCAGAGTTGGCTGCATCCAAGAAACCATTGCCTTCTTTCAAATCAGATGTATATGCTTTTGGAGTCATTTTGTTGGAGCTCCTCACTGGGAAATGTGCAGGTGATGTAGTTTCAGGTGAAGATGGTGGAGTGGACTTGACCGATTGGGTAAGGTTGAAGGTGGCGGAAGGTCGAGGGTCGGATAGCTTGGATAATGCATTGTCACCTGAGACGGGAAATCCAGCCATGGAGAAGCAAATGAAGGAGGTTCTTGCAATAGCTCTTCGGTGCATACGTTCTGTATCCGAGAGGCCAGGTATCAAGACTGTATATGAGGACCTCTCATCTATATAGTCCGCTCATTTTGGTGTTTGGTGAACAGATCTTTTTTGCTCTGCTTTGGGAATCAAATAGCTCATTGACCTCCCTTTGGAGTAGTAGAATTAGGAAATTTAGTGTGTGAATGGGCTAGTTTTATTAACCATTGTTTGTTGTAAATTGGGGAATATTTTAAAATGTATACAACTTTTCTCCCCTATTTGCTGAAAGATTCCAGTCTTTGGTTACTCCTTTAGCCTACTCTTGGCAAACAGAGAGAGAAGTTCACTATGTTTGACCTACACTTAACTTTCCAAGCATATGCATGTACATCTATTGAAGTTGAGGGTATGAGATTTTCCAAAAACTATTTGTTTTCTGGGCAAGGGTAGCAGTGAAGTTCCAAAGTTCTAGTTGAGTTGATTGCACAGATAATTTTCGTAGGTCATAAGTTTGAAGTTAGTTTATTACTATATCTAGTGGAGTTCTAGTTCTATGTATAGAGGGTGTAAATAGTATTTACATAAGCAGGTAATTATTAGGTAATTACAAATACATTTCTATGATCCCGTTTGGGTAAGCTTAAAAGTGGCTTATAAGTCCATTAATATATGTTTGGTAACTTAAAAAATTTTGGACTTGTAAGCTATAAATGGCTTAAAAGCCACTTTTTGATAAGTTAGGAAATCCTAACTTCTCAAAAAGTGGCTTTTAAGTCACTTTTTGACTTATAAGCCACCTAAAATAAGCTGTTTATAAGCCCACCCAAACAAGGCCTATCATGAGTATCACTAATAGGTAAGTTGGTAAAAATGGTAATTAATATATTATCACAGGTTAATAGCTTGTTTGGTATTGCTTCTCCAAAGCCAAAAGTATTTTTTTTATTCAAAAAAAGTACCTTTTTTGGATTTCTTAGGTGTTTGGCAATTAAAAAAAAGTAATCATAGTAGAAGCAGAACCAGTTTTTATGCTTTTGGGGATAAGCAGATATTTGTAGCTTCTCTCAAGAAACAGAAGCAAAAATAATTTATTAATTTTTTCAAGGCAAAAATATCCTTACCAAAAATTCTTATTTACCAAATTATTCCTCTTTAATTAACCACATCAATAAAATTATGTTTCTCTTTTTAATTTTTTTTTTTTAGTTTCTACGTACTTTTACAAATCCTCTTTCTCTTAGGACTAGTTTTTATCTCTAGGTATTTTTCTCAACCCTATACAAACTTTCTCTCTGCCAAAGCTACAACTACAATAACAATTCATTGAGTCAGTTAAATTGCTACCTTTTACTTTATGCTTTATATTTTAACTAATATTTTTTAAACTAAAGTCTTTTATGATCAATATTTTATATTATTTTTTTGTTTCTAATAATTCAAATGTAAAATGAACTTGAATGTCCTTTTCGTAATTTGACACTCAAAAGTACTTTTTCGTAAAAATTAACCAAACACAAATTATTTACCAAAGTACTTCTTCAGTGAGTTGTCCAAACACAAACTGCTTATTATCTAAAAATACTTTTTTAAAAAGTATATTTCCCAAAGTACTTTTCAAATAAGCTGTTTTTGGCAGCAATCCCAAACAGACTCTAAGTTGCATTGATAGGAAATTTCACACACTACACCCTATATAACTTATAGGGAAAATGGTTAGATATGCTTTGTACCATCCAATATTTAGCAACTTTACTTATCACTAAATGACGAAGATAAATATAAGACGATTTGCTAACATAAAGCTATAAATAAACCAAAAATATAATATGGCAAGCTTGAGCAATTTCGAATAATACATCGCAACAAAATTGAACCTTCTTCCTAACTTATATCTCCCTATTTAATGATAGTCATTACTAATTAGAATGCACAAAGTTTAGCCTAGAAAACCTATGCATGAATCATGCCTCTAAAGGGGGAGAATTGGAAAGTAACCGTTCCCATCATTTACTGCCTCAGCTATGAATCCCTTGTTATAAGCTCTACAGCAAAATGTGAAACAATACAGGGTTGTTATATCCAAACTTTTGGAATTTGCTAAGTAGAAAAGGTCATTGTTGAGTTGAAAAATGAGGTTAACGTTGTT
Source organism: Petunia x hybrida (assembly GCA_037355625.1). Taxonomy (NCBI): domain Eukaryota; kingdom Viridiplantae; phylum Streptophyta; class Magnoliopsida; order Solanales; family Solanaceae; genus Petunia; species Petunia x hybrida. The sequence continues at coordinate 59,786 of JBBBVM010000118.1, forward strand.
TAAGTACAAAAATACAAATGACAAATTATATAATATGTGATAAAATTTAAGGTCAAAGTTGTTTTTTTTTGAATCTATAGTTAGGGTGATGCGCTCAACTATAGCATAGAAAGTTTTTACCATCATGAATTTTTGAAAAGGTCTTGAAATACATGGCTTGTTTGCTTATTTCTTTTTAAACATTATCACTCATTCTGTGGCTTTGCCATTTGTCGGGAAAGCTCTTCCTACAAATTACGCTTGAAGAAACTTCAACTATTTACTCCCAGGTACCCTTCATTATGCTTTGGGTGTTATCTTGCTTTTGCCATTCGGAAAAAATCTTGTTTTAAGATGAGTTTGGTATCAAGAACTTTTTTTTCCCCTTTAAAATGCTTTCTTGGAGAATAAGTGAATTTTATACTGATTTTTCGGTGTTTAATTGTAAAAAAATAAAATAATTTTTTAACCATCTAATAAGGGTAGGATAGGGTGTTGGTGGGGTAGAAGGTAGGGGGTGTGTGTGGGGGTGAGTGGGTTGGCGGTGAAGGTGAGGGTAAGGATAAGAGGTGGGGGTAGAGTAGGGGATGGTAGTGGCGGAAGGAGGTAATGAGTGTGAATTTGGAAAATGTTATCCTAATTTTAAAGGGAAAACACTTGTAAGTGGCTATTTCTGAGCTAAGACTGAAAATTGACTACTAAATAAAATTACCCGTGCTAAGAAATATTTTAGCACAATGCCTTTATTTAGTCCGCAAGCCAAGACTTCAAGACAAAAAATTTGTGAGTCTTGGCAATTGGCAATACTTCAAGTTATATGGCGAGATGCAGGTAAAACTGGAAGGGGCAAGTCTTGACAATTGTCAAGACTAACGACGCAGTGCAGCAAGTGTTGCCTATTGCCAATACTTGCCGTGCAAGTGTTGGAAAATCGAGCAGGGGTCAATGGTAAGTCTTGAAAATTGCCAAGACTTACGGCCAAGTGCGGCAAGTATTGCCTATTGCCAATACTTGAAGGGATAAGTGTTGAAAAGTGGAAAAATATAACGGGAAGTCTTGGCCCCGAATTTTTTTCATTAAATTTTAACGGGGGCATTTTTGCAAACCATCTCTTAGCACGGGCAAAAAGGCAAACCATTGCTTCCCCGTGTCATATTTTTGCAAAAAGTAAACTCCTTCCAGCTCAATTTCCTTCAAATTTTCAAAATAATTCAACAAAACTCAATCAAATAAATCTTCACTAAATGTGGTAGAATTTTGATCATAGATTCCTAACAATGGGTTCGAATTTGCTCCATTGAAACGTGCTCAATTGAATATCAATATAGATTTAAATTAACGATATGTGGACTCATGAACTTCAATGGTTGAGATTGTATTTTTTAATTTTGATAAAAATCTTATTAAATGGTAAAATTCTAATATGGAAAAGAAGAAAATTTTAGTGGATACCACCACATTAATTGCCAGGTTTTATTTTGCAATTTTTTCACTTTACAGGTGTCGACACCCATTTTTTTCCCGAACTCCGGTTAGAGTTCGAAACATGGCTCGACTTATTGGGACTCGCGGGTAAAGAGTTGGAGTCGCCACCTAACATATTTTTTAACTAGGCGTATTAGGTCACCTACTTTGTTTCTAGCTAATTTTATAATTAACTCCGAAACTTAGTCTACGAACCAGAAATTTAGGTAAGGGTTCAAGTTAACCCGAGAGGAAGGGGTTAGGCACCTCTCAGGCTCCACCAAATGTGGTTACCAGCCGGACTAAAAATTGGGATTGTAAATAAAAGGTCAATGAAGTTAATTAATCAGGCATAAAAATCTAAATATTTAAATGACATTCTAACTAAGCAAGTATTGAATCATATTATATCTTAAAAGGGGGTCGAAAGCTAGCAATAATCAACACAACCCCAACTCTCCAAAATAAATGTTTTACGATATGGCATATTTTATGTATGAAGCCGAGAATAGAATGAGGTATTTTGAATCCTCCATAAAGCATCCTTTCTGAATTAATACTTCACATAAAAAATATATATTAGTAGAGACATGTGCCACCTAAAATTATGGCGAATTTAATATAGGAAAATAATCAACCATAAATGAACTATAGAAATTTAGAAGAATGCGGGATCAGGTATAGGCGAGGCGAGAGAAGGGCCCAGTCCGATGTTACTTCCCCTCATTTTTGCTTTGTATGATCAACAATCTTAAATACTTTTAGACGAGACAAAAGAAGTACTAAAATATTTAGTTTTAAAAATAGTATTCAATCTCAAAATGATTTAGCGTGAATAATCAGAGTGAAAGTTGTTTTCTGTCTTAGAAGAAGTGCTATTTGAAAACAATGTAAAGCTAAAAAATAGTTTAGTATTTAAATTTTAAAACCTGTTAAATAGTTAAGAGAGAATTAAAATTATTTTTCAAAAATAGCAAAAGTGAGGAATCTTCAAAACTCATAAGATAGTGACATATCAAATCAAAACTGAGGGAGTAACGAATCGCTTTAATATTATAAAGCTTATATATGTGTTCTTCATTCTAGAAGTCGAATAGCCTGCCATTGTCATCATATCCCAAAACATACCTGGCCCCGGTTAGGGGTGACGACGCCACTCAAACTGCATGTTGATTCCTTTGTATGCCACAGTTGATGAAATTCAAGCCATGATGTCCCTCGCTCGCAGTGTGCATGCAAGAAATTGAAACGAAGGGGAGTGAGAGTGTCGATTTTCATTGTGTAAATAATCAAAAGAAATAACTCATCTAAGAAAATAAGGTTATTGTTAGTTTGAAGTCAAGAGAACCAACAGATAAGATTATCAAAGTACTTGTCAGTAAGCTTTTGGATGAACAGAGTAGTAAAAGAATATAAAGTACCAATCTTAATTTCCTCGACCAAAATATTCATAGCATTGGGAAACTGCGAATAACTTAATTTAGCTTCTTTAATCAATCCAAACTGATTATATACTTTAAGGAGTAACCAACTGCTAGTGTGAGAACAAAGAGAACATTTAGAGCTTTCACTACGAGAATCAACGAAAAAGTTAGCGGGAAAACCCTAAATAAAGTTTCCTAGAGAAAATAAGCAAGTCAAAGCTTTAGTTATTACTATTTTCTGGAATAATATCTCCAAGTTCCAAATAGACGAGATAAGAACAAGAAAGATTAAAGCGAATGAAACATTACGAAAATAAAGTATTAAAGAGATACCACCTAATGTTTGCCATTTTCCATTGAACATTCTATCGCTGGTGTTGGTGGTCACCCTCCATCAATGTACGAACGCAGAAATATCTCGACTTTGTTGGAACTTTCAGTTAGGAAAGAAGCAAAAAATGGAAGAAAAACTAGCAATGTTTGAGAGTATGGAGCGGAGGAGCAGCCATTGTAAGTATTAAGCCGATAAGATGGTGAATAAGAATTGTGTAAGGAGAAAGAAGAGGAGTCTGTGTCTTTTCTCTTAAACAATGACAAAACTACCTGTACTTATAGTGCAAGAATTTAAAGAATAAAAGGCAAACTTCTTAAAATTAGGCTAATCAAAGAGCCTTTAAAATCAACAAAGATCAAGAGGGTGAAAGAGGACAAAGCTGCTCATTATGAAAATCAATCTCATATCAGTAAGATTAAAGAAACTATAAGAGCTTTGTACTAATAGTGAAAATATTGTCCAGGTGCTTAGTAGAACGTGTGTCAATTAAGGACTAATTGGTGCCAAGAAGGAAAAGTAATCAAGGCTAGAGAGGGATAGACAATATAGGGAACACAAATTGATGCTTTCATTTAGGGAGGAGACGAGAGAGATTTGTGGGATTTGATATTATCCTATGGGATAATGAATGTGTGCGAAAACTTATTTTATGGCGGGGAAAAGAAAGATAGCTGTTAGGAAAATATTGGAGTGTGAAAAACGAAAATGTAGAGATTTAAGTTATATAGGAAATAATCAAAACGGGATTCTGATTATCCTCACTCAAAAATTTAAATAAGAAATATTTGGAAAGAGCATATCCCATGGAACAGTTCAAAGGATATTGGAAATTTTATGCTACAAAATATATAGTTATAGAATGTAGTTGTCTTGACATTTTGAGTAGGATTCAAACATAAAATGTATTTGAATCACTCTTTGTCTAGATTCAAAGTAAAACCAATTTGATAAAAAGAGAGTGAATAAATAAAATGAATAAATGATATAGCAATTTTTTGGTAAGGATTGGAAAATCAAATTATCTAAAATGTATGGGAAGAAAGAAAAAGCTTATGGTACCAATTGAACATATCCGGTTGAACCTTTGTCCACGTGCAAAGGAAATATTGAATTCAAATTAATATGTCAATATTATGAAATGAATATGAGCGGTATGGAATTTTGACCGGACATTTTAATTAGGCCGCTATTTAATTTAAAGGTGCATGATAAAATATTATAATAAAATATACGGAAATTATATACAAAAGAATAGAAATATGCACACATAAGCCAATTGGGGTCAACTTAAGTTAAATGTGTATAAATAGTCACATAATTATAAAACTCTATTTATGCAGTAAATTACACAAATAACAACAGTTCACAGATAGTCTAAATGATGCAAATTACATAATATAATCGCAATTAAGTATATAATGTATAATTAGTGGATAATCACAGGTAAATGCATGTTTCCTAATGCAGATTTTGTTCAAACCGTCAATATTGCACCTTTAAGCTAAATATAGCCAATTATGAAAAAAAGAGGGACAAAATTGGGTGTCAACAGCAGGTTTTATTTTGTATATTTTTGCAAATAACTTTACACTTAGTTAAAGAAGCATTCATCTAGATAATTACATGTAAAATAGGAAGACAGACGTGGCTTATGGATTTTTGTTTTAAAAATATTATTCCAAAATAAACATTAACAATTACTTTAAAAAAATTTAAAAAAGTTATTAATCAACACGTATTCTTTTGCTTTAACAATGGAATTCTGTCCCTAATTATTTTATTGGATGTTGGATGCATGGAAATTTTTTGAGGGACACAAACTGGAAATGGAATCGAGAGGAGAAAATGTGGTGATATTGAAACGACCTTAGGTAGTCATTTCAAAAGTTAGAACTGCGATTGGTGTGCTGATAATTTTAAAATCTTCGTAAGGTCCATTAGGACCTGTCTGTAAAATTTAAACTAAATCGGACTTCGTTTGGTAGGTATCGGAAGAAGGTATCGGTTTCTGTTGTCGGTAAATCTTAAAAAGAGGTTTTCGAGTTCAATTTTGGCGAATGAACTCCGATTTGAAATCTGAAAGCGTCGTTAAGTTTATATGGTCATTTTTGACCTGTGTGAACTTTCGAAAGTGAATTTCGAGGTCGTTCGGATAGTTTCCGCTAAAATTCTGAAAATTAATAATTTGATCTTTTTCCGTTTAATTCGCATCTTGCGTTTCGGGAATCTGATTTGAGATCCGCCTTAGCGAATATATTATATATATTTTATATAACTTGTTTGAGAAAATTGGGATCTTTCTGAGTTTCATGGGATTCCGTTTTAATTTTCTTTACGATAGGAAATTTTCAAAAAAAAAAAAAAAAAAAAAAAGAAAAAAAGAAAAGAGAAGAAAGTAAAGCGGTGGCTAAAGGGATACATATAATCCCTTAGCTTACAAGCTACAACAAAATCGAAACACAAAGAGAAACAAGAAATGAGACCGAGACAGTGAATGAAAAAATGCCGGAAAATAGAGAAAGGAAAGGAAAAGGAGAAGGAAAAAAAATAGATTTTCACCCCGAAACCTCCAAGTAATGATGTTAATTCATTACTTTAGTTTATTACGTGTGTTTGAATATATTTTAACGTTTGAAATTGGGATATTAGACATTGTTCTAATAAGTTAAATTGATAATTTAAAAGGTAATTGGACCCCAATAATGGAATTGATTATATATTCGTACTCAGGAAGTTATGGGCAACCCGTAAATATAATTTATTAAGAGTTTGGTTATGTGATTTTGAACCATGTACATAGGCATGGACTGCGTATTGCCTATGCAAATCGGGTGTCGGGTTCCTGACCGGATTGTTCTAAGAGGTAAGGAATGAAGCCTTTAGCCTTATTTGATATATTTTTATGTTTATTGAATATAGCGGGATCGTTTGGCAGTGAACCCAAAGGAAAAAGCGGTTGTTGAGTAGCAGTACTAACTTTTAAACGAGGTAAGTGATTATATCCATTTCTTTGGAGGCCCTTGGCCTTGTGGATATTCTACCACGTGTTCCTTACGTGTGTAACTACCGATAGGTGTACTCATTACGCCTTAGCTTTGGATTTACATTGTATATTATATGTTATGCTCTGTTGTTGGTATTGCATTGAGGATATGAGCATTGTACTTTGGTCTTGAGCTTGACATATACTTCCCGGTAGTCAATGAGAGTCCCGCGCTGGTGAAGGGTCATTATTGCATATACTTCCCGGTAGTCGATGAGAGTCCCGCACCGGTAAAGATTTATTATTGCATCATATTGAGGGCAAGAAGATTCCGCCCAAGGAGCAGGCTCCTTGCATCATATTGAGGGTAGGAGGATTCCGTCCCAGGAGTAGGAGGATTCCACTCCTTGCATCATATTGAGGGTAGGAGGATTCCGCCCCAGGAGCAGGAGGATTCCGTTCCTTGCATCATATTGAGTGTAGGAGGATTCTGCCCCAGGAGCAGGAGGATTCTTCTCTTTGAATCATATTGAGGGTAGGAGGATTTTTTCCTGGAGTAGGAGGATTACGCTCCATTCATTTGGTACATGTGACCCCATTGCATCATACCGCATTCACTTCATTTCATTGCATCGTCTGTTGTGTATTGTGTGACTTAGTACGATGTTTTCTGTATGTTTCATGTATTTATTGTTGTTGATACGTTCTGGCTCATATTCCGGGTTGTTTATGAGTTTATGGTTTCTTATGTGTTTCCAGCTATTATCTGGCTCTGCTTTTCTTTTATAGTTGAGATAAGGTAAATTTGGTTTATCTGATTTTCTTCTCCCTGGCTAGCTATCCTATTCTTTGAGGTGGCTAGTCTGCCCCCACTTATTGAGTCCTTTTGACACACCCTTGTTTGTTGTTTATTTCTTATCTATTTATTTCGTTTCGGCAGGTTCGCTCCAGGATTGAGTTCGCCACGTTGTTAAGGAGCGAAGACGACTTCAGTTGTCAGGGTGAGCCAGCTTTTATTCAGGATGGCCACCAGTTTTATGTTTATTATTTAAGTTGTATTTTGCAACCTTCAGGAGGCGTATGTATTCTTTTGTACTCTTAGATGTCTAGTGTGGATAGCCCTAAACCTAATATGTTGGGTAGTCAGTTGTAATGTCTTCGGTACAACTTAGAGATATCAGTATGCCTGTATTTTTTTTAGTCTTATTCTTATTTAGAAGTTGAATTTATATTCAGTTGGTAAGGGTTTGCCCGACGGCTCTAAGAGAGAATTTCGGGTGCCCGCATGGCCTGGCTAGAAATTTGGGTCGTGTCAGTTTGTATCGAGCCCGGTTTAGAGTCTATCCAGACTAAGATAGTGTCTAGCAGAGTCTCGCTAATGGGTACGTAGACGTCCGTACTTATCTACGAGAGGCTATGATGGCATTTAGGAAGTTTCTTTTCCTTCATTTCTAATCGTGCGTCGGTCTTCTTGTGGAATGCAAATTTTTTTCTTGTTAATTCCTTCATAGTAATGGTGAACCCTCGTGCGACAAATCAGCAGAGGGTAGGATTTCAGACAAAGTAATCTAGCCTGGGGATAGCGCTGACTAAGCCCCGAGAGTTTTGCATCGTGCTGACGATCCAGTTACGGAAGCCCCAGCTGTGCCATCTCGCGGTGGGCAATGGGAGCAGGGCCTTGTGTTTCCCCCAGCTCTCTACGATGCTTTTATGAGAATCTTGGCGGCGCAGATACTGCAAGAACCTCCTATTCCTTATGCAGCTCATCAGGTTGCCGCAGATGCAGATGTTCGGGCTCAGGAAACTCCTGTTCTAGTTTCTAATATTGCCGCAGTAAATTATGTTCCAGAGGCAGCATGTGTTGTGCCTCTAGTTATTCTGGCTGATTAGCTAGCCCAGGTAATAGTTCGGTCCGAGTGCCCAAAGAGGTTGCATTATTTTATGCGGTTGAACTTTCCGATATTCTCAAGCAATGCATCAGATAAATCCCGTGATTTTTTTTGACATAAAATGATGTCAGTGTATCCTTCAGGCTCTTGATTATTTCGAGCGGTATGGTGTAGATTATTCTGCTTTCTAATTTCAGGGTCCAGCCTTGGATTGGTGGACCGCTCTCTTATTAGCTTGGTAAGGCTAGCCTAAGCAGACTTGGTTCGATTTTTCTTCTAGATTCGTGGAAAAGTTCCTTTCGCGCAGCGAGCGAGATGAAAAGAGTCGCCAATTTGAGTGGATTGGATAGGTTTCCTGTCGGTTTTAGAATATAAGATTAAATTCTTTAGGATGGCTGGATATGTACTAGAACTAGTCTATGAGCCTTCTGAGAAGGTTCAAAAATTTATTGATGACCTTTCTCCTTCCTTGAGGTCCAAGATGGCTCGAGATATTGAGGTCGGGACTTCATTTGATGTTGTTGTTGATATTGCTCGGAGGTATGAGGCATACCATAAGTTAGAGCATGAAGAGTCAGAGCGGGAGAGCAAGTGGGTAACTATGGTACCTCTTCTGGCGAGGTAAGAGTTCTAGTTATCATGAGAGGTCACCTTCCAAGTTATCGCAGCTTGTGGTGCGTGATTCTTAGAGTGCGCCAGTAGTCAGTCAAGATCAGACTAAGTCTTTTGTTTTTCTAGTTACCAGTAGTCTGTCCAACATCCATTTTTAGCCAAAAAGTATTACCATTGTCGTGAGCCTCGTCATCTTAGGAAGAACTGTCCCTTACTTAGATAGGAATGCAGTCGTCCTTCTTCACTCCCTCATGCACCTGCCCAGTCGCGAGGGATTTCCTTTAGATCTCAATTAGCCAGAGATATACCACCATCCGCTAGAGGTTGAGAGCATGGTGGCAGTTGTTCTTCTGTAAGTAATTATCAGTGTAGCAGCCCAGCTCAGCCGCAAAGGCAGTTCTATGAACTGCTTTGGCAGAATGCTGAGGCGTTCGAGGTAGTAAACTTAAGTGTTTCTTCTTCCCTTATATGTGAGTAAGATTTGATTCTTCTGATCGATCTGGAAATGATTTTTCTTATCATGTTTCCATGATTTCGTTGGATATAGTCTATTAAGAATCAGTTGCGGTAGAGGGGTGAGCTTTTGGTAGGATTTATTTCTGGCATTTGTGAGACCTCTACTAGTTTATCGGGTCTAAATGTGAGAGATTTGGCAATGAGTGTCGGTATTGTCTGCTTGGCATCTTGTTGTGCCACCTTATGTTATTATGTCAAATCAATTTAACTCTCTTCTCGGAATTTCGTGTTGGTTGGATGATGGGATTATAATTCATCACCATCAGAAAGTGTCATTGTTTCTTCCAGTGTAAAGTGATTAGTAAGTAATATTCGATCTATGTCTCTTCCCTTGGTTCAAGACGCTAGTAGAGTCTTGTTATTCTATGAGCTTGTTTCAATTGTGAAAGAGTTTTCTGGTAAATTGTCAGAGTTTCTATCTTATAGGAAGGTTAAATTAGAATAGATGTTGTTCCATAAAGCTCATTTAATGTCTATTTCTTTGATTGCGATTCTTTGGCTAACCCGACTCAGAAGTAGTCTAGCTTTGGTAGCCAAGCAAATAATAAGATGAGCTTCCTGAAGCTCTAATTATTTCTATCCTCAGTCCATTACCATCTCTTCTTCGTCTGGCACTAGTGAGCTTAGGCGGTTAGTAGCCCCTTGTGATGTTCCGTGTGTTGAGCCGAAGTGCGTGTCAAGGTAGTCGGGTAAGCACATTGTTGTATTTTAAAGCTACTAAGGGTAATGAGAGGCGTCATTTGACCCTTGAGCTGATCCATCAGGCGGTGGTGCTTATGGCAAAGGTATGGAGTTTTGAACTCGAGAGTTGCAGCTATTTGGCAACTCGAGAGAGTAATTTGGTAGCTCAGGTCTGAGCCGCGTTATGTTTTAGCTAAGTCTTCCTTAATCAAGCAGGTTGTGTGAGGATGGCTATTCCTATTCAAATTAGCTGTATGAGTTTGTGCTCTAAGTGGAGGAGTCTTCCTCCAATACTGAATGCTATTATTAAATATCTAAGGCATTGCTGAAGCGTAAGCTAATTCTTAGTTTCATCAGCCTGTTTTATATCACAAAGTATATCGACGAGGTGATTCATCGGCAGAATCATGTTAATCCATCCAGAGTTCCGTGTATCCTTATTCTGAAAAGGTAAAACTCTCCTCTCGTGATCAAGGAAGGGTCAGCTTAGTCCGAATAAGATGCGCAATGGTGTTATGATATTATCCAGATATGTTTTATTCCAAGAGTTCGGTGTGCGTGTTATAATTCTCATTCTGTAATCATGAGATAATGTCCGTGGAGTAGTTTAAGAAGGTCGTACAAGTTCTCTTGTTATCTGTGTGAATTTTTCTTTAGACTTAGGCTCGTTCGAGGACGAACGAGAGTCTAAGTGGAGGAGAATGAAACGACCTTAGGCAGTCGTTTAAGAAGTTAGGACTCCGATTAGTGTGCCGATAATTTTAAAATCTTCGTAAAGTCCATTAGGACCTGTCTGTAAAATTTGAACTAAATCGGACTTTGTTTGGTAGGTATCGGAAGAATGTATCAATTTCTATTGTAGATAAATCTTAAAAAGAGGTTTTCGAGCTCGATTTTAGCGAATGAGCTCCGATTCGAAATTCGAAAGTGGCGTTAGGTTGTATGGTCATTTGTGACAAGTGTGAACTTTCGAAAGTGAATTTCGAGGTCGTTCGGATAGTTTGCGCAAAAATTCCAAAAATTAATAATTTGAACTTTTCCCGTTTAATTCACATCTTGAGTTTCAGAAATCCGATTTGAGATCCGCCTTAGCGAGTATGTGACATATATATTGTATAACTTTCTTGAGAAATTTGGGATCATTCCGAGTTTCGTAGGGTTCCGTTTTAATTTTCTTTACGATAGGAAATTTTTTAAAGAAAAAGAAAAAGAAAAAGAAAAAGAAAAAGAAAAGAAAAGAAACAAAGATAAGGCGGTGGCTACAGGGATTATATACATATAATCCCTTAGCTTACAAGCTACAACAAAATCGAAACACAAAGAGAAACAAGAAATGAGACCGAGACAGTGAATGAAAAAATGCCGGAAAATAGAGAAAGGAAAGGAAAAGGAGAAGGAAAAAAATAGATTTTCACCCCGAAACCTCCAAGTAATGATGTTAATTCATTACTTTAGTTTATTACGTGTGTTTGAATATATTTTAACGATAGAAAATGGATATTAGACATCGTTCTAATAAGTTAAATTGATAACTTAAAGGATAATTAGACCCTGATAATAGAATTGATTATATATTCGTACTCAGGAAGTTATGGGAAACCCGTAAATATAATTTATTAAGAGTATGGTATGTGATTTTGAACCATGTACATAGGCCTGGACTGCGTATTGCCTATGCAAATCGGGTGTCGGGTTCCTGACCGGATTGTTCTAAGATGTAAGGAATGAAGCCTTTAGCCTTATTTGATATATTTTTATGTTTATTGAATATAGCGGGATCGTTTGGCAGTGAACCCAAAGGACAAAGCGGTTGTTGAGTAGCAGTACTAACTTTTGAACGAGGTAAGTGATTATATCCATTTCTTTGGAGGCCCTTGGCCTTGTGGATATTCTACCACGAGTTCCTTACGTGTGTAGCTGCCGATAGGCGTACTCATTACGCCTTAGCTTTGGATTTACATTGTATATTATATGTTATGCCCTGTTGTTGGTATTGCATTGAGGATATGAGCATTGTAATTTGGTCTTGAGCTTGACATATACTTCCCGGTAGTCGATGAGAGTCTCGCGCTGGTGAAGGGTCATTATTGCATTTAATTCTCGGTACTCGATGAGAGTCCCGCATCGGTAAAGGGTTATTATTGCATCATATTGAGGGCAAGAAGATTCCGCCTCAGGAGCAGGAGGATTCCACTCCAGGAGTAGGAGGATTCCGCTCCTTGCATCATATTGAGGGTAGGAGTATTCTGCCCCAGGAGCAGGAGGATTCAACTCCTTGCATCATATTGAGGGTAAGAGGATTCCACCCTGGAGTAGGAGGATTCTGCTCCATTCATTTGATACATGTGACCCCATTACATCATATTGCATTCATTTCATTTCATTGTACCGTCTGTTGTGTATTGTATGACTTAGTGCGATGTTTTGTGTATGTATCATGTATTTCTTGTTGTTGATACATTCTGGCTCGTATTTCGGGTTGTTTATGAGTTTATGGTTTCTTACGTGTTTCCAGCTATTATCTGGCTATGCTTTTCTTTTATAGTTGAGATAAGATGAATTTGGTTTATCTGCTTTTCTTCTTCCTGCCTAGCTATCATATTCTTTGAGGTGGCTTGATGCAGGGAAAATACGGAAAAAGATAAACAAGATAGAAAACGAGATGAGGCTCGAACAAAGACCCAAGTAGCACCAGAGAACTAGTTCCGATACACCCCGGGTGGATGTCAAGGATCACCTACGCTATGCAACTACCCTCGAGTCAACTAGAACTCGCAAGTAGAATGATCGGAGCGGGGTTGTTAGGCAACTAGAATCCACTAGAAGTAACAAGTCCCAAACTTAGATTGGTTTTCATAAACCTAAAGAAATCCCTCTTTACAATATTCAATTCATCATTCAACATAAACTAAGTGTAAAATAAGCTATACTTGGGTTTTAATAGTGTTTCCCAAGCTTACACAATGACCTAAATACCCTTACTAATAAGGTTCATCAAATAAGCCACGTAGGGCAAAACAGTAAAATAAACATAAGTTCAGCAGCTGGGAGGGGCGCCTGAAGCTGGGAGGGGCGCCTGGCTTATGCTGAAGCTGGGAGGGGAGCCTGGCTTATACTGAAGCTGGGAGGGGCGCCTGGGGTCAGGCGTGGTGCCTGGGGTGGGCATCTAGGCAGGTGGGGTGCCTGGGTGCGGCGCCTAGGCAGGCAGGGCGCTTGTGCACAATTGCACTCTTAGACAGTGAGGTTTCTAAGCGGGGCGCCTGGGCTAGGCGGGGCGCCTGGCTGTGCTGGGCCTCCCTCCTTCTCCTTAGGCGTGGGGCCTAATGCTGAAACCATCCAGAACACTTCCAAAGCCCTCGACTTCAAGTCCTTTGCATATTCCAAGCTTGGCACATGTCGGAAAGTGTCTTGGCTCGATTTGCCCGGCATCATCCTCCCCTTCTTGAAGAGATTTCTTCCTCGAAATCAAGATGTTCTCGTCCATGGCGTCATCATCTCCTCGGGGGCCCAATGCTCTTCTCCTTTGTACCTCTTGATCGTCACTTTGATATAGGCTTCTTCCAAGATCTCCCTTGCCTTAACATGGAGCTTAGAACCTACAAGTAACGACAAGCAAACACAAGATTTCCTACTTTGAAAGTAGGTTAGTGCAAGAAGTGTGGAAAATACACTCTTGTGATATAACCAAGCATCAATGATAAGCACAAATATCAAGTCTCCAAAGAGAAAAATAAGTACTTGGTTAAAGATCATCATGCACTCAACACAATAGTGATCAAATAGGCCATGGGGACATGGGAAATGCAAGATCAAGCTATCAAAATCCCCTTGAACCTTAAGCTCAAGATCAATACACCAATCAATCCTCAAGGTGTGATTAACAAGTGGAGTGGAGTTAATCAAATAACTCAACCTCCAAGGGGTATCAAGTACTCCACTCCCCTTCTTTAGAGCATACTTACTCACACCAAGGGTTTCCCCTTCCCCATCCATTTTATCAACTAAGCAACCCTTCTCAAAAGACAAACTCTCAAGGAAGGTATTGATGATGAATTCTTCTTCATCATAACCCCAACAAGCAATAGTAGGGTCACTCAAAGAACCATTTACCTCACCCAAATTTTCAAACAATGGGTTGCCTAAGGGGTCAAACCCTTCACAAACAAGATTATCTTCAAACAATGGAAATGTAAAAGCATGAACTTCAAATGCATGGTCACACAAAAGCATGGTATTAAGACTAGGTTCTTTACCCACGCTTGAGGAGTCATCGAAAGTAAATCGATCCATCTCACATGCAAGAGACTCTTCAAGGTCACAATTAACTTCACCACAACACATATATTCACCAAATAGAAGCATATCAATAAGGGTATGATCAATTATCTCGTCTTTCCCCTTGTCAAAGATTGGTGGAGTGTCATAGTAAATGTCACAATCATTGTCAACTATAAAGTCTACACTAGTGAGAGATTCATTGAATAATGAGCTCACATCATGATGTGGCTTAGCATGGCTCTCAACTAATGTTACGCAAGCACACACAAGTTGACTTTTAGACTCTTCACTAGTGACATATTCACTAGATGCATCACAAGCAACAACTAGTGTTGAGTCCTCACAAGACAAATAGCTAGTAGGCTCATGAAAAGGTGGAGCAACACTTACAGTTGTAGTACTTTCTTGATCACTCACAAGGCTTGTAGTGTCATGTGCAACTCCTTCTTCATGAAGCTCACATTGAGAACTTTTCCCCTCTTGTCTTTCCTTCCAAGCACATGGTTGAGGCTCCAATGACTTATCTTCAAATGTACCTACACAAGAACTTTCACAAGAAAAAGTAGAAGATGAAGAATTGTTAGAACAATGGGTGCTCTCACTCTCAATTTTTCTTTCCTCACCTCTCTTCTCTCTCAATTTTACCTCATGGTCAAGTGTAGTTTGTGGTGACAATCCACTCACATCACTCCTCAAATCCTCTCCTTTTTCCTCTCTTGGATTGTCACGGGTCACTCCCTCACTTCTCTCTATCTTTTCTCTCTCATTTGAAGTGGAGTGACTCTCATTTTCATCATGTATTGGCATGGCAATAAGATTGCTTGCCTCGGGTTCAAGTACAATGGGTGACCTTGCTTTAGCCTCCTCCCTCAACTCCTTCATTCGCTTGTAGTCTTCTCTTACTTGCCTTGGAGTCAAAGGTCTAAGCACATACTTTCTCCCATCTTGCTTAACCGTGTAGGAGTTGGTCCGGCCATCATGCACTACACATCTATCATGTTGCCATGGTCTCCCAAATAATAGATGGCATGCTTGCATCGGGACAACGTCAAACATGATTTTGTCTTTATAGTTCCCAATGCTAAGCTCGATCAATGCTTGCTTCACAACCTTCAATTCCCCACACTCACTTAGCCATTGTAATCGATATGGGTTGGGGTGTTTCATGGTGGGTATCTTTAATTGGGAAATCAATGTTTGGCTCACTATGTTGGCACAACTTCCCGAGTCAACAATCATAGAACAAACTATACCCATGACTCGACACCTAGCATGGAAGAGATTCTCCCTTTGCAAAGTCTCACCATCCTCTACAAACATGGTACCTAAACTCCTCCTCACAACAAGGAAGGCATGGGGACCATCATCCTCCATTGCTTCCTCCCCCACATCAACCACCTCATCACACTCTACCTCTTCACCCTCGGGCTCACTTTCTTGCTCATGCACCAAGTTACCAACTACAACCATGGTTCTTTTTGTAGGACAATCTTTAGCAATATGTCCATACCCTTTACACTTATAGCATTGAGTAGAAGTAGAAGTAGAAGTAGGATTACTCAAACGAGTTTTAGAAGTACCTTCCAAGTGTGGTGTGGTCTTCTCATATGGCTTCTTCACTTCTTTGCTAGCAGTTGCACTTGGAATGTTTGCATTTGGAGTCTTCCATTCTTTTGGTTGGCTCACGGGAGTAGGAGTGCTACTCTTGTAACGGTTGGACTTTTCTCCGTTAAGCCATTGCTCGGCTTCAATAGCGGCTTCCAATAGATCTTGGAGTGAAGGATAAGAATGCAACCTCAATTGAGAAGCTATACCATAGCTCAAGCCATTCTTGAAACGGATCATGGCTTGCTCTTCATCCTCGGTCTCCATATCTAATGCCATCCGGATCTTCTCAAACTCATCATAGTACTCATGAACCGTCTTGACACCTTGTTTTAGATCATAGAGCTTCTTGAGTTGCTCTTGACGATATCTAAGAGTCACATACTTGGTATTCATGAGGTCCTTCAATTCATTCCAAGTCACATTCACATGCACACCCGCTCTCCTTCTTGTCCTCTTTATGGACTCCCACCAAGTAGAAGCATAAGACTCAAAGGATGAAATAGCATAAGTACCTTTCTTCTCTTCGGTCATCTCATTTGTGTCAAACACTCTTTCCATGAGTAGTACCCATTCCATGTATGCCTCCGGATCACAAGTTCCCTTAAAGGATGGAAGATTAAGCTTCACACTATTGAGATTGTTGTTGTTGTCACGTACCCCATAGTTAGGCTCCGGTTGGCCTCCATAATAGTCATCATGAGCAACATATTCTCTCCTAGCATTCCTTCCATCAAATCTCATGGGTGGCCCTCGACCTCGGCCTCTACCCCTATCCACATTTCGACCCCAATTCATTGGCCTCCTAGGTTGATAAGGAGCATCATACCCATAGGCTTCATCACCATACTCGGCCTCCTCCTCTTCTTGAGCCTCAACAACTTGCTCAAGAGGTGGAACAAATCTAACGGGTCTTCGAAGTGGAGCATTTCCTTGGGAATTGCCCAAGTTGAGGGGATTTCCCTCTTGTCGGGGATTGCCCAACTCACGCTCTTGTAGAGCTTCAACTTTGCTTTGTTCATACTTCTTGGTTAGCTCAACAAAGTGTCCGGGAGTCATAGGAGTGCTTTGACTTGTGCCTTCTCCGGATTCAATTTGGACACTCGGGGTCCTCCTCTCACCGGTCTCAACTTGATTCTTCTCAACGGTCTCAAGTCTCAAAGATATGTCCTCCAACTTGGCCATGATGGTAGCCATGAAGTCCTTCATAGGATTATCTCCATCACTCGCCATTGTACCTACAAAAAGCAACAAACGTTAGTAAAATAATCTCACTCACTCCCTCACAAGTGTTTTCACTCGGTTCACTCGTTTAGTGGTGGTGGATATTTCACTCGGACTTGGTTACTAAAAGCTTCAAGTAGTTGATCAACAATCCTCAACTCAACCAACTATTTACAAGCCAATTGTACTCCGGGGTGAGTGGAGTTGATATGACTCAATGAACGATAGGCACTTTGAAGTGAGGACTTGAACCAAAAGATACTACGGATCTTCTTTGAATTTTACTCTCCTTTCTAGGCACGATGATCCTAATAGCTCAAAGTAATTAGTACTAATCGAGTAGGATTATACTCTAATAGCACTAACTGGAAGCAATGTAATCAACAAAACAAGAAATCCTAGAAGAATCTACCCAAAACAACAACTTCAGCACTCAGGAGGGGCGCCTGAAAGCAGGAGTGGCGCCCAAAAATTGTGCAGGCAATCAGGCGGGGCGCCTGGGACCTAGGCAGGGCGCCTGAGGTCTCAGGCAGTAGCCAAGTCAGGCGGGGCGCCTAGCCTGGAGCAGTTTCCAATCCGTTCCAAACTTGTTTCAATCCGATTTTCAATCCACAAATCCGATGTTTTCAACTTGTTTTCACAATCCAATGATACCCAAAGTTGTTTTTGATCTTCTTTAACAAACCCCAATCAAATTTACAACCAAACAATCAATCAAATTAAGATTCAAGGTCAAGAACTTCAAGAACACAAGGGTTTATCAAAAGGATTTCAATAAGGATTGTGATTCATCAAATTTGGTGTTATAAATGTTCAATTCCCACAAAATTGGTACCGAATCGTTTTTTTTCAATCAAGATCAATCCCCAATATCAAGTTTTCAATCCAACACCCATTCAACCCAAGAATCAAGCCAAAATCATCAAGAACAAGGTTTAAGGAAATTTTGGGGTTTCAACTTTTTCAATTTCACAAATCCAATCCAAACCAAGTGTTTTTGGTACCCAAACAACAGATTTTCATCAAGGATCAAGAATCCATAACACCCATATCATAAATCATCCAAACCAACAAGATACACCAAATTTTTGAAATTTTCAATTTTTCAATTTTTTTTTAATTTTCTTCTTTCAATAACTTCAACAACAAGAAAACTAAAAGAAAAGATACTAGGCACGAAGAACCAAGGGTCGGGGGTTTGTAGAAACAAAATCCGAGCCTTGCTTTGATACCAAATGATGCAGGGAAAACGCGGAAAAAGATAAACAAGATAGAAAACGAGACGAGGCTCGAACAAAGACCCAAGTAGCACCGGAGAACTAGTTCCGATACACCCCGGGTAGATGTCAAGGATCACCTATGCTATGCAACTACCCTCAAGTCAACTAGAACTCGCAAGTAGAATGATCGGAGCGGGTTGTTAGGCAACTAGAATCCACTAGAAGTAACAAGTCCCAAACTTAGATTGGTTTTCATAAACCTAAAGAGATCCCTCTTTACAATATTCAATTCATCATTCAACATAAACTAAGTGTAAAATAAGCTATACTTGGGTTTTTATAGTGTTTCCCAAGTTTACACAATGACCCAAATACCCTTACTAATAAGGTTCATCAAATAAGCCACGTAGGACAAAACAGTAAAATAAACATAAGTTCAGCAGCTGGGAGGGGCGCCTGAAGCTGGGAGGGGCGCCTGGCTTATGCTGAAGCTGGGAGGGGCGCCTGGCTTATACTGAAGCTGGGAGGGGCGCCTGGGGTCAGGCGGGGCGCCTGGGGTGGGCGCCTAGGCAGGCGGGGCGCCTGGGTGGGGCGCCTAGCCTGGGTGGGGCGCCTGTGCACAATTGCACTCTTAGGCAATGAGGTTTCCAGGCGGGGCGCCTAGGCTAGGCGGGGCGCCTGGCTGTTCTGGGCCTTCCTCCTTCTCCTTAGGCGTGGGGCCTAATGCTGAAACCATCCGGAACACTTCCAAAGCCCTCGACTTCAAGTCCTTTGCATATTCCAAGCTTGGCGCATGTCGGAAAGTGTCTTGGCTCGATTTGCCCGGCATCATAGCTAGTCTGCCCTCACTTATTGAGTCCTTTTGACTCACCCTGTTTGTTGTTTGTTTCTTGTCTATTTATTTCGTTTCGGCAGGTTCGCTCCAGGATTGAGTTCGCCACGTTGTTAAGGAGCGAAGACAACTTCAGCTGTCAGGGTGAGCCAGCTTTTATTCAGGATGGCCACCACTTTTATGTTTATTATTTCAGTTGTATTTTGCTCCCTTCAGGAGGCGTTTGTATTTTTTTGTACTCTTAGATGTCTAGTCTGGATAGCCCTAAACCTAATATGTTGGGTAGTCACCTGTAGTGTCTTCGGTACAACTTAGAGGTATCACTATGGCTGTGTTTTTTTAGTCTTATTCTTATTTAGGAGTTGAATTTATATTTATTTTCCCAATTCAGTTGGTAAGGGTTTGCCCGACGGGTCTAAAGGAAGATGTCGGGTGTCCGCATGGCCTAGCTAGAAATCCGGGTCGTTTCAGATATCCACTAAAAACGTTTTTTTGCCATATTAGAATTTTACCATTTAATAAGATTTTTACCAAAATTAAAAAATGTAATCTTAATCATTGAAGTCCATGAATCCATATGTCGTTAACCTATGCATGTATTGGTATTCAATGGAGCATGTTTCATTGGAACAAATCCGGACCCACTAACAACCATCCCAACAAACTCCAATCATCAATTTATATTAATTTTCGATAACCATCAAAATCCATTTTAATTTTTAAACTTTTACTGTGAATTTTGATTTCTTCCCCATCTTCACCCAATGATTTCGAGTTTAGGCTTGGATAGTAAAGTGAAATCCTGGTAATCCAAATTTTCTTTTTGTTTCTTTCTCTACTTTTTCAATTTCTATAGTGCTCACATTCTTATCCTTTCTTTTCTCTTCATTTTTTTAATTAAATGACGTAAATGACTTCTATTATCTTACTTTTTGGGTATTACAATTACAATATATAATTGATGTATTTTCACTATGGAGACAAGATAAAATACACCATGATACATGCGTATACACTGCTTATACAATGTTTTTTTAAATAATTAGAATCTAGTTTCCAGTTTCCACATTTTCTTTCTTTTGTTCCTGGATAATGGTCTTGTTATAGAAGGAAACATAATTTGTTTCAAGAAATTATAAAGGATATGTTTTCACATAAATATAAAATTTTCACGCTTTCTTTCTATGTAAACCATAGAAAATTCCGGTGATCATTACATGACATTCCACTATATCAAATTAGACGGATATTGACTTGGATCTTTTTGGTAGTTATTACACCCTTGTTTTATTTTATGTGAACCTATTTGATAGATAAAGAATTTAATAAATGAATAAAAGGTTTTAAATTTTTTTTGATTTTAAACGTATCATATTATTTTTGTGGTTATAATTCATGTCATTAAAATAAAATGAAAATTTAGGTATCACTATTTTTAAATATCAAAATGCATCACTTTCTCTTTTAGACAAATAAAAAAAAAGTTTCACATATATAAAAAGGAACAAAAAGAGCATGTAAGGATAGTTTCGTGTCTCGAGAAAAGAATGTATAAATGCTCAACTCAAATGAATGAAATAGGTAAGGATAAATAAATATATGAATTTAAATTATCGATAACTAAAATTGAATTTTATTGATGATAATTGTACTTTTTATTTCAACTACACATCTCCTTGGCTAGAAACATGAAACTCATGCTTACCAATTCAGAAATACCATAGTGTTTTTTTTTTTTTTTTGGTAAACATTAATTTATTGCTGTTGAAAATCAACCGCGACAATTCATATTTATCACATAGAACTGGAACATCATAGCAATTATGATCCAGAGTGCAACACCACTGGACGCTGACTGATTCACCCACTGGGACACATATATCGTTGGCAACTTCTTACTTAAAACTTACACCGTCATGACCTGCACGTATAAAATAATAAGTTAAAAAGATATAACATACAAATTCATGTTCAACTGTGTTTTCGCACATAATGATAATTCCAATAGGTTTAATGTGTTCAAATATAAGGTAACCACTTGAATACACAATTGAACAGTAAAAACGTGCAGCTACCTAAAAGATTTGTTAAATTCACCAAAATTGGAGAGCAAAGAAAATAAATTTACAGCAACGTCAATATCTTTAAGTTATCTAGTTGCAATAAAAGTTATTGATAGTGTGGTTAGTGATAAAAAAAATCAGGAATATGAACATACACTGAGGAGCCAAAAAGGAAAATAAAATCATGCAAAATAACAAAGTTTACCGAAGGGAGAACTTTATAGCTGCCATGGGATTGATATGATTTAGTGGTCTAAATTTGATTTATAGTACAGTCAACAGTCAAAAGATAGTGAGAAATACCAGTGGAAATCCTGAAATATATAGACCTGTGACATAACTTGATTTGGTAACTAATTCAAGTTATATCCTAATTTTCTGTAATCTAGGAAGACATGACAATATTGATAATCTCAACTACTTTACTTTTTATGTTTTATTTGAAGCACTATATATGGTGATTAGATTTTGGTACAACAGAAGTTGGTCTTACTTTCTATAAAAAAATATAAAGGAATCATTTACACCCCCAACTTTACTTTAAAAATTAAACTCTCCCCTCACCTATAAAAAATAATTAGTCTTACTCCTCTTTCTCAAATAATTTTTCAAAATACCTACTTTACCCTTTAAATTTATCATACTTTATATTTTGTCTTATTTAGTATAATAACTTTTTTATTATATGTTATAGAGTAGCCTATAAATCGAATAAATATTAGTTATAAATTTAAAAAGAGTAAGGAAGGATAATCAAACATACATGTTAATAATATTGACGACGTCAGTAATGAAATAAATGAACTGAGCATAAAAAGTTAGCTTACAAATAATTTGCTTACATCATTAATTTTTAATAGAAATCAAAACTCAAAGTCAATCTATCACACAATTAAAAATAAAATAGAGTGAACTTTAAAATCACATACTTAATCTATGCAATACATAAAAAATGATACTGAAAATAGCGGTAGATTTTACAACAAATCTTAAATAAATTTTTATACTTAAATGACTTTTATGTTATAATTTCATTTATGGTAATGAAGACTCAAAAATCCAAAGACAAAATAGAGAATAAGATAGAAAATAAAATTTAAATGAATATACGTACACATGCCGAGAGAGAAGAGATAGATAGAAATACATTATGTACATGTATACATACTTAGGGGTTGTTCAGTTGCACCAACAGAGGTGCTAATACCTGCACTAAAACCTGCATTATTCAAGACCATGTTTGGTATGCATTTCCCTTTAACTCAAATGCTGGATAAGTTTTATGCAATATTTGGGTATGTTTCCACATAAATTATATGGGAATCAATGTATTATTTTATGCGGGATAGAAGGTGGAATAATAATGTGGGTATTAGCAGTACATGTATTAAAATTTAAAATAATAAAAGTAACCCTCATATTAATAATAATAATATTTTTTAATTTATTTAAGGAGTAACTAAATATTTTAAATTATATTATTGTATATTAATTTGTGATATATTAATAATTCAAGAAATAATCCATACATTATAATACCAACATAACTAATACATGCGTTACAAATACCCGCATTATGAATTCTCGCATAGCTAATACCCACATTGCTAATACCTGCATAAAAATTTAAACCAAGCAATTCTTTAGTACACTAGCGTTATATTTATAATAATTTCATAAAAATTAACACTCTTAGCTTGACTCTTGATGGTTGGCGTCTAGGCTCAAAATATATTGCATCATCCTCCTCTTCTTGAAAGAATTTCGTCATCGAAATCAAACCATCAAGTTTTACAAACAAAGATAGACACAACCAAAACCTTCTATTACAAGAGTAGGTTAGCATGACAATGGTTAGTGCAAATAGTGTGGAAAACACACTCTTATGGTATAGCCAAGCATTAATAACAATGATATCGTCCATTTCTCTAAAGGAAACAACAAGCACTTGGCTTAACGAATGAATGCACTCAACACAAGAACACACAAAGAGATCAATAAGACATGGAATATGCAAGATCAAATAGTCAAAGATCTTACAACCTCTAAGTTCATGATTATCACACCAAACACCAAATGTATGAGTCTTGCAATTTGACACATTGATTTTGGCATCCACACTTCCCAAGGTATGATCAATATATGGGATGGAGTAAGCAAAATAGTTCACCCTACTACTAGCATCAATTACTCTACTCCCTTACTTAAGAACACTCTTATACATACCAAGAGATACCTCCTCACCTCCACAATCACCTTTAAGACAACCCTCTTCCCTAGCTAAACTCTCAAGGAAAGATTTAATAACAACTTCTTCATCATCATAGCCCACACAATGAAGGTTAGGACTACTCGAAGAAACACTCATCTCACTTGGAGTTTTCAACAAGAAATTATATATATGATCATATCCCTTATGCCATGGAAGTTCTAACTCATTCTCTACTTTAGCCCGATACAAATCACCACTTCTATGAAAGATGACCTCAAACAAAGGATTAGTAAAAGTAGACATCTCATCTTCATTACCAAGCAAATGTGAAGTATCAAAACTAAACTCACCATCATACTCACTAAGACCACCATAATCAAATACACCATCAAAGGAAAGAATGGAATAATTAGAAAGTTCATCTTCTTCCCTATTAAATATTAGTGGGGTGTCATAACAAGAATAAAAAAATAAGGTCAACCACAAAATTTTCACTAAAGAGAGGTTCATTAAACAACAAATGCACGTTATCATGCAACTTATGGATTTCCTTAGTTAGTGTTTGTTGACACCCAATTTTGTCCCTCCTATTTTTAAAATCAATAGCTTTCAAATTTCACACACGATTGTGCATTTATTCTTGCCCCGTCCATTCTTTCAAACTATCTTCTCACAATAGCCTGGCAATCGAGGCCATTTTCAAAAGCATTCGTCCCAAATCATAACCATTCTTGCAATTGCTACAATTATCCTTGTTTTTGATAAAATTACCCAATTCATTTTAAAATCCTGAAATACACTTTTTATACGCTTGCTAGTCGTTTTAATGCTTTAAATTAATTCCATAATTTTTCTATATTTTATACCTATTTTATATCAAATTATGCCTAATGTACATTATCTATACACTATATATACGTAAATACATATATATACACATCACACCTCACATTTTACACATCATCACATATTTTTACACCTCAGCGCCGACATGGCCTCATCCTGGCCCTTCGTTTGTTTTAATGTAACGGCCAAGATTAAATCCCCACATTTTACCTACACGACCCCTAAAGCTTTCCCCCTACCTCATTTCCCCCTCACCTCTCCGATATTCACTCTATTTTCTCTCTCTTTGCCGACATGAAGAGCCACCACGGTCAGGGGTTTTTTCCGGTTATTTTGGCCGGTGAAAATTGGGGAAAATAGTATCATCAGACTCCCCTTGTCGTCCGCTACAAAACCTGTATACTCTTGATGGCATTTGGACGATGGCTAATCTCGACCCTTGTTAACTGAGTCACCACCGCCGGGAGACGCCTCCGGTGGGGTTTGGGGTAGGTTGAACAGTGCTATCGCCTAAAAAAGAGTAAGAATCCCTTTATGCAAGGTTGATTCACAACGGGTCAATGTGACCCGACCCTAATGTTCGCAAACGGGTAATCCTAAAACCCTTTTATTTTCCTATTTATTTTCTGGATTTAAGTGATGATAAATGTGAAATTGTTTAGTCTTTCATCATGTTAACATAATCGATTAATCATTATAGATTCGCAAAGTCACCAGTCTCATTTGATTTCACTATTCTAAATGACGATACTTATTTGTATGCCTGATTTTGCCTAGTGTCATTTGAGTACAACATTGTTAATTGTTATTAGGGAACTAAGTAAGGCAAGAAACTACATGATTGATGTTTTCACTATTCTTTCACTAGACCAAGTAGAAACTTGTTCTTAACTCATGTGTATTCACTAAAATTGTCACCCTCAAGTCCTATGTTCTTTATCACCATTACGGAGATGTAACTTGACACCCTCGACAATGTATTTGTCTGTGGCAGTGTATTCTGACTCTTATTTTGTTAAAATGCATGATTAGATGGCTCTAAAACTGGAATGTTTTGATTTAAGCATGATTTGGGGGTCTTGACTAAGCCTAATTTGAATTGATGATTGGTAGAAGGTTCTGATAATTTACAGAGTTCCATTTAAAGGCTGATTGAAATCTTGTTAAGATAATTAAGTGATTTCTTCTGAATTCTGATTGTGTTTGAACCTAGACTTTATTTGGGGTTTAAAGGAGAGGATCCTAGTTGGTTTATGATCTGTTTTGCCTTAAAATTTTGGACCGATTGGTTTATAAATGGAAGTATTACCTAAGAGTGTCCCCTGTTATTTTTGGAAAACAATATTACCTGCCTTATATGCTTACCCGTTTGAACTTACACCCTGCACCTCCTACAACTATATAAACTGGTCTCTCCTCTCGCGTTAAGGCACTGCTACATACACTACATACACACAGACACAAAAGCTAAACTGTTCTATAAAGTGCTCTCTCTCTCTTCTCTTTTGATCATTGGAAAGAGTTTTTCTTGTGGCAACATCATCTGTTGGCTCCTGTGTTTGGTTTGTCCTTGCTTTGTGTTTATTCTTTGGAAGCTTACCCTGCTTGGCTTTTTCTCTCTCTGCTTCTTTCACACTGATTAAAGGTATATCTGCACCCCTCCCTTTTGCTTAATATCTGCACTTCTCTGCTAGTATCTGCACTTAGTTTGTATGTTTTGCTCTGTTAGTATTTCTGCTAAGCTGTGCAGGCCCTTTGTTATTGTCTATGTTGTCTCTATGAACTCCCTAGTTCCCCTTAACTTTATTTAAAGCTGCAAGGATGATATGAAAGGATCATACCATCCTTAATAAGTGTAGGAGGCTTCATGTAAAGAAGCTTTGATGTCCTGGACATTATCAGGATTGGGATTAGTCACCTAAAGGCTCTTAATTCATACCTCCCTTACCCTTCCCCTGCTAACCTTTCTCTTACAGCCTATAAGGAAACCTTAGGGGGCTAAACCAGGCCTCAATTTGCAGGTTTCTAAGTGCCCTATAAAGGTTTATCTTACTCTGGACCATTTAGGCCTGAGCAGGTCCTATTTAGTGCACATATACAACCTAATTTGGCCCTCACTCTTTTCCCTATTACATTCCCCTTAGAAACTGCCCTGCTTGTGTAATTGATAAAGACTCCCTGCTTGTAAATTGCCTAATACAGGGGGCATAACTAACAGACTATGTCTTAGGCTACACAGGAGCCACTTTCTTCTTCCTCCCTATGTGTGACTGCATCATGCTTATGCTTGCAAAATGATTCTGATTATTGTATGATAAAACCATCTATGCAACTTCAACAGAATATTTAAATCCTATCGACACATGACAGGTTTAGCATTTTAAAACGTATTGAAAGCATGACTGTTTTCGCATTACAATCTGAAATTTTGAGTTAAACAGGGGGCTATATGTGTTATAATTGTCTAAATAGGACTGTTTTCTGAAAAAATTGAATTCGCCCCTCTTTTATATAAACAGTTTGGGCCCAAAACTATTTTCAAAAGAGGTCCTTTATGTGCATAAAATTGATTTTGACTACTCTAATGCTCTAATAGTGTATAGGGGTGTATAAAGTACTTGGGGTCACTTATACACTTTAAAGTATTTTTTCAAAGTTATAACTATTGTTTGAATCATATATTTGCATGTTTATACCTATACATATATATTTTATGTGCGACACCCTTTTATTTGCATTTACGTGCTTCTGTGAAACCCATTTTCGAGAAACAGCCCCTCGCCTATATATATCTTTCAAAACTGACCCTTAAAAAAAGTCATTAAGGTTAGTGTTCGACAATTAATGACGAGTCACACCGACCCTAAATGGCTAATATTTCGTTTTAAAACAACACCCCTTTCGGTTTTTGATATAAAACTGAATTTTGCTTACAAAATTAACCATTTATGCAAAATGGTTTTAAATTTTAGAATTGCATAAATAAACTGAAATTCAACACCCTTTACATGTTTAAGCTTGTCCACGATTAGGCGTTTGATAGTAGAGGCCGTAAAATGCGATTACGCTTACAATAGGCCATATATGAAATCTATTTGTAGGTGTGTGAATTAAATTGCATAGACATGCCATTTTCTTGAACTAAATGCTAGATAACCTCCCAAGTTGGTATTTATGATAATATGCACCATTTTTATCCCAAAATATAGACTCGGACGGGAACCACCTTTCGTGGGACTCGAGGAAGTGCCTAACACCTTCTTCCCCGAGTCATTTGGACTTCTTACCCTTTAAAATCTCTGGAATAGACTAGTGTGACTACTAAACTTGACCTTAGATGCTTAGGTGGCCTAATACACCTTAGAAAACTATATTAGGTGGCGACTCCAACATCTAAACTCAAACGAGTTACCCAGTCAAATCCGAAACCCGACTCGCCTCGAGTTGAGTTCAAAATCGGGTGCGACAGAATGGCGACTCCGCTGCGGATATTCAAAGTCCTAACCACAACGAGTCTTTACTTTTGAGATTTATTTAATTATTATCTTGCTATTCACATTGTTATTATCATACTAACTTGGTTTCCTTTTTGTTTTTCTTTTTTCTCCTTTATTTCATTCATTTATTTGTATTGAATTTGAACTTTGATGTAACATTTTGCATATTTCACTCATACTCCCCCACTCCTGGGAAGCGAAACTTTACACACACACGGCGATTACGTGGATCCCACGGTCACTTCACCCTCAAAACATCTTTTAGGAGGGACATGTTGGAATATAGGTTGTCCGTGGTACAACCAACAATTTTAAATGATCCCACTCCTTGGCCGTCCGCCTTGGGGAACCGTGTCTAGAATTACACCACTCTTTGAATGTAATGAGCATGCATCATGCCGTAGGAGGAGCTCTCCGTGAGCCGGCTAGTCTTTAACTTGTCCAAACTACCTAAACGGGTTTCTAACCCCAAAGGGACGTTGGACATGCTTATGTGCATTTCAGAGAAAAGAAAAGAAAGTGAAAAAAAAGTGAGACGAGAATGAAAATGCATTTTGATTCGTCCGATTATTCTCAAAGGGGGTGGGGTTTTAATCCTTTATTTTTTTTCTTTTTAGGTCACAATGAGTCAAAAATTTCATCGTTTTGGAATGACTATAGGCGCACCTCCTTTGTTAACTAGTTGGCGGAGTAACTTGTCACTAGGTGAGCAAACCGAATTACGTCAATACTTGGGTCATTTGGTTTCACTATTAGAAATGGAACCGTGGTGGGAGATGATTGAGGCGTCAGTGTCATTTTGGGATGAAGAATTGAATGTGTTTAGATTTGGGGATATTGAATTAACACCTTTGTTGGAAGAAATAGGGGGATTCGTGTCATACTCGGGGTTGGACAAACATCGTTGGCAAGGGGGGCACGTACTAGCACCTAGCATCCCCGCAGCTGAAGAGTTTCGTAAAAAGTTAGGAATGGCGGCAAGTGTGAATGTGGAATTCTTACAACAAAAGAAAATACCCTTTTCCTACTTCTACACTCGGTTCCGGTATTTGAGTGCGTTTGCCAACAATAAGAAAGAGTTCGAATCCTACAGTGATTGGAGGAGAGTTAGACCGTTCGCATTTGCTATTTGGGAGTGATGGTGTTCCCCGAGAGTTCAAGTCACGACATATGTTCAAGTCTTGTCATGGTTGCCGATGCAGTGTTCAATGGAATTGATGGTTATCATTATACCATAGTTCCTATGATAGTAGCAAACATTTATCGGGCTTTGGGTTGTTGCAAAAGAGGAGCAAAATATTTCCAAGGGTGCAATCTCCTACTGCAAGCATGGTTCAAAGAGCATTTGAGGAAAGCAAGAGGTGTGCAAGCGTTGTTTGAGCTGGCCGGCTACAACTACTTGATTGGGGAACGATACAGAGTTTCAAAATTCAAACAACCAAGAAGCACAGAGAAATGGGTAAAATTATTCGAAAACATAAAGGAGGACTCAATTCAGTGGATGTTCACTTGGTTTCCTTCATCAGATTTCATTATTAGCTCTGAGAAGGCATCCTTTGTGATACTTATGGGATTGAGAGGTCTCCAACCTTACCAACCATTAAGAGTGATGAGGCAAGCAGGGAGGAAGCAAATCATACCATTGATACCAGACACGAAAGACTATCAGTTTGACTACACTGGAGATGTTGTTCAGAGGGTCAAGAGCATTAGAAAATCCTGGGTAGGAAGACAAGTCATGGGAGCAGCATCACTAGCACCCGATAGATACAACACTGGATGCGAACCAAACTACAAAAGCTGGTTACGCTCTAGTATAAAGGGAAATGTGGTTGTGGGGCTAAGTCGAGGGAATGACATAAGAGATCGTGAGGCGTAAGCTCAAATTCGATACCGAGAATTCATGTTGAAAGCTGTCAAAATGGATAAGGAGAACAAAGAAGAGATCGAAGTATGGAAGAAGCGTACATTAGAGCTAGAGGAGAAGATAGAGGCATTGGAAACAAAACTTGAACAATGGAACTCAGAGTGCGCAGAGATAGACATTTTTCACTTGGTAGCGGCTAAAGAATACTTAACCAAAGCTATGGAAGAAGTCAAGGAAATTACACGAGAAGCAAAGAGAGCCAAGATGGAAAAGGAGTGTGCTGCCTAGTCAAAGTGTCATTTTCATCTTTTCTCTTGTATTTTACTTTTTCGAAAATTATCATGTACCGACTTTCAAATTTTGGGGAATTTATGAGAATAATTGGCAACAAAATGTGTATTTATTTTCCTTGCATAACAACAAACTTAGGAAGGCTATACGTCCTTGGCACATAATAGTCCATTAGTAAGCCTATGACCAAATGTCGAAAGGGTTTTTAACCCGAAAATGACAAATTGCATCTCTGCATGGATTCGAAGAAACATTTGCACAAGACATTGATCGCCTGTCTGAGCATGATCAAAGCTATTAGATGTTTTGGTCTTTATCTTTTCTTGTTTTTGTTTTCAGACTATGGCTGCAAAAGGTATACTCCAATTTGAGATCATTTTCCGACCTCCTCATTTGATCAGACTTTGGTGGGATGATTTGGCCATTGTCAGAAAGGCTTACGTTCAATAGGTGCTGGGGGGAATTGGTGGCTCTCAAGGCCTACACTGCCATGCCTGGTTTGGTAGAAGCTGCCACACACTTCTGGGACTACAAAAGGGCGGTCTTTCATTTCAACGGCTTTGAGTTGGCACCAATGTTAGAAGAATTTGGGGGGCTAGCAGGGTTGGAGCCTGGACCCGAGACTATGATTTATCCCCGAGACGTGGACCCTAAGGAGTTCATTGAACTTCTGGGACCTCCTTATGATCCATATGTCGAGGGAGTGCATGATGGGAAGGTCACATTGGAATATTTGCATTCTAGGTTTGGAGATCCAACACTTAGGCATGATTGGACTGGGGCATGGGAAATTCAAGACTGGGAGTGGACTGAATCCAATGCTTTCATCGTTGCCTTTTTAGGAAGCATGGTTTTCCCCGAGCAGGGAGGAAAGATCGACATAAGGTTGGGAAGAGTGGTAGAGGGGTTACGCAGAGGTGCTTTCAAACATCAAGTAAGCTTGATTCTAATGATCCTAGGGGAAGTTTACCGGGCTCTAACCAAATGTAGAAGAGGGGGAGACTTCTTCGAGGGGTGCAACCTGTTGCTGCAAATATGGTTGATAGAGCATTTGCATAGCGTCCCTGTCAGTCCTGTAGCACCAAAACCATCTTGGAAGGGGGGGAGCCGCTCACATAGCACCCGCATGGCTGGAACAGCGGCATGGGAAGACCCAACAAACATGGAAGGATGGTACACCAAGTTTGAGGAGTTGCAAGAGGTGCAATGGGTGATTGAGAACTGTGCCGGCTTTGTTGTTTCTATACAAGGTCAAGACATTACTTTCTTGACATTGATTGCATTCCAAGGAACTCATCACTATGTTCCTCTAAGAATCCTCCGACAAGTGGGAATGACACAACAAACCCCACAATTGACTGAAGGGAGAAGCTTCAACGTTGATATAAAGGACATTGAACATCCGATGTTTGGCACTATATTGACAATGTGGGAGAAAAGGCTCACTATGCAGTTTTGTCGTGGTCGAGACAGTACGGTTAACCCCAAAGCTACTCTAACCTATCCTCAATGTCTTAGCAAAGATAAGGCAAGATTTTGATCCAAGACTACACTAAAAAGGAAAACCAAAGCTTCGAGTGCTGCTGAAAAATACAAGAAGCTGAGACACGAGTTTGATCAAGGAAAGAAGGGGTTAAGAGTGACACAAGAAAGGGAAATGAGGAGGCAATACAAGGATAAGATCAAAGGGGATGAACTCAAGTATTGGACCGGCAAGGTCATGGCCGCAAGGCAGGCTCCTGGGAATCTGCAAGATTTACTTAAGGGATGAGGAGAGTATTTTAAGTCAGTACCACTAGAGAAGAAGGAAGCAAAAGGAATAGAGATCTGCGAGTTCTTCACAAAGGCTCTGGGTGACATGGAAGCTGGGAAGGACCTGATGGAGACATTTGCTGATCCTCCACCCATGAGCTTGGTTCACAAGCCTAAAGAAGAGGTCAAAGAAAAGAAGGAAATGGAAGACGCTGGGGCTGATGCTTGATCTGGAGTCTCTTTGCTTGGCACTTAGTCTGGTCATATCGAGTCATGTTGTCTTGTCCCCCTTGTCATTGTTTTTGTTTCGATCGAGTCATCGTCTTTAAATTAGTGGTTGTAATAAAGCCAAACAAATTAAATAAAATCTTGTTATTTTGGGTTTTAGACTGGTGATGATTATGCTTATTCAAATGAAATGATGTGTTTGGTGCAAACGTTACTTCGAATCTGCGATAGGCCTACCTCTGGCACAAAAGAGGTCCCATGCATGATAGGATGCGATTTTATTTAAACTAACGTATACTCACATTTTCTTTCCTTGTTTTTGATGTATCAGTCCCCAAGTCCCTGATAGTTTGGTTTGTGCATTCTGGCCGCGCCGAATACCGGTTGAGGTCCAGAGGATCAATCCCAACACCTCTTCCGTTACCTACAAGGACAAGGATGAGACGAAATATTATAGCTGAGTTCGACAAAGTTGGAAATGGAACTCCTGAGAAACAAGGTGTGGTTGCCTATGAAAGCTATGCTAAGTTGGAACAGAGGCTTCTCGAGTTGGAGAGTAGGATCCCTCTTGCCCCATGCTGATGAGATCATTGAACCAAACCAAACTACTCGCCCTCACGGCAAAGATCCACTCTACCCTGAAAAAGACGTTCCTTACCCTACCTACACTGCACCACCAAAAGCACCATAAAGTAACTTACCCTTCTTCACTGTTGAAACCAAAACCATCGCATCACCCACCAAAGATCATGAAATGTATGCATGGACCAAGGAAAACCCAGACAACACCAAGGAGCAAGTCCAATGGCTGGTAGAGAAGTTCAAGCAACTCCAAGACACTAAAGGAACCTGAGGGCTAGCTTATGAGGACCTCTGTTTATATCCTGACTTGAAGCTGCCCGAAGGTTACAAGACACCCAAGTTCAATATGTTCGACGGCAGTGGAGACCCAATGGCTCATTTAAGATCTTACTGTGACAAGTTGATTGGGGTTGGACATGACGAAAAGATCCGCATGCAGCTGTTCAACCGCAGTCTGACTGGAGATGCGCTAGTGTGGTACTCTAAGCAACAAACAAAGACGTGGACGAGCTGGGAAGCAATGGCTAGAGACTTCGTCGACAGTTTTAGGCATAACACTGATGTTATGCCCGACCGGTTCTACTTAGAAAATTAAAGGAGAAGCCTACTGAGACTTTTAGAGAGTTTGCAACTAGATGGAGGGCTGAAGCCGCCAAAGTCCAACCTCCCATGGAAGACGCTGAGATAGTGGCAACCTTCATCCGCATACAAGAAGATGTATATTTTGGCAAGATGCTTAACCTGCAAGATAAGAAGTTTGGAGATTTAATCAAGATTGGAGATATGGTCGAAGATGGACTGAAGACTGGAAGGATTGTTAGCTTGGCTGCACTACAAGCCACTAACAAAGCCCTACAAGCTGGCAGCACTACCACATCAAGAAAGAAGAAGGACGATGTCTCCTTCGTGGCCGTATCACTTGACCACTCCCCTACCCATAACCACTACTACCAAACACCTCCTCCATCCTACCCATACATACCACCCTCATCCACCTACCCAGTCTACAACACTCAGCCCATGTACCAAAACCCACCACCACAAAGACCAACATACCCACAAAGTCCCAATTACCGAAACACCAATACCTACTCACCAAGGCCTCACGCCAATAACAACCCAAGACCCAAAAGAAATTACACCCCATTGGCTGAATCTCGCACTCAGTTGTTCGAGAGACTCAAAGCAGCCGGCCACATACAACCCGTTCCATTCAAAATACCTGATAGGATGACACCCTATTTTGATCAAACCAAAACCTGTACCTATCACTCTGGAGGACCTGGTCACTATATTGAAAAGTGCTATGCCTTGAAGGACAAGATACAAGAACTGATCGACCAAAAGGTGATCCATTTGAAGACTCCAAACGTGCACAACAATCCCCTGCCCAATCATGGAGACAATAGGGTGAACCTGATCGAATTAGATGGGGAATGAAACTTAGAAGGGACCATTGTTAGGGTAAAGGAAAATGTGCCAGTGACCGCTTTAGTTGCTCAAGCCGCTATAGCACCAGAGTCCATTGAGGTAGAAGTGGCTCCCAAATTCTATGTCGATGTGGTTCCCCCATACAGCGACAAAGCGGTACCATGGGATTATGAAATGGAGAAGAAAAACAAGCCTACAGTTGAGACTGTTGCTGCACAAGGGATGACTGAGAGCGGGAGGATTTACACTCCCGAGCATCTTGTTCAAGATAGACGAGGCATCAGCGAGGAGGATTCTGAAGGACTATGGAAGAAAGTGCAAGTAAAGGAGTACTCCGTGGTTGAACACTTGGGCAAAACTCCAACACAAATCTCTGTTTTGGCTTTACTTTTCAAATCGGAGAGCCACTGAAGTGCTTTGATGAAAGTGTTGGATGAAGCACATGTTTCGGTGGACACTTCCGTTGAAAACCTGGCTAGCATGGTTGGACAAGTCATGGAGGCCAACCGAATTGCTTTTCACGAAGATGAGCTACCACCTGAGGGATTGAGTCACAACAAAGCTTTGCACGTCACTGTCAAATGCAAAGATTGGTTCGTAGGAAGAGTCTTGATCAACGGAGGTTCTGGTCCGAACATATGCCCGTTCATCACTCTGAAAAGAATGGGAATTGACCAAAGCAAGATAAAGGGAGAGCGACATGAAGGTGAAGGCGTTCGATGGGTCGCAAAGAAGCATCGTTGGGGAGATTGACCTAACTATCATGGTCGGTCCCGTGGAGTTCATTTTCGAATTCCATGTCATGGACATCTCTGCTTCCTATAATCTGTTGTTGGGAAGACCTTGGATCCACATGGCTGGAGCAGTGCCTTCTACATTGCACCAAACCGTAAAGTTCGAATGGGACCACAAAGAGGTGGTAGTATTTGGTGAGGGGAACAACTCCATCTACAATGAGCAAACCATACCAGCAATTGAAGGGAATGCTCCTGATGGGCAGACATTCTATACTATAGAACTCGTGGGAGCATTGCAAGGCACCCGAGGAGGACGCCGTAAGAATTACAACCCAAGTTGGAATCCCACAGATACGATCCAAAGGGGGTATACTGCACACTTTGCTCCCAAGTTGGTCAATACACCACCTGGGGTTGAAGAAAGGAAGAGGAACTTTTACAGCGCCTACTGGGATAGCCGAGGCAAAGGCTATGAAGGAAGGAATTTGGTCTGGGAGCCAGTCATATCTGATCGGGGGGTGCCCTCACGCGAATTTCGTGAGACTCTACCAGCTAAAACCGTGAAGCGGCCAATGTACTCACCTAATGCCCGTCCTAATTGGAAGTGCATCTCTGAAGAAACAAAGGGAAAGCAAGTGTGGATACCCAAGGCACCCGAGCCTATGGAGGTAGTGATCGAAGAACCATATATACTCCCAAAACCTGCAAAATGGCCCGGAGATTGGGTCATAGGCATTATGATCAAGCAAGGCTATGAACCTGGCAAAGGTTTGGGCAAGAACCTGGATGGCATGGTCGGGCCAATCAGAATTGTGATGAGGCCCGACAATGAGAAGGCCGACATAGGGTACATTGTGACCTATGAAAAGAGCATGGAAGAAGCATCACTGGATTTCAAGTTCTATAAGAAAAGCACCAAGACTCTCCTGCATATCTTCGTCTCGTCTGGATACTTTGATGGATGAAAAGGGGAGGTGTCCGCAGCATAAGGGGTGGAGCTGAAGATAGCTGATGCTGAAGAGGATCTGCTGGCAGGAATGCAAAATCTATTCATATCTGATGAAGATTGCTGTGTAATCCTGGAAGAACATCTTGAACCTCCTGGACTGACAAAGGCTGGATCTGGAGAGGCACTGAACAACTGGATCAGCAACCGGGCCCGAGCTTACCAGTGACCTTGGTAGAGCTGAGGGGATAAAATTATCTTTTGTGTTTTCTTAAATAAAACCCGACTTTGAGTCGTGGAATTTACAGTTTTCTTCTTTGTTGCACATGTATCCCTACAAACTCTATTTTGCAAGGATTCATTAATAAAATATAGCACTATTTCCCGTTTAACTTTTGCTTTAATCTTTTAATTTTACAATATTTTATTTTTCAGCATTCAAAATAATAATCCCATTGGGTCCACAATCGCAACGTGTAATGAAACAATGGAGCTTGAGGAAACTGGAGTCGACTATGACGATTTTGATGAAACCACACAAGAAGAAATTGAGAGATTTGAAAACAAGCCTAAGCCGAACCTTGAGGAAATTGAGGTGATAAATCTAGGAGATGAGGAAGTTGTAAAGGAGATAAGGATCAGTGTGCATCTCACCGCCGAAGACAAAAAGCGATATACTGAGTTTCTTAAAGAATAGGAGGACGTATTTGGCTGGTCATACGATGACATGACTGGCATAAGCACGGATGTGGTAGCTCACAAATTACCTATCAACCCGGGCTTTCCGCCGGTCAAACAAAAGGCCCAAACTTTCAAGTCATCGATTCTGTTGAAGATTGGGGAAGAGGTGACCAAACAGCTCAATGCAGGAATCTTGAAAACAGTCAAGTACCCAACTTGGCTGGCTAACATTGTCCCAGTACCCAAGAAAGATGGGAAACTCCGAGTTTGTGTGGATTATAGAGATCTGAATAGAGCAAGCCCGAAGGATGATTTTCCTTTGCCAAACATACACATCCTGATTGTTAATTGCAAAGCACGAGCTGTAATCCTTTGTGGACTATTTCGCCGGTTATCATCAAGTGCTCATGGATGAGGAGGACGCTGAAAAGACAGCTTTCACTATATCTTGGGGGACTTATTGCTACAAGGTTATGCCGTTTGGTTTAAAGAATGCTGGGGCAACTTACATGAGAGCGATGACTACTATGTTCCATGATCTGATGCACAAAGACATTGAAGTCTATGTGGATGATGTGATCATCAAATCAAAGAAGAGTTCGGAGCATCTTGACAACTTGCGCTAATTTTCCAATCGATTGCGAAAATATAATCTGAAGCTGAATCCAGCTAAATGTGCTTTTGGTGTTTCGGCAGGGAAGCTCCTGGGTTTCATCGTCAGTAGAAGGGGTATCGAGCTAGATCCGTCCAAGATCAAGGCCATCAAAGAATTGCCACCGCCAAAAAGCAAGAAAGAGGTTATGAGTTTCCTGGGAAGGCTCAATTACATAGGCCGGTTCGTAGAACAATCCATCGTCATCTGCGAGCCGATCATCAAGTTGCTGAAGAAAGACGCAGTGATCGAGTGGACAGAGGATTGCCAAAATGCATTTGATCAGATAAAGGAATACTTGTCTTGCCCACCTGTGGTAGTCCCACCTGAGCCTGGGCGACCTTTGATTTTGTACCCGTCCGTGGTAGATTTGGCCTTCAGTTGTGTGTTGGGACAACATGATTCGACTGGAAGAAAGGAGCAAGCAATATACTACTTAAGCAAGAAGTTTACTCCTTACGAGGCCAAGTACACATTGCTGGAGCGCACGTGTTGCGCGTTGACTTGGATAGCACAAAAGTTGAGACGCTACTTGACATCTTACTCAACATTGCTGATATCGAGGATGGATCCTCTCAAGTATATTTTTTAAAAACCAATGCCTATTGGAAAGTTGGCTAAGTGGCAAATGCTGCTCAGTGAATTTGACATCACTTTTGTCACCCAAAAGGTGGTGATAGCTCAA
Organism: Petunia x hybrida; assembly: GCA_037355625.1. Lineage (NCBI taxonomy): Eukaryota > Viridiplantae > Streptophyta > Magnoliopsida > Solanales > Solanaceae > Petunia > Petunia x hybrida. Next base: position 97,297 of record JBBBVM010000118.1, read on the forward strand.
GCCTTGGCTGATTATATGGCCGAAAATCCAGTGGGAGATGACTATGAACTGTTGCTCACCTATTTCCCCGACGAGGAAGTTATGTTCGTAGGGGAAGATATCACCGAAGAGTATGATGGTTGGAGGCTGTTCTTCGATGGAGCGGTAAATTTCAAAGGAGTCGGCATTGGAGCGGTATTAGTCTACGAGACTGGACAACACTATCCTGTCACGGCCAAACTAAGGTTTCCGTGCACCAACAATATGGCGGAATGTGAAGCTTGCATCCTGGGACTTAGATTAGCAGTAGACATGAACATACAAGAACTTTCAACAATCGGGGATTCTGACTTACTGATTCGCCAAGTCCGAGGAGAGTGGACAACAAAGAACTCCAAGATACTGTCGTACCTGGAATGTATACAAGGGCTGAAGCAAAGGTTCACCAAGATAGAGTTCCAACATGTATCTAGGGTGCAAAATGAGTTTGCGGATGCTTTGGCCACCATATCTTCCATGATCAAGCATCCTGACAAGAACTACATTGACTCAATACCCGTGACAGTGAGGAAGCAGCCAACATACTGTTATCATGTAGAAGAAGAATTAGACGGACAGCCTTGGTTCTATGATATCAAAGGGCTCCTCAAAGATGACACTTACCTAGAGAATGCAACAAGTCTCCAAACGAAGGCACTGAGGAGGCTAGCAAATGGTTTCTTTCTGAACGGAGAAGTTTTGTACAAAAGGACACCCAATCTAGGTTTGTTGAGATGCGTGGACGCAAAAGAAGCTGCCAAATTGTTAGAAGAGATACACTCTGGGACGTGCGGCCCACACATGAACTGTTTTGTACTTGCAAAAAAGATTTTGAGAGCCGGTTACTTCTGGATGACAATGGAGCATGATTGCATAAAGCATGCAAAGAAATGTCACCAATGCCAAGTCCACGGAGATATGATTCGAGTACCTTCCAATGAATTGAACATTATGGGATCGCCTTGGCATTTTGCCGGCTGGGGAATGGATGTCATAGGACCTATCGAGCCAGCCGCTTCCAATGGACACCGTTTCATACTGGTAGCCATTGACTACTTTACCAAATGGGTTGAAGCTGCATTGTACAAGTTAGTAACAAAGAAGGTGGTGTCTGACTTTGTCCGTGATAAGATGATCTGCCGATTCGGCATCCCCGAGTCCATTATCACCGACAATGGGTCCAATCGCAATAGTGACCTAATGAAAGCAACCTGTGAGGCTTTCAAGATTAGGCATCACAATTCCACTGCATACAAACCTCAAATGAATGGTGCGGTCGAGGCGGCCAATAAAAGCATCAAGAGGATATTGCACAAGATGACCGACAATTCAAAGTAATGGCATGAGAACCTGCCCTATGCTCTATTGGGGTACCACACCACAATTCGAACATCAATGGGGGATACTCCTTACTTGCTGGTGTACGGCACTGAGGCAGTGCTACCCGCAGAGGTTGAGATACCATCTTTGAGAATCATCCATGAAACACAGCTAAAAGATGCTGAATGGGTCAAAGGAAGAATGGAGCAACTGGCCCTCATCGATGGCAAGAGACTGAATGTGGTATGTCATGGATAGTTATATCAGAGGAGGATGGCTAAAGCATTTAGCAAGAAAGTTCGAGAAAGATTCTTCGAACCTGGGCAACTAGTACTGAAGAAGATATTTCCAAATCAAGAAGAAGCAAAAGGCAAGTTTGTACCAAATTGGCAAGGGCCGTACATGGTTCATCGAGTTTTGAATGGAGGAGCATTGATATTGGCAGAGATGGACGGAGAAGTGTGGCCAAATCTAATAAACTCAGACGCTGTCAAAAGATACTATGTATAGGAGCTTGTACTAATTAGTGATTTCCCCATTCTGCAATACGTTATGTAATCTGAACTACGTCACGTCCTGATTCCCCAAGTGGGATACATAGGCAACCTACTCAAGGTTCGGTCACATAAATACAAAAATCTCATTTTCCCACAAAGCAAATACTGGGGCAGAATTTTTGAGGAACTCTAAAAAATTCTTAAGGGACAAACATAGTTTGACACTGGGGCAGAAATTTTTGAAGATCTCTCAAAAATTTCAAACACAAACTATGGCAGAATTTTGAGGTCGCCCTCAAAATTTACTTGATGGAGTTTGGAACAGCATGAAGAACGACCACTCTGGCTTTACACAACGCGACTCGTGACTCAATGGGACAAAATATTTCATTTCATTTCTTTCTTATAAAAGTTTTCCAAAAGTTTGCATTATTCACTATTTCATACATATCCCTGACAGTTCGGCCATGATCCCGGCACTCGTGGACAGCGAGCGCGAAACAAGCCAAGAATGCACAAACCAAACCACCCCGCACAACTCACCAATCTTTCTTTGGATGCAGGCACAAAAGATACGTAACTCGGTAATACACGACAGATACGTTTTAATGAAATGTTTGTCATTTACATTAGCTGAGGGTACACAGCCTGAAGCGTCGGTTGAGGGTACACAGCCTGATATCGATTTGCATTTTAAAATTAGCTGAGGGTACACAGCCCGAAGCGTCGGTTGAGGGTACACAACTCGATATCGATTTGTCATTTAAATTAACTGAGGGTACATAGCCCGAAGCGTCGGTTGAGGGTACACAGCCCGATATCGATTTGCATTTTAAATTAGCTGAGTGTACACAGCCCGAAGCGTCGGTTGAGGGTACATAGCCCGATATCGATTTGTCATTTACATTAGCTGAGGGTACACAGCCCGAAGCGTCGGTTGAGGGTACACAGCCCGATATCGATTTGTCATTTACATTAGCTGAGGGTACACAGCCCGAAGCATCGGTTGAGGGTACACAACTCGATATCGATTTGTCATTTAAATTAACTGAGGGTACATAGCCCGAAGCGTCGGTTGAGGGTACACAACCCGATATCGATTTGCATTTTAAATTAGCTGAGGGTACACAGCCCAAAGCGTCGGTTGAGGGTACACAGCTCGATATCGATTTGTCATTTACATTAGCTGAGGGTACACAGCCCGAAGCGTCGGTTGAGGGTACACAGCCCGATATCGATTTGTCATTTACATTAGCTGAGGGTACACAGCCCGAAGCGGCGGTTGAGGGTACACAGCCCGATATCGATTTGTCATTTACATTAGCTGAGGGTACACAGCCCGATATCGATTTACATTTAAAATTAGCTGAGGGTACACAACCCGAAGCGTCGATTGAGGGTACACCGCCCGATATCGATTTGTCATTTTATTTCTTTATGGAGGGTACACAACCCAATGCAACGACGGAGGGTATACAACCCGATGTCGAATCTAACACTTGACAGCAAAGGACACACACTCATGGCATAGCTGACCCAACTATATACAGCAAGAATCCTAGAAAGACAATCCAGCTCGGCGGGAAGGTATGTTCTATATATACATTAAGTTGCGGACACATCTTCATTGCAGGATATGCATGATAGTTATACATATTATATATTTTTAAATACATAAATTATTATATATATTAATATTTTTATATAAAATATATGATATTATTTTCAAATATGTGCAAATACACAAAACAACCTTTCAGGAAAGGAAAGAACGCAAAAGCAAGGAAGATGGAAAAGAAGCCACAGATGGCATCGGTGGCTCGCATTCGTGGGACAAAAGAAAAGAAATGCCACCAATGGCATTAGTGATGTCTTCACATTAGTGGCAAAAAGGAAAGAAGTGCACTAATGCAATCAATGGCTCGCATCCGTGGGAAAATAACAAAGAAATGCCATACATGGCATCGGTGGTTTCGCATTAGTGGAGTCTTTCGCAGGAAAATTTCTCTATAAATAGCTCGACATTTTTGTAGAGAAAGGGATCCCATCTTCTGTGTAAAAAATAAACACCTCTCTATTAGCTTTATTTTAGCTTTATAAGTTGTTTCTTCTTTGTAGAAATATTATTTTCTTTTCTCCATAATGGAGTAATTTTCTTTGGTTGGGATATTAGTTAAAGCTTGATAAAGTTTTTATAATGGAAGTCTTGATTTTATTATATTCTTATGTTGGGGTTTTCTCTTTATCATCTTTATACACCAGGATTAACCATAATCTTTATCTTATTTCTTTCAATTCTAATTCTCACGGAGGAGTTGACTCAAATAAGATTATTGATTTAGTAAAAGCTAATCGAAAGAGGTTTTTGCTCACTTGGTGTACTCAACTAAGATACTTCTTGTTTAAATCATTACTTTAGTCGGTTAACTACACTAATCGAAAGAGGTGTTATTAATCAATTATTGTTTAATGTCACTGACTATCAATAAATTAATAGTATAAGCGCGAGTGGTGCCATTAATATATTGTGGTTAAGTGAAGTGGTTGTATTAGAAATAAATGATCATTATTTGAACAAGGTCTCTGTTTCACTGTCAATCGATTAACTACATTAATCGAAAGAGGTGTTATTAATTGGTTACTTTTATGTGATTTGGTTTTATTAGAAATAAGCGACCATGTCATTAAACGGAGAAGAAATAATAAAATTTTGATTTTATTATAATAATTTTATTTTGCTGATTCAAAATATCCCAACCTTTATCTTTATTATCTTTTATTTACTTTAAAAATCCATAAAATATTTACTCTACTGTTATTTAATTTTTAGGACTATTAAACAATTTCCATCTCACCAAACTAGTTCTCTCAAATAGTGACAAAGATAATATAAATCTATAGCCTAGGTGGTTCCAATCTCTGTGGGACGATATCTTAAACTATACTATAATTTGACAGAGTACGAGCATAAAATCATATACACATTGGACTCGTCAAATTTTTGGCGCCGTTGCCGGGGACTGGTAAGCATCTACTTCAGATTAATTGTCTTATTACTACTTTGAGATTTTTTTTCTTTTTCTTCAAGTATTTTGCTTCCTAGTATCTTACAAGTGCTAGGAAACAAAAGTTTAAAAAAAAAAAAAAAAAAACCTGAATATGAATTCTCTTCCAACACTCTAAAAATGAATTTTAACCAGCCAAATGAAAGTCTTGTTGAGTTGGTAGAAAAATATTGCCAGAAAGATATTATATGTGACTATTGTGGAGACAACCACCAAAGCTTTGAATGTCCAACAAGTAACACATTCACCTATGTAAATTCTGGGAGAATCAAAGAACTTGAGCAAATAATTAATAAAGTTAGCCAAAAGTCTATTACTTGTGAATATTGCGGTGGAAATCACCTCATTCATGAATGTGAAGCAGGTAACTCTTATTTCTTTGGTTCATCTTATGAAGAATCTTACGTTGTTTCTAGTCCTCACAGTCACAGGTACATTGATTCGAATGAATATGGTTACAATCCGGAGTGTAACCAATATTCTGGTGAGAACTGGAACATGTGTCAACCACCACAAAGGGAGAACGAGTGCTTAAAAGAAACTGTGTATAATTTCACGAAAATCACTGACGAGAAATTTACACAGAACCAAACAGCCATTACGAACCTAACAATGCAAGTGAATCAATTAATAAATATGGCAATCTCCTTAGATTTTTGTGGTGAACCTGTAAATAGAATTACATCTTGTGAGGATGGACCAACTCAAAAAGATGAACCTTGTGAGAATGAATCTACTACTCAAGAAGAAAAACTTGATCTAGTGGAGATGGATAATGATAATGATAATGATTTGACTGGTTTTGGATTAAATGAAGAAGAGTTCACAATATCCTCCAATTGTCCACCAACTCAACATGTTATAGAAGAGATTGAGGAAAAAATGGCCTTTGATTATCAAAATGAAACAAAATATACAGTTGACCATTTTCCTTTATCTTCCTATTCTACTTACAATTCTTTGGATTTTGTTGTTGGAGATTTTCAGGAAAATACATGGAGTGATCCCCTCAAAAAATACAAAATTCAATTTGGGGTCCACATGTATGAAGAAGTGCCCGCTCGAGAAAAGGCTAAGAAAGAGCGGGATGCGCGTACAAATAAACTATTTTATGTTGTTCTTGGCCAAATGAGCTCCAAAAGTAACACCATGGAGCGAAAAAGAAAAATTGATTCAAAATTGGGTGTGGAGTTCACAAGCTCCAGGCGAAAAAAGAAATAAAAATTTGGGGAGCCCCTTTACCTCTTTTTTTCTTTGAATTATTTGTCATGAGGATTTGACAATATTTTAAGTGTGGAGGTAGAGGAATATATATTTTTGTGTGTGTAAATATGTGTGTGTTTTCAATTTTTTGTGTGTGTTTTTTTTTCTTTTAAACCTTTTATTGATTTACTTTTTATATATAAATTTGTATATATAATCTTTTTATTTTTTTTAATGTGTTTTTCTTTTGTAAAAAAATAAAATAAAATTAGCATAACTTCTTTCGTATACTTCCATGGATTTCTTTGTTCAGTTCTTTGCCATGGTCGTAATATTTTGAACTGAACATCTTTTAGGATTTTCAATAAATAAATCAGCTAAAAACATGATTTTTCATAGAATGAGATTTTGGAAAAACAGATTTGATTGGGTACCATTCTTGAGTTCTAAGAATATCTTTCCAAACTCATTTTTGTTTATTGGTGATTAAAATTATAATTTTTGCTAATCCCAAGTGTATTGTGTTGTCAGGTTATTATCAGTTCTCTTGCTTATTTGGAAATCCAGAACTTGCCTTGAATGTGGTTTGAGGCGAAATTCTAGGTAGATTTTTGAGTTGTGAGATGAAAGTAGGCCTTCCTTCCTAAACCATGACCAAAATTAACCTACCATAATATTTTTATCCCTAGTCAGCCTCGTTGAGCCTAAATGAACTATCCCTTATTTTTCTTGATAACCAAACTTTAACCCTTAGCCCAATTTTCATTGTCATATCTATTTATTCACCATATTCCCTTTTTGGCACTTACAAAAAAATATCAGGAATATATATTTGAATGCAAAAATAAAGTATGAGGGAGTAATTGTGAAAAAATAAGGCAAAATTGTTATTGCTTAGCTTATTCATTATTGAGAATGCAATCACTTCAAAAAAAAAAAAAAAAAAGAATGAAAAAAAAAAGTGCTACAAAGAAAATTTGTGATAGTCATGAAAAGAAAATAAGAGTAAAAAAATAGAGAGATATGGGGTCTGATAAAGAAAACAATATATGAAAAAAAAATATTGATTGTTCTAGAAAAAGGAAGACAAAGTGATACTTGAATGTCAATGTATTGTGGTGTCTATAAGGACTCGAGTCACTCATATTAATATATATCATACCTGTCCCTAAGCCTACATTACAACCAAAAGAAAAGCCCTACATGATCTCAACTCAAAGATTCCTACATTAGTGGAGAGCCACATGAAATGCAAGCCTATGGTAATTTTCAATAGCTAGAGATACTTCTTTGTTGAGAGTGAGAGAATCTTTCTATCTATGCCCTTATTCTTTTATGCTATATAATGTGGGATTCATGGGCATCTCTCTTCATTTGGTGAGACGCACTGGGATTAGAAAATATTGTGATTTTAATTCTCAATCGGTGAACATGGATACGGATAAAGATCATTTGAACTTGAAGTTTGGTCTTAGTTGATTCTTGTTTGCCGAAAATTCTCATTCTTCTTAATGTTTTCAGCTGCTACTTTATATTGTGTCCTTTACTCGAGGACGAGCAAATATTTAAGTGTGGGGGTATTTGATAGTTATACATATTATATATTTTTAAATACATAAATTATTATATATATTAATATTTTTATATAAAATATATGATATTATTTTCAAATATGTGCAAATACACAAAACAACCTTTCAGGAAAGGAAAGAACGCAAAAGCAAGGAAGATGGAAAAGAAGCCACAGATGGCATCGGTGGCTCGCATTCGTGGGACAAAAGAAAAGAAATGCCACCAATGGCATTAGTGATGTCTTCACATTAGTGGCAAAAAGGAAAGAAGTGCACTAATGCCATCAATGGCTCGCATCCGTGGGAAAATAACAAAGAAATGCCATACATGGCATCGGTGGTTTCGCATTAGTGGAGTCTTTCGCAGGAAAATTTCTCTATAAATAGCTCGACATTTTTGTAGAGAAAGGGATCCCATCTTCTGTGTAAAAAATAAACACCTCTCTATTAGCTTTATTTTAGCTTTATAAGTTGTTTCTTCTTTGTAGAAATATTATTTTCTTTTCTCCATAATGGAGTAATTTTCTTTGGTTGGGATATTAGTTAAAGCTTGATAAAGTTTTTATAATGGAAGTCTTGATTTTATTATATTCTTATGTTGGGGTTTTCTCTTTATCATCTTTATACACCAGGATTAACCATAATCTTTATCTTATTTCTTTCAATTCTAATTCTCACGGAGGAGTTGACTCAAATAAGATTATTGATTTAGTAAAAGCTAATCGAAAGAGGTTTTTGCTCACTTGGTGTACTCAACTAAGATACTTCTTGTTTAAATCATTACTTTAGTCGGTTAACTACACTAATCGAAAGAGGTGTTATTAATCAATTATTGTTTAATGTCACTGACTATCAATAAATTAATAGTATAAGCGCGAGTGGTGCTATTAATATATTGTGGTTAAGTGAAGTGGTTGTATTAGAAATAAATGATCATTATTTGAACAAGGTCTCTGTTTCACTGTCAATCGATTAACTACATTAATCGAAAGAGGTGTTATTAATTGGTTACTTTTATGTGATTTGGTTGTATTAGAAATAAGCGACCATGTTATTAAACGGAGAAGAAATAATAAAATTTTGATTTTATTATAATAATTTTATTTTGCTGATTCAAAATATCCCAACCTTTATCTTTATTATCTTTTATTTACTTTAAAAATCCATAAAATATTTACTCTACTGTTATTTAATTTTTAGGACTATTAAACAATTTCCATCTCACCAAACTAGTTCTCTCAAATAGTGACAAAGATAATATAAATCTATAGCCTAGGTGGTTCCAATCTCTGTGGGACGATATCTTAAACTATACTATAATTTGACAGAGTACGAGCATAAAATCATATACACATTGGACTCGTCAATGCACCCCAAGCAAAGCAAACATTTCAACCGGGCACCCCGCATTCTCTTAAGTCATAGGCTCTTATAGAGTCATAACAAAATTGGCCGCACTGTCAACATTTTTGCCTGAAGACTCTTTCATCATCCCCGGGCAAAGAGGGGCAGCTGTTGACACCCAATTTTGTCCCTCCTTTTTTTAAAATCAATAGCTTTCAAATTTCACACACGATTGCGCATTTATTCTTGCCCCGTCCATTCTTTCAAACTATCTTCTCACAATAGCCTGGCAATCGAGGCCATTTTCAAAAGCATTCGTCCCAAATCATAACCATTCTTGCAATTTCTACAATTACCCTTGTTTTTGATAAAATTACCCAATTCATTTTAAAATCCCGAAATACACTTTTTATACGCTTCCTAGCTACTGTAATGCTTTAAATTAATTCCCTAATTTTTATATATTTTATACCTATTTTTATACTATTTCTATACCTATTTTATATCAAATTATGCCTAATATACATTATCTATACACTATATATACGTAAATACATATATATACACATTACACCTCACATTTTATACATCATCACATATTTTTATACCTCAGCACCGACGTAGCCTCATCCTGGCCCTTCGTTTGTTTTAATCTAACGGCCAAGATTAAATCCCCACATTTTACCTACACGACGCCTAAACCTTTCCCCCTACCCTCATTTCCTCCTCACCTCTCCGATATTCACTCCATTTTCTCTCTCTTTGGCGACATGAAGAGCCACCACGGTCAGGGGTTTTTTTCGGTCATTTTGGCCGGTGAAAATTGAGGAAAATAGTATCATCAGACTCCCCTTGTCGTCCGCTACAAAACCTGTATACTCTTGATGGCATTTGGACGAGGGCTAATCTCGACCCTTGGTAACTGAGTCACCACTGCCGGGAGACACCTCCGGCGGGGTTTGGGGTAGGTTGAATGGTGCTATCGCTTGAAAAAGAGTAAGAAGCCCTTTATGCAAGGTCGATTCACGATGGGTCAATGTAACCCGACCCTAATGTTTGCAAATGGGTAATCCTAAAACCTTTTTATTTTCCTATTTATTTTATGGATTTAAGTGATGATAAATGTGAAATTGTTTAGTCTTTCAGCATATTAACATAATCGATTAATCGTTATAGATTCGCAAAGTCACCAGTTTCATTTGATTTCACTATTCTAAATGACGATACTTGTTTGTATGCCTGATTTTGCCTAGTGTCATTTGAGTACAACATTGTTAATTATTATTAGGGAACTAAGTAAGGCAAGAAATTGCATGATTGATGTTTTCACTATTCTTTCACTAGACCAAGTAGAAACTTGTTCATGTGTATTCACTAAAATTGTCACCCTCAAGTCCTATGTCCTGTCGGGTACCCTGTCTATGCTGAGCGACCCTTTTTGAGGAAGTGCCGCTACTTTTCTATTGTCCTCCCGTTTTTCAATTGGTCGTGGGAAGTCAGCTCTGTAATATCTTCTGCTCTATTTCTCCCTATCTCCAGCTCGAGGTTCTTTGGTGTATTCCCTCTTCTGCCCCTGACGGTTAACGTCTTCGGCGATCGGGCGAATTCTACTGTCGAAGGCTGAGGATTATTCAGGATCCAAATGGAGTTTCTCCGTGTATCTCTGATGTAGAGCATTCCATGTCGTCACCGGGTGCTGAGTGAGACTTCACTGTAACTTTCGTGTGGCCAATGAACCGCTAGAGTTCATATTTTGGCCAAAAGCTATCATAACGATGTTGTCGGGAACTGGAGGCAGCTCCACGCATTCCCTCTGGAATCTCTCTAGATAGTCTTTCAGTAACTTGCTGTCGCGTGTCGGATCTCGAAGATATCGACCATGAACTTCTCTCTCTTGTGGGCTCCAGAATGTGCTTTCTTGAACAAATCTTGCATCTGGGTGAATGACTCGATTGAACCCATGGCAGCTGAGCGTATCATTCAAGGGCACCTTTAGTCAAGGTCGAGCCGAACCTCTTCATCAGAGCAGATTGAGTCTCTTCTTCAGAAATCTTATTGCTTTTGACTGCTGTATAGTAAGCAGCAATATGCTCGTCCGGATCAGTGGTTTCGTCGTACTTAAGGTGATCCGGTAGGTGGAAATACTTTGGTACATGGACCGGTCCAACACTTGCCTTATATGCATGTTTGTAGAATTTCTTCTCATCTATTAAGGTAATCTGAGGTGGAGCACCTGGTACGTTACCGATCCGATTATGGAAGGCCTTCATCTCCTTTAGGCAAGGGAGAAGGTAGGATTTCCGCTAAGGGGGTTCAAAATTTAAAAAGTAAAGCTTATACTTGTGTCAAGGGGGTTCAACATATGGTAGGTATGTATAAAAAAATCAATTTTACCCTATATACGCAATACAATTTTCTGGCGAAGGGTGTTCAATTGAACCCCTTTGGGTAAGGGTGGCTCTGCCAGTGCCTTTAGGATGTCCTAGATGACAGGTGTTCCTTTAAGATCTTGGTTATTGACTTTTGTTGAGCCTCTAGGGGCAGAATCCATGTTGAGCCTGTGATTAGGAACGGATTCTAGTGACTCGTTTACCGGTGCTGGTCCTCACAGGGATGCTGGCCTTAGAGATGATCCAACAAACATTGCTCCTAATTTTTGGGTCATGCCTTCGACCATGTTGGCCAAGTTCTACTTTGCCCGTTCAGACAGGGTTTTCAAGAGATCAACAAGGAAATCTTTGAGCTCAAAATTAGCTCCGCGTTACTGATCGTCCTTGCCGTCGCTGGATACATTGGCTAGTTCCTTGGCAGCGTTCTTTGATTGAAACTTAAGATCACCGGGATCCCGTGCGGAATCGTCTACTATGTTGGTGTTGTTCTTGGGAACGTTGTCGTTGTCGTATGACATGACTGCACATTTTCCCTTGTAGAAACCTACAATTGATTGGGCCCCATGGTGGGAGCAAAACTGTTTATGCCTAAATGTCGTTTAGGTCAAATAATTAAATTTGTTAGAGGGTCACAAGCAATACGATAAAATATGCAGGAAAAGTAAATAAAGCTGAGAAAAAAATAATAAGCAACAAAGTAATAATCTTATTCCTTGAGAATAGCCAGATTCTGTGTGAATAGCTTGATGTACAATACAATGAGAGAGGTATTTATAGTAGAGATTTACCTAGTCCTAATTATGGTAAAATACAAAGACTAATGAAAGCCATAGACCTAAACTCAAGGCGGTGGTACATATGAAACCCTAAATAGGAGACTGTAAATCCTAAGGTGGCGGGATGTATACCCTGTGTCCTATGCCTGCACCAGCTGAGCGGCGTGGCTTAAGGAGCGGGCGTGTATCCTCTGCACCCGATGACTTGTATAATAAGTATAATCTCTCAACCTAGACTTGTATTCTTGTAATAGTATGTGGCGTATTTTTGCCCACACATCTAACACAGCGGTTGCTGTGATATTCCCCTTGTCATCCGGGGTCAGGACGCTTAGCCCTTTTAGTTGCCGTGAGGCTTCTCTTCCAGGATGCCTTCGGCGCTCAGGTAGCTTCTTCAACCGCACTGGGTTTCCATCCTGACGTCTGGCCTTGCTTCATGGGTGACAAAGGGATGCAGCCTTGCACTATCATCGGTTTAACAAGTCACCAAGCTCTAACTCTACTCGTGGTTCAAGGTTGTCTCTCGGTTCGGCTGGTCCGACTAAATTTCTATTGCAACGTCTCTTTGGCTCCGGCTGTGGAATACCTGACCCTTCTGATAGGTTCCCAGCTTAAGCCCTCTCGTCTTCGATGAGCTCCCAATTGTGCTTGATGATCTGCGGTGCTATGCGCTCCCATTTGACCAGTAGGGGTCGAAGCAGATCTTCGAGTTTGTTTGATATGACGAGAGAAGGTTTCACCTGTGCTCAGACGCTTCTGAGGTCCTTTGCCTCTGATAAGGTGTTCGGGCCATGGTTATATCAGTGGTTGCGTGCAGAAGATTAGTCGGGCTGACATATCTCCTGATACAAAGAAAAACTTCGGGTTGCCTGTTGACTAGTAGCTACAATCCAGAAGAAGGATCTTGGTCATATCTAATTTAGAGGAACTCTCAGTTTTAGCTTTTTGAAGCCTTTTAGTTACTTAAGAACGCCGGTAATGAACAATGCTGTATTCAAAAGAACTTAATTGTATATTGTAAGCCTACAGGCTGTTGATATTAATGAAACGAACATTCATCAATATTTTATGCGTACTTGGGTAGTTACTTGTAGTGTAGTCAAGAAACATGTTTTGGGTGCCTTTATGTGCTAGTGTCTTTTAAAGACGGGTTTGAGCACTGTTGCGCGCTTCATTTGCATCGTTAAACGACGACTTGTATTGCGTCTATGATAGATGGATTTTAGGACAAGGCCCGCACCCACAAGGGGACGTCTTTATCCTGTTATATGTAATGGAGAATTTTTGTGTTCAAGCTAGAACGTTTGCTCTTGTTTTAAGACTTTCTAGCACTATGCGGATGGGCGTCCCTACGACATGTTGGTGCAATTTGTTGAATTGATGATTTGAACTTATGAATAATGCCTTATGGATGAACTAGAAGTGATCTAGCTTTAAGCGAGTAGTGTACCCTACTTTTGTTACGAAGAGTGAGTCTTATTGCTTCAACTTAAGTTGTGTCTGGGCTATGAATATTTGGATCGTAGATGGATCTGATTGTAAAACTGACTAACTAGAATAATAGTTTTATTGATAATCGGATCGCGGAGCCAAATAAAAACTTAATAAAAATGGGGCTAAGTGCCTGTATAAAGTAAGGATAAAGACAAAGAGCAAGAAAGGAGAAAAATACATGTCTCAGCTATAGGTCCAATTGACCTTTCAAGAGTAGTACTTCTTAAGAAAAGTTATAGCTGCTCCTTTCACATCTTCGGGGGATTCCTCATGCTTGATGGAGAGTTAGTTTTAGGGAGGCCCAGAAGCATACCCTGACGTTCCCTCACCAATCGGTATTGTACCTCGGTGTGTAACTTGTGGGCCGTTGACCACCCGATGATAATGCTCTCCCTTAATCAGACAAAAATGAACCACTTTCCTTTGCAGCTGCTTACTTTTTGCCTTTTCTCTAGGGAGTGTCCCATTATCCAAATACCCAATTAATGCGTGGCGCCATTCTGGAGTGGATCCTCTGCTGGGAACTTCGACGTTCATCATGTCCGCGATGTTTATGTCTAAATTTGGTCGTTTAGGTTAAACAATTGTATTTTTTAGAGGGTCACAAGCAATAAAGTAAATACGCAGGAAAAGTAAATAAATATTGAGAGAAAAGTAATAAGCAAGAAAGTAATAACCTTATTCCTTGAGAATAGTCGGATTCTGTGTGAATCGCTTGATGTACAATACAATGAGAGAAAGGATATTTATAGTTGAGATTTACCCAGTCTGGTATATACAAAACCCTAGCTAGGAGACTGTGAACCCGGAGGCAGTGGGATGTTTACTCTGCGTCTTATGCCTACGCCGCCTGAACGGCCGTGGCTTAAGGAGCGGGCGTGTATCCTCTGTGCCCGATGACTTATAGACTAAGTCCATTCTCGCCAGCTGGACTCGGGTAATAGTAGGTGGCGTATTTTTTCCCACACAGTCAGTCCCCTCACTTGCTGAGTGTTGTCGTAAGCAGCCAGGAAGTGAAGGAGGTAAGCAAAAAGGATGTGAAGAGATATCTCACTGACTACTTAAAACTCACAGTCTCTTTGACCGAGACCGCCACATGATTTCTTCGAGAACCCTTCGTGTCTTTATTTGATTGGTTGATGTCGATTCTATGCACCTTTTCTAAGAACACCTTTTTCTTCGCCAAATTGTTTCATATCTTCAGGTCATAATTATGCTTAACTGTTTCACACTTCATCTTTATCTGATTGCACATATAAATAGGGGCTTCACGATAGTGGTGAAATCACAAATCTTCTTCAGAAAAATTCTTCATCCCTTTCCAAAGCTTTCTTATGAGAGAATAATTCCTTTATCATTAAAAATGCTTGCCTTTGATTCTGGTCCAATATTGCTAGAAATACTT
Source organism: Petunia x hybrida (assembly GCA_037355625.1). Lineage (NCBI taxonomy): Eukaryota > Viridiplantae > Streptophyta > Magnoliopsida > Solanales > Solanaceae > Petunia > Petunia x hybrida. The sequence continues at coordinate 112,380 of JBBBVM010000118.1, forward strand.
CTTCATACAGAATGTATGGTGTAAGAGAAAGCTGTAAAGGAGAAAATTCGTATCACCCTTCTTTTCTGTTTCTCCATCCATGATTGAATGAATGGAGTCCCCCCGAGTCATAAAGTTTGATCGAGATCCTAATGGCATTCTTCAGAATGTCTTCACTGTGGCATGTGCACTGATTACGGTGTGCTCTTCTTCTAACATGGCTGTTGTTGTGATATTCTTCTTGTCATGCGGGTTGAGGAGGCTTAACTCTCTTTGTTGTCGTGAGGCTTTTATTTCGGGACGTTGTAGACTTTCAAGTAGCTCCTTCAATAGCACTGGGTTGAGGCTCCAGTGCCTGGATTCATTTTATGGCCGGAAAGAGAATATAGCTTCATGGCTTTCACCTTGTTCGTCTGGTTCGGCTGGATTGCTGTTGCATCGCCTTATCAGCTGCTGGCTGTGGAATATCCAGGAAAAGTCACCCTTGTGGTAGGTTCCCAACTCAAGCCTCCCTATCTTTGATAAGCTCTCAGTTGCGCTTGAAGATCTATGGGGAAGTGAACTCTCGTTTGACTAGTGGGGGTCGTAATAGATCTTTGAGTCTACCTGATGGGAGGGGGGAAGGTTCCACCTGTGCTCAGACGCTTCTGAGGTCCTTTGCTACTGACAGGACGTCGAAGATTGCTCGGGCTGACATATCTCCTGATGCTTAGGAAGGCTTCGAGAGGTTTGCCTGCTTGAAGGTAGGGGTGGGCACAAACCGAACCAAACCGAAAAATCGACCGAACCAAAATTTTTTTTAATTCGGTTTCGATTTTTTGTTTGGGTTTGGTTTTGCATTTTAAAAATTTCGGTTTTACAGTTTGGTTTTGGTTTGGGGTGGGCACAAACCGAACCAAACCGAAAAACCTAATTATAGGCTTTCTAGTTAGTAGCCTAGGCAACCAGGCCTAATATAGGCCTTCTAACTTTGTCAACTAAAATGTAAAATCCGTAATAACATTTCCAGTCCACTAAGCAGTAACCTTACCATGTACTTACCAGTACTTAATATCATGGATCTAAGTGTTTAATATTTTAGTTTGCACCAGTACGTACTAAGTTCGATAGTCATGTCAGTAATCTGAACTACTGCAAGATATGTTTAGTTAAATTATTTTTATTTTCAACTGCTAACTTTGTTGTTATGTTGTACTTATTCTTCTTCGCACATACAATTGAAAAACACTGAGTATGCCATATTAGTTTATATGTAAAAACCGAACTACTAAACCGAACTAAACCGATTTAAACAGAACCGAATTCTTAAAAACCGAACCAAACCGAATGAATTTTGGTTTGATTTTGGTTCCTAATATTACCAAACCGAAAATCGAAAAACGAAACCGAAATGTCCTAAACCAAACCGAACCGACTGAACGCCCACCCATACTTGTAGCTACAATCCAGATGAAGTGGCTTCGGTCATGCAAATTTCAGAGAATCTTGCAGTTTTTGCCGTTTTAGGATTTTTCTAGAACATCTATAAGGAAGAGTGTTGTATTCAAAAGGACTTGATTGTATATTATGAGACTACGAGATGTTTGGGTGCCATTCTAGGCTAGTGTCTTTTAAAGACGAGCGTGCGTACTGTTGAGTGCTTCATTTGCATAAGTGGTTGACGACTTATGTTGCGCCTGTGATAGACGACTGTTTTGCATCCGCAATGGGACGACTTTAGCCCATGATATATAACGGGGCATTTTTGCGTCCAAACATGAACGTCGTTGCTTGTTTACTCGAGTATTCTAAGGCTTTTTGGCACTGTGTGGGCAGGCGTCCCCACCAGTATGTTGGTGCAGTTTTGTTGAATTGACGATTTCGACTTACGAAGTATTGCCTGGTGGCTGAACGTGAAGTGATCTAGCTTTGAGTATTTTACCCTACTTTTATCATGGAAAAATGAGTGTATTACTTCAATTTAAGTTGTGTCGGGGCCATGAGTAGTTGGATCTTAGATGGATCTGATTGCAAAACTGACTAAAGAGAATAGTAGTTTTTATTAATAAAAGAAGGGCGCTGGGCCTGAATTGTTGTAGTTGAACAATTGTAACATGATTGATAAGTATGAAAATACTGTAATCAAGATTAGAAAAGAAACTAAAGACTTAATTAAAGTAAATAATAAAAAGAATTGTACTTCCTAAGCCGAATGGTTGATGCTTCTTTCATGCCTTCGGGAAGCTTGGAAGCATCCTCTGAGGCTTCTTTATCAGGGGGTGTTGAGCACCGAGATGTGACCCGTGGGCTACTGATCTCTCGGTGACATAACTCACCGTTGATTAAACATTAATGAATCGCCTGCCTCTGCAGCTGTCTGCTTTCTGCCTTGCCTTCGGGGAGTGCTCTCTTATCAAAGTAGTTAATCAATGCATGATGTTGCTCTGAAGCGGATCATGTGTTCAGAACTTCAAGGTTCATCAAGTCCATGGGGGTTAGCTTGATCATTATTTGCTGGTTGTCTGAATCGGTGTGCGAATCTTCAGATGCTCCATCGTCGTTTGAACATTCCTCCTGATAGACGAACTCACACTTGTGCAATTTTTTCAAAAGCGTCTTCATTTTTTCCTGTAGATCTGGCGTACAGATGTCCTTTGCGGTAAAAAACTTATTCGCTTGATCGACTATTAACCAGGATCCGCTATAGAGACTGATCTCCTTGTCCCCCAATTTGTAGGCTAATTCAAGAGCTTGAATTATGGCGTCATATTCTGCTTTAATGTTCAGACATTTTACAGCCTTGCAGAAGACCTTCCTGGTGGGTGTTTTAACCCATAAATCAAGGTTACCTTATTTTCCTTTGAGGTCCACATCTGTATTTATTACCCAGTGCCCGGTTTGGATCGCCTCTGCACTCTTGATCTACTCCTCTGCCTTCGATGCTAGTTTGTCCACAAAATATATGGTAAAACCTTTCTGTTTATGCATAAAATTGTACGTCTATGTTAAACAATTAATTATGGTTGGAGGTCACAAGCAATACAGTAATTACAATGGAAAAATAAGTAAATATGATGAAAATAATTATAAATAAGCAAGACAAAATAAGTAAGAAAAGGTAAAGTAATTCTTATTCCTTGAGAGTAGCCGGATTCTGTGGTGAATCGCCTTTTGTATAATACAATGTAAGGAGGGGTATTTATAGTAGTGATACCAGTCCTAAATAAGGTAAAATACAAAGACTAATAGGGCTATGAGCCTATATCTCAAGGCGGTGGTATATACTAAACCGTAACTAGGAGACTATAAACCTTAGGCGGTAGGATGTATACCATGTGTCCTATGGTCGTGCCGCCCAAACGGTTGTTGGCTCCAGGAGCGAGCGTGTATCCTCTGCGCCGGATGACTTGTAAGATAAGTCTAGTATCGGAAGCTGGACTTATATCCCCGTGGCGTATTTTTGCCCACACAGTCAGTCCCCTCACTTGCTGAGTGCTGATGCGAGCAGTCAGGAAGTGGAAGAAGCATGGATGTGAAAAGATATCTCACTGACTTCTTGAGACTCGCAGTCTCTTTGACCAAGAATGATACTGATTTCTTCAAGAACTTCGTGTGCTTCCCTCTGATTGGTTGTTATTGATGCCATGCGCCTTTTCATTAACTGCCATTAAGTGCTCCAAATCATTTCATATCTCCAGCAATAATGATGCTTGACCGCTTTGTGCTCCATCCTTATCCCTTTTGCCTATAAATAGTGGCCTTGTGACAATGGAAAGACCACAAACTTCTTCAGAAAACACTCATCCCTTTTTCGGAAAACTTGTACCCGCGAAGCCCCCTATGAAAAAAATCTCCCTTCTTCAAAAATATTTTCCTTTGATCCTGGTTTGATATTCACAGAAACTCTTCTTTATTTCGAATGGATGATGCTCGAGAGAATTATAGGAGGAAACTCATCTATTGTTATCTTCTTTTCTTTCTTCATCCATGAAGAAATGAATGAAGTCTCCCGAATCATGAAGTTTGATCAGGATTCTAATGTCGTCCTTTAGGATGTCTTCATTGTGCCATATGCACTGATTATGGTGTACTCATCTTCTAACACGGCTATTGCTATGATATTCATCTTGTCATGCAGAGTCAGGACGCTTAGCCCTTTCAGCTGTCATGCGGCTTCTCCACCAGGATTTCTCTAGTGCTTAGGTTGCCTCTTTAATAGAGTAGGGTTTAAGCCTACTTGTCTGAATCAGTTTCATGTAAGGCAAGAGGATACAACTTCGGGTCATGAGCAGATTAACGAATCACCAAGTTCTAACTCTTCTCACGGCTCAGAATTGTCTCTTAGTTCTGCTGGTTCAATTGTGTCGGTGTTACAACACTTCATCGGCCGTTGGCTGTGGTATACCTAAGGGAAGAGGCTCCCTTATGACAGGTTCCCAGCTCAAGCCTCTCCGTCCCTGGCAAACTCTTATTTGTGCCTGAAGACCTGCAGGGTTGTGCACTCTGGTTTGACCAGTTAAGGTTGACGCAGATGGTCAATTTTTCTTTCTAAGCCCTGTGGCGAGTCTTCAAGTTTCTCTTTAAGTTCGGCGGGCGAGATAGAGGTGGCTAGGCCTGTACTCTGATGCTTCCGAGGGCCCTTTCTTTGATAAAGCGGACGGTCCTTATTTGCTCCAACGGCCGTGTACCTCAAAGGAATGTTCGGGCTAACATGTTTCGAACTGCAAAAAGAAAAGAAGAACTCCGGACTGTTTACGGCTTCTAGCGACAATTCAGATGAAGGATTTTCAGCCATGTTAATCCTGAGGATCCCTTTATTTTTAGTCTTCCCTTTCCTTTTTTTCCTACAATTTGTTATGAACAAATATTATATTCAGGAAGAACTAAATGTATATTATGGGCCTATGGGCTGTTTGTTATTAATGAAATGGTCATTCATCAATACTCTTATACGTACTTGTGTTATTACATGTTTTGTAATGTATAGTCAAGCAGTATGTTTGTGCATCTAAGGATTAGATGGCTTCCGATCATCCTGAATATCTAATCGCTTAAGAACGTTTATCAGTGAGCCTGCTTTGGGCAATTACGTCCGTCGTGCACCAATATTTGGCGGATATGTTGCATCTGTAAGAGATGGCCGTTTGCGTCCAAAATCGGACGACTTTAGCTCGTGTGATAACAGGCACTTTTGCATCTGACTTTGAATGTCTCTGCTTAGTTAATCGAGTATTTAAGACTTTCTGGCACTATGCGAACATGCGTCCCCATCGGTGTGTAGGTGCAGTTGTTGAATTAACGAGTTCATATCACGAATAATGCCTGGTGGTTGAGCTAGACATGGTCTAGCTCTAAGAGAGTAGTGTACCCTACTTTTTGTAGCAAAAAGTGAGTGTATTACTTCAACTTAGGTCTGGTCGGAGCTATGAATAGTTGGATCGTAGATGGATCTGAATAAATAAATAAAACTGACTACGTAAAAATTATAGTTTTATTGATAAAGGGGTGCTAGGCCTGAGATGCCGTGGGTGAAAACTCGTAACATGATTGATGAATATGAAAATACTGTGATAAAAGTTAAAAAGAACTTAAAACATAAAAATAGATACTTTTAAGATACTTTATGCTCGACCCTCGGAAGGTTTGGGGGCATGTGTTTGGGCTTTCCTGCTCGAGGTTGCTGAGCCTGGAGATGTTACCTCGGGGCCGCTGACAACCTGATGGTACAACTATCTACCAATCAGAAAATAATGAACGGCTTGCTTCCAGAATTGTCTGCTTCCTGATTTGTCTTCAGGGAGGATTATTTTGCTTAGGTAGTTGATCCGCGCGTGACACTGCTCTGTGATGGATCCTGTGTTTGGAACTTCGAGGTTCATTAGGTCCACATGGGTTAATTCAACCATTATCTGCTGGTTGTATGAATCCTCGGACGCTTCTCCTTCGCTCGAGCCTCCTTCTCGATAGGCAAACTCTTATGCCTGAAAATTTTTCAAGAGTACTTACAGTCTTAGCTACCAATCCGTCTTGCAGATGCCTTCCACGGTAAAAACTTCCTTGGCATGATCGACGATCAGTTGGGATCTGCTGAAGAGGGTGACCTTCCTGGCCTCCAGTATGCAGGCTAAGTCAAGAGCTTGAATTAACGCTTCATACTCTGCTTCGTCGCTTTGAGCTCTGGCGGTCTTGCAAAATACCATCATAGTGGGTGTCATGACCTGCAGATCGAGGTCAGCTTGTTTCCTTTTGAAATATACGTTAATGCCAACCTCCCAACCCCCGGACTCGATCGTTTCTGATTGACTCATCCGCCTTTGGCTTCAGTTTCTCTACGTAGTCTAAGGTAAAACCTTCCAGCACCTGCGACTCGATAGCTATCCGGGGTTGGTAGATAATGTCATACTCTCCCAATATCTCAGCCCATTCTGCCATCTCCTTTGAGAGTCCGTGTTTAGATAGTATAGTCCGTACCAGTGTGCAGGAGACCATTCTAATCGTATGGTTAAGAAAATACGAGCGCAACTGCTGGGTCGCCATGATCACGGCCGCAATAAACTGAAAGAGTAAAGGAAAAAGCCTATCTCGGCATAAAGGTCTTTGGCTAGCGTACTTCACGAAAAATTTCCTCCCGTTCTCTTCTCGTATAACGATTGAATTCCATGTTATTTCTGAGATGGAGACATACAGTAACAGATGTTCACCTGTCTTTAACTCGATTATCACTGGAAGATGTAGGAGCTTCATATTTGTTTGGGCGATGGATAGGTAACTCTGTATCAGCCATAGGGATCCTCCTTGTCTCCGTAGCACCTCAGAGAGCTGACATACCAATTTTGTAGCTTTAGGGACAACCTGATCCATCACTATCAACCGACCCTGTAGTTCGCTGATCTCTTCTCTGACTTCTCGTTCCATGGCCTCAAACTCGATGGGCTCTTCTTCGGCCATATTTATTTTTGCTACTGGCCGTACACCTAGATCCTTACTATAGGTAGGACGATACTCTCCAAGCTAAGACCGCTCACCCCATAAGTCAATAATCTCGCGCGAGGTCGGGTATTTGAAAACGTGATAAAGTGTTGAGGGTACTCCTTTAACACTATGTATCCATGGCCGTCCCAAGATGACGTCATATTGTAGACTGCAATTCAATACCTGGAAGGAGGTTATGCTCGTCACGCCCGGTATATGAACTGGCTAATTCCTCGACATGATCTTCTTGAGATCTATCGAATCTAATTATCTTTCAGGTGCTTGAGGTTACTTGACGGCATAAGCCGATATTCTGAAGTACCTCCCCTGGATAATGTTCACGCTACTACCCAAATCAATCATGGCTCACTGGACGCGTAAGTCAGATATTTCCACGGGTATGATAAGGTCATCTTGATATTCTGCCCCTTCCTCCAAATCGAACAGCATCAGACTGTTCAATTCTCATAGCACCGTAGTCCCCCAGGCTGTGTCGGGCTCTATATTTACAAAGATTGCATTGATAGCCTTCGAGTTTTCAGAATTTGGTGCTTTGGAACATCGTGGTCCTTCTTGAATCAGATCTTTGAAGTGTCTTAGTTTTAGCAGATGCTCGATTTCAAACATCAGGGGTTTACAGTCGACCCTAGTGTGACCGCCGCTGCGATGAAAATCACAATAGGGCGTTGTGTTCCTCCCTGTAGCTCTTTTCACGGTAGGCGGCCATCGGACCCTTGGACCTAGTTTACCAAAGTGATTGGCGACTAAGTCCACGGCGTTGACTCGCAAACCAAAATCCCTGAAGTTACGGGGTTCTATCCGCTTCTCTTGGGACCCTGATGCTCAGGAGTTGTTCCACCTTCCAGCTCCTGATTGGTTCTGAGCCTTTGGCTTCACCCTTCTTTCATCCCCCTCTCCTTCTAAGGAAGGGCTCCCTAATCTCTTCCTTCGCTCGACTTTGGGGTTATGATAATTTTCTAGCTCTAAGCGAAGCTTTTCAGTATACCGTTTATGCAACGCTTCGCATGTGGTCACTGGATGCTGGGTTAAACTCCATTGCAACTCCCTGGTGGCTAACGATACATTTGAATTCTAATTCTTGCCGAAAGCTACCACAGTGATGTTGTCAGAGACTGGAGGAAGCTCCATGCGTTCCTTCTAAAATATGTCAAGATAGTCCTTTAACAGCTCGTTGTCCCCCTGACGTATCTCGAAGATATCTTCCATGCGCTTCTCCCGCTTGTGGGCACCAGAATGCGCCCTTTTGAACAAGTCTTGCATCTGAGTGAATGACTCGATAGATCCCATTGGAAGTTGAGTGTACCAAGCGAGGGCCCCCTTAGTCAAGTCTAGCCAAACCTCTTCACTAGAGTATACTAGATTTCTTCCTCGGTAATCTTATTTCTCTTCATAGCCGTGTAGTATGCGGCAATATGTTCGTCCAAATCAGTCGTTCTGTCATACTTTAAGTTATCCGGCAAAATAAAGTGCTTTGGTATATGGATTGGTGCAGCACTTGCTTTGTAAGCATGTTGGTAAAACTTTTGCTCGTCTACTGTGGTAACTTGGGGTGGAGTACCCGACACATTATCAATTCAGTCGTGGATGGCCTTCATCTATTTTATGAGGTCTTGAATAACAGGAGCTCCCTTGAGGTCTTGGTTGTTGAATGTCCACGAGCCTCCAGGGGTAGCATCCATGTTAAGCCTTCGGCTAGGAACGAATATCGGTGAATTGTTCTTGGGCACTAGTCCTCGTGGGGTGCTGGCGTATGAGACGATCCAACAAACATCGCTCCTATCTTCTGGGATATCCCCTCGACTATGCTGCTTGAATTCCGCTTTGATGCGGTTTTGAGGAGATTTACAAGGAAGCCTCTGAATTCAGAATTACCTTCCGGAGGTTGATCGCCTTCCCTGTCCATGGAAACATGAATCGGCTCCTGAGAGGTGTCTTTTGGCTGCTCAACGGGATCTTTAGGTTGTACGCTGGGAACACTGGGGTCTTTCGCGGATTCATTTACTGCGTCTGTAGTGTTCCTTGGAACGCTGCTACCATCGTCAGACATGATTGTGCCTTCTCCTTCGTAGAATACCTACAATTTTCTGGGCGCCAAACTATTTATGTGAAAAATTGTACGTCTAGGTTAAACAATTAATTATGGTTGGGTTCACAAGCAATACAGTAATTATGACGGATAAGTAAGTAAATATTATGAAAATAGTAATAAATAAGAAAGATAAAATAAGCAAAAAAAGGTAAAGTAATTCTTATTCCTTGAGAGTAGCAGGATTCTGTACAATATAATGTAAGGAGGGGTATTTATTGTCGTGATACGTAGTCCTAAATAAGGTAAAATACAAAGACTAATAGGGCTATGGGCCTATAACTCAAGGCGGTGGTATATACTAAACCCTAACTAGGTGACTGTAAACCCTAGGCGACGAGATGTATACCCTGCATCCTATGGCTGTGCCGCCTAAAGGGTCGTTGGCTCCAGAAGCGGGCATGTATCCTCTGTGCCTGGTGACTTGTATGATAAGTCTAGTTTCGCCAACTAGACTCATATCCCCGTAATAGTAGGTGGCCCACACACTTCTAGAGCTTGTGGCTTAATAGCCATCCGCGGCTGATAATTGATATCGTATTCTGCTAGATCCTCGGCCATCCTGCCAACCTCTTCGAGAGTCATGGCCTGGACAGAATGTTCTACAACGGTATGGAAGAGATCACACTGACCGTATGATTAAGGAAATACGGATGCAGTCCCCGTGTTACCATGATTACGGCCGCTACGAACTGGTTTGGTAATGAGAGACGTCCGTCTTCCCATTGAGATCCATTACTAGCATATTTTACGGGGAACTTCCTCCCATCTTCTTCTCGCACTAAGACCGCATTCCATGCTATTTTTGAGATTGTGACGTATAACAACAGGTGCTCTCCTTGGACTGGTTCAGTTATCGTCGGAAACTGCAAGAGACGAATCTTTGTTTGGGTAAGAACCTAACAACAATGTATTGGCCACCAAGGTTCCTCGTGCTTTGTCATTACTTTAGAGAGCTGATAACATCATTCTGCAACCTTGGGAATTAAGTGACTCATCTCCGACACCCATTCTCTCAGCTCCCCGACCGCTATTCTGGCTTTCCGTTCTATAGAACCATTGCTGAGGGACTCTTCATCGATCATATTTACTTCGGCTATGGGCCCTTTATGGAAGCTTTTGCCGGGTACAAGGTAACTTTCGGACAAGGACCGCTCATTCTGTAAATCACTGACCCCGCTTGAGGTCAGGTATCTGAAAGACTGCAGGCTAATACCTAAAAAATGTGTAATGTTCGTCACGCCTAGGATATAAACAGACAGAGCTAGTTTGCCGACAAGTTTCTCACAAAGGCCGTTGAAGCTGGTTATCTTGTAGGGGCTCGAAATCATCTGGCAGTGCTGTCTTGTCTTTTATAATACCTTCCTCCGGATAACGTTAACATCGCTCCCTGGGTTAATTAAAGCTCGGTCGTTCTGGAGGTCAAGCACCTTGATTGGACTAATGAGCGCATCTTGGAATTTCACTTCCTCTTCCACTAGGCTGAACGCAATCATACTAATAAGTAATTGACGAGGCCAATATGTATAGGATTTTTCCTGCTCGTTCTTATCAAATTCTAGTATAGTTTATGATATTGATGCAGCCAGAAGTGCTGATCAAGTGCTCAACAATCTACCGAAGTCAATGAATAATCCACCGAAGCCAATGATACGAAGCCAAGCCAAATTGCTACATGACATGCACATTCAGTTGGCTTGGTCGGGAGGAAGCATGTGTTCGGAATAAGAGTGGCAAAGTGCTGGAGCCGAAGGCCACATCTTCAAATTTGAGCCCGAGGACAAAGTGACCGAACACCAACTCTTGGCGCTGAGCAACACAGAGCCGAAAACAACAAATTGTGTTCGAAGACAAGTGGGCGCCCGATGATAAATGTGTTCGAGCAAGCAACCAAGCACCGAAGTCAAGGCTGCCGAACACACATTAGTTCAGCCCTGCGTGGCTTGCTTTTATTGGTCACCTGTGACCATTTATTGTTTTATCCTTAGCGTAGTCTATAAATACTCCTTTACATTTCATTGTGAGTAGTTAGTTGTTGATGAATATTGATATAGCAGTTGCTATTTGAGTGTCTCCGATGGAGCCGGAACCCCGTTGTGGGATTTTAAAGAACTTGTGTCAATCGGTGTGAGTCGTTTGAACATTTTCTTCTTGGTCATTCAATTTGCAAGAAGCGTTGTATTTCTTGAGGATTGTTGCTTAGTATAGGTGATTTTTGTTACCGATTCGATCGAGCTTGAGACAAGTTCCTCAGTGTTCTTTGAATCGAAGCAAGATTTATCTTGCTTCTATCTTGTTCTTGTTAATTTTCCGCATTTTCCTTCGTGCTAGCTTAACCCTAGTTTTGGTTGCACCATCTTGGTATCAGAACAAGGTTTGAGCTTGTTTCTACAACCTCTAATCCTGTTCAAATTTATCTCGTGCTTTGTGTCTCCAGTTTCAGCTTTCTTCCTTGTTGTTGATTGTTGTTGTTGTGGTGTTATTTTACCAAAAAAAAAGTAGAAAAGAAAAATTCAAAAATTTTGGTTGATTTGTTGGTTGTTTGACAGCGAGCACCTATCGTACACTATTGTCGACTAGGGTTTCGTGGTGAATTTTTGGACTGTTTTGGACGTGGTGGTGACTGATATCGAACCCCAGCGTGTTTTGGTTGTTACCGATAAAGACTGGTGGTTCTTGATAGTTGTCGGTTGTGTTTTGTGCTTTAGAATTCGAAGTTTTGTGATTTGAGCCTTGTCCGTACGCCAGAAACTTGTTATATTGTAACAGTGTACGGACGGCGTTAAGCTTGTTCTTAGTTCAATGGAACTTTGAACTGATTTCCTCCGTTGAAGTTGTTACTGGAGTGAAAGGAAACCCAAAGACTGTTAAAATTCTTGGTCAGTGGACGAAGTAAGTTTGTCCGTACGCCGAAGTAAAAATGTCACTGTTCTATTGAAGAAGAAAGGGGTAAAGTGTAAAGATCAAAACCCAGGTGAAAAATTTGTCGGCTAGAAAAGGGAATTGGATAAGGTAAAACCCTATCCGTACCAAGGAGGGACCACTCTTGTACGAACAAGAGTTGGTGTGTTCGAAAAGGATACCGAAGAGGAACCAAAGGGTGGATTCTCCTAGGTTTTCACTTTTCTTGTGTTCGAAAAATCTAGTTAGTGGATCTCTGGAGTAATTCTTCCTACTCGAGGTCGTACTAACTCATTTGAGCTTATAGGAACTCGTGCGTGGGGTGACCGAAGTCCAAACTTTGTAGAAAATTTCTTTGACTTCTAAAGCGCAGAGTAAATATTCGTCCGTTCCATCGAGTCATATCATTTCACTCATCCCGAAGGAGACAGTGTAACTTGTCAAATTCGAAGGAACTGAGAGAAGTTGATCAACCGAGGAAGCCATTGGCTACAAGTTCTTGAATGACCAAAAACCGAACCCATAAATTGAGTGGACCCGAGTGCCACCCATCTAAGGTGAGGGAGTGCGTGAGGTGATTTCTAACCATAACATTTTATTTGGTTTTTGATTCGTGCCGGTACCATGGCTGGGAATGGAGGCGAAGGCAAAGGCATTGAGAAGCCCGAAGTGTCATTAGCCGATCTCATGGCTGCAATACAAGGCATCAGTGCCGAAGTAAGAGGAGTGAGTGCTCGAGTTCCTCAACTCGAGCAAGGAAGTGTGTCTGTGGCCTTACCTGGGTCCGGCGCTGGAACTAGCAACTCCACTCCGATGAAACCTGAGCTGTTTGATGAGCTTGTTCGACAACATCAGTTGAAGAGCGAGGCTATTAGAAATGAGGCTATGGGCAATCCCCAAGCTACACAACACTTGGGCAATCCCCAAGTACAACAACAAAACTTGGGCAATCCCCAAGCTGGTTATCAACACTTGGGCATTCCCCGAGGTGAAAGAGTACCACTTCCAATGGCCCGAAGACAAATTGTGGTCGTTGATGAAGGGGACGATGAAGGAGAATTTCCTGAAGGAGAACATGAATATGAGCAGCCGTTCGTTCAACGAAGGCAAGCTCAACGAGGTCGTGGAAATTTCTGAGGTCGAGGCCGAGGCCGAGGCGCAAATGTTGATCGAAATATTAAGCGTGAGGCTGATGATTACTATTATGAGTATCGCGAACAGATTCGAGGTGCTCGAGATTCAAACTTGAACAGTGTCAAGATCACTATTCCACCCTTCAGAGGAACTAGTGATCCGGACGAGTATCTTGAGTGGAAGCTTAAAATGGAACGAATCTTCGAAATCAATGAGATGACCGAAGAGAGAAAAGCTGCACATGCTATAGCTTCGTTCGACGCGTATGCATTGACGTGGTGGGAGGCTGACAAGAGGATGAGAAAAAGGAATGTCTATCCCGAAGTCACTACTTCGGCACAGTTGAAAAGAGCAATGGACACTAAGTATTTGAATGCCAAGTATCGGCAAACTCAACTTCAGAAGCTCTATGAATTGCAACAAGGGTCCAAGTCGGTTCAAGAGTATCATGACGAGTTCGTGAGAATTCGATTGAACCTTGATTTAGAAGAAGATGACGAGCAAGGCACCATTCATTTCAAAAATGGCTTGGCTCGGGATGTGTCATCTCAATTGAGAATGCATGTGTATCACTCATTGGAAGATGTGTTCGAAGCTTCTACCAAAGCTGAGAAATGGGTTAAGGATGATAAGGCAAACCGGTACCGAGGAGTCACTACTTCAACTCCTTTGAACCGAAGTAAAGAATGGAAGAGTCAAAATCCAGCAAGTGCTAACACTGTTCGAGATTCGAAGAAACCCTTCAAAAGTGGTGTGACTGTTAACCAGCCAAGAGAAGTGGGAGGTAAAGTTCAACTTAAATCTCCTAGTGCTTCAAGTATTCAGTGTCATAAATGTAAAGGTTATGGTCACATGGCAAAAGAGTGTCCAACTCGCAAAGTTATGCTTGTGCTCGATAATGGAGATGTTTGTGAGCAAGCGAGTGACACCGAGGAGGAAAATTTTGAGGAGATTGACCGAGCTGAATATGATGATGGTCATGAAGCTGCCGAAGCTGATCATCCGGAAATGTTTCTTGTAGTTCGAAGGAATTTGAGCTGCATGACTCTTGAAGAAGAGGACAACCAAAGAGAAAACCTTTTCCATGCCCTATGTCGAGTGAGGGGGAAAGTCTGTTCGATGATCATTGATTCGGGTAGTTGTGCGAATGTGGTGAGCCAAACCTTGGTTTCACAATTGGGACTACGTACTTTGAAACATTCCCATCCTTACAGATTACAATGGTTGAATGAGTGGGGAGAATTGAGGGTTGTCAAACAAGTGTGGATCAAGTTTAGAGTTGGAGAATATCAAGATGAGATGATGTTCGATGTGGTACCGATGCAAGCTTTTCATATGCTATTGGGTTGACCATGGCAGTATGATCGGTCGATTGTTCACAATAGAGGATCCAACACTTACACTGCTGAGCTCGAAGGGAAGAGTTTCATACTCAAACCCTTGTCTCAAAAACAAGTCAGCGAGGACTATAAAAGAATGAAAGAATTGAACGAAGCGGCCAAAGCTAAGCTTCCGATGGGAACAAAAATTGTGGCCGAAGACAAAAATTCACTGCCTGAAGTAAGAAACATCTGTGCAATGATGCAACCGGGTGAGTATCTACGAGGCAACGACAACGATCAGATGATGATTTGACTCGTGCACAAGGGTATCTTTCTAAACTCTAATGATGATTTTTCTAACGATAGCCCTTTGCCTAGTGCTGTACAAAGTGTTTTGCAGGACTTCGGAGACATGTTTCCCGAAGAAATGCCAGGTGGATTGCCTCCGTTGAGAGGAATCGAGCACCAAATTGACTTCATACCGGGGTCTCAAATCCCCAACAAACCTGCATACCGGTGTAATCTCGAAGACACCAAAGAGCTCCAAAGGCAGGTTGATGAATTACTGAACAAGGGCCTTGTTCGAAAGAGCTTGAGTCCTTGCGCCGTTCCTGTTATCCTTGTCCCGAAGAAAGATGGAACTTGGCGAATGTGTGTTGATTGCCGAGCAGTAAACAAAATCACAATAAAGTATCGTCATCCTATCCCTCGATTAGATGAAATGCTAGATGAGTTAAGTGGTTCTTCATGCTTTTCGAAGATAGACCTCAGGTACGGTTACCACCAAATCTGAATGAAACCCAGAGATGAGTGGAAAACTGCATTTAAGACCAAATTTGGTCTCTATGAATTGTTGGTGATGCCTTTTGGCCTATCCAACGCACCGAGTACATTCATGCGACTGATGAACCATGTGCTCAAACCGTTCATAAATAAGTTTGTTGTCGTTTACTTCGATGACATCCTTATTTATAGTAAATCTGTGGATGAACATGTCGAACAGCCTAAGGCTAGTGCTTGATAAGCTTAGAGAAGAGAAGTTATATGCTAACTTCAAGAAATGTGCCTTTTGTGTTGAGCGTGTAGTCTTTCTTGGATTTGTTGTGAGTGTTAATGGTGTTGAAGTCGACGAGTCGAAAGTCGAAGCCATCAATGATTGGCCAACTCCAACCTCGGTATCGCAAGTTCGTAGCTTCCATGGTTTAGCTAGCTTTTACCGAAGGTTTGTTCGCGACTTTAGCACCGTGGCAGCTCCTTTGACTGAGCTGGTAAAGAAAGACCATCCATTTGTATGGGGAGAGTCTCAAGAAAGGGCTTTCCAAGAGTTGAAACGGAGGCTTTGCTCTTCCCCGTTGTTGCAACTCCCTGACTTCGGCAAAGCATTCGAAGTCGAGTGTGATGCATCCGGAGTTGGGATTGGAGGAGTGCTGATGCAAGAATCGAAGCCGATCGCTTACTTTAGCGAAAAGCTTAAGGGTGCAACCTTGAACTTCTCTACATATGACAAGTAATTGTATGCCCTCATTCGAGTAGTCGCCCATTGGCAACATTATTTGTGTCTTCGAGAGTTTGTGATTAAAAGTGATCATGAACCTTTGAAGCATCTCCGAGGTCAGGAAGAATTGAATCGAAGCCATGCCAAATAGGTTGAATTCATTGAGAGTTTTCTCTATGTAATTCATTACAAAAAGGGAAAAGACAATGTTGTGGCCGATGCGCTATCTAGGAAATTTGCCTTAGCGACCACTCTCGCCTCGAGGCTCATGGGATTCGAAAGCATCAAGTCGATGTACGAAGATGATCCTAAACTGAAATGCGCTCGTGACGCAATCTTGAGTGGCCGAAGGGTTGAGAAATATCAGTGGCACGATGGCTATCTCTTCAAGAATGGGAGGGTTTGTGTGCCAGTGTAATCGTGGAGAGAGCTCTTAGTTCGAGAATCGAGAAGCTCACTCCAGAGGCTTGATGGGATACTTCGGTGTCGACAAAACTGTTAGTATCTTAACCGAGTAGTTCCATTGGCCAAAAATGCGACGAGATGTGGAAATATTTGCAACGCTTGTCTCATTTGCAAGAAAGCTAAATCGAAGTCCAACCCTCGTGGTTTGTACACCCCATTGCCTGTGCCTGATCGACCTTGGGTTGATATATCCATGGACTTTGTGTGGGGGTTACCGAGGTCGGGGGGAGGACATGATAGCATCTTCGTTGTTGTGGATCGATTTTCCAAAATGGCTCACTTTATTCCTTGCAAGAAATGCGATTGTGCACAACATGTTGCTTTGTTGTTTATTGCTCATGTGCTAAAATTGCATGGTGTTCCACGTACAATTGTGAGTGATCGAGACTCGAAATTTTTGAGTCATTTTTGGAAATGTTTGTGGGGTGCCCTAGGCACCAAACTACTATTCTCGACGTCTCACCATCCTCAGACTGATGGACAGACCGAGGTAGTTAACCGAACCTTGGGATCTTTGCTTCGAGCAGTGACCAAAGGCAAGGTCGGAAACTGGGCTGATCGTTTGCCCATGATGGAGTTTGCATACAATTGAACGGTGCATCAAATGATAAATATGACCCCGTTCGAGTGTGTGTACGGTTTTAATCCTTTGATTCCACTTGATCTAACCCTATTGCCTCGAGATATTGTTATTGATTTTGAAGGTACTCATCGAGCCAAAGCTTTGCTCGAATTACATGCCAAGACAAATAAGAATCTCGAGGAAGCTGAATCAATGTGATCGACCTCCCAGGTGAGTATAATGTGTCCAACACTTTCAATGTTGCTGACTTAACTCCTTGTGTTGTAGGCCAAGTACCGGGGACAGAAGCTGAATCGATTTCGAGGACGAAATCTTCTCAAGAAGTGGAGGATGATGCAACCCAAAGTGCTGATCAAGTGCTCGACAATCTACCGAAGTCAATGAATAATCCACCGAGGCCAATGACACGAAGCCAAGCCAAATTGCTACATGACATGCACATTCAGTTGGCTTGGTCGGGAGGAAGCATGTGTTCGAAAAAAGAGTGGCAAAGTGCTGGAGCCGAAGGCCACATCTTCAAATTTGAGCCCAAGGACAAAGTGATCGAACACCAACTCTTGGCGCTGAGCAGCACAGAGCCGAACACAACAAATTGTGTTCGAAGACAAGTGGGCGCCCGATGACAAATGTGTTCGAGCAAGAAACCAAGCACCGAAGTCAAGGCTACCGAACAGACATTAGTTCAGCCCTGCGTGGCTTGCTTTTATTGGACACATGTGACCATTTACTATTTTATCCTTAGCGTAGTCTATAAATACTCCTTTACATTTCATTCTGAGTAGTTAGTTGTTGATGAATATTGATATAGCAGTTGCTATTTGAGTGTCTCCGATGGAGCCGGAACCCCGTTGTGGGATTTTAAAGAACTTGTGTCAATCGGTGTGAGTCGTTTGAACATTTTCTTCTTGGTCATTCAATTTGCAAGAAGCGTTGTATTTCTTGAGGATTGTTGCTTAGTATAGGTGATTTTTGTTTCCAATTCGATCGAGCTTGAGACAAGTTCCTCAGTGTTCCTTGAATCGAAGCAAGATTTGTCTTGCTTCTATCTTGTTCTTGTTATTTTTCCGCGTTTTCCTTCGTGCTATCTTAACCCCGGTTTTGGTTGCACCAGATATCGTCCCACAGAGATTTGGTATTCTATGCTACAGACTTGTAATATTTTTATTACTATTTGAGAGAATCAAATTGACGAAAGGTGTGTTTTTGAATTTTTAATTTATTTAAACTAAAACAAACAACTTCTGGAAGATTTCTAATTTAAAAAGAGTTGGGAATCATCGAATTCACTTGGTAATACTTATACTAAATATCTCAATTTTGACATGTATTTCTCTTAAGAATAATTGCTTATTGCTAATTCAATTATATTTTGCTTACTAATAAATAATCAATTAATAACACTCCATGAGGTTATGCATATTAATTGAATTATAACTAGTGACGATTAAACCAAAATATTTTTCTTGCCTGAATTGTGCTCAAAAGTAGTAAAAACTTTGTGAGAATATTTTGACTAAAAATCAATAATTTTGCCTACGACAATTCCTCCGTGAGAATTAACAAATTGGATGATTTGCCTTATAGCAAATGTGGCTATTTACAGAAAAAATCTCCCGAATGTATTTTCAAAGTAGGCTAGATGCATCTTGCTTTTGCTCTTACATTAATCTAGAAATTGAGCCTAGATTCATCTTGTTTTTCCTCTTACGTGTTGCTTTTCTTCAATTCACAATTCTTTTCTACTACAGAAAAATCCCCAAATGTCTTTGATGAAAGTTAGATAAGGTCTTAGTATTTTCCCGTAGAAGCAAATGAGTCTTGAATTGAAGACTTTTCCATAAGTGCCAAGGTGTCTTGAGATGATTTTTCCATACATGCCAAGGTGTCTTGAGTTGATGATATTTTTCTTCCATTTGCACTTTGTTCTTCACCGTAGTAAAATTATAGACATGAATTATCGGTGCTATAATTTCACTATGAATAGTGTAGTCATTTATGGTCATTCCATTCTTTTTCTTCTCTTTTAATATGTTCTTCTTCCTGCAAAATATGTTAGAAAATATGCGAGAGATGGAGAAATTTATTCATGTTTTATTTAAAATACTTAATATTTAGCTATAAAAATATATGAATAAATTATATCCATCAAATTCCCCCATACTTGAATCTTTGCTCATCCTCGAGGAAAAAGAATATTTTTTTTTCAAAATTCATAATCTTTGTAAGGTAGGATATTTATTCAAGATAAACTTCCTTCATCATGCTCAACGCAATTATTCTTTTTTACTTCACCAAATTCTTGATTGTATTTTTCTGAATTTTTTTTTATCAACAAGAACTTGCAACATTCTCCCCTTGAATCTTTCAAAATTGATAGAGTTATGATCATGTATTTAGTAAGTATCATAGTCTTGTCCATAGGCTTGCTCGTCATGGTCATCTCCACTAATATAGATTCAATATTCATTTTCAAAATCTTTTTAGGACTTTCATGGCTTGTAATGTTAGGCTTCAGGCTGGTAGGAAAAGGATATTTTGATAGTGACTGTTCTTCTTCTAGCTTGGAGCAAATATTTCTCAAAATTTTCTCCATTCGATAATACTTCTTTTTTTTTTGTCGTCAATTTTTTCTCTTTTTTTAATTCTTTTTTAATTTTTTCTATATCTCAGAGATATTCATATATTCACAACATTACGTCTTTTTGTAACATTTCTTCATTTTGGTGATGTTTAATCTTTGCTCAAAAGCTGAAAAAAATAATAACTCTTTTAACTCTTTGGTAAAATATCATGGTGTAGAAAAAAAATAGGATTAAGGCTCAAAGAAGGGTTCTAAAAGTTAAAATATATATATTTGGATAGAAATTTGAGAGGCTTGAATTGTGTATCAAAGAAGGCCAAATTTTTTATTTTTAAAAAATCAGTATCATCCATTATTTTGCCTCGAAAAACATTCAGAGCAAGTTCTAGCCAATTTTATTGATTTTTACCTGCTTTGTGATCATAATTTTTCTCAATTCCAAAGATTCTCTTAGTTGAAGATGTTTGCTCTTGCTTTCACAAAGTCAAAATCATAGACATGAAAAAGCATATGGTGAATATAAAAAAAATAATATTGAACATAGTTAAAAAAATTATATTGTTAATTAAAGACCTACCATAAGATCATAAATAAGAAGAAAATAGTATATAATATGAAAATATAAAAAATATATAATTATATAATAGACTTTAGAAAATCGAATTTATAACAAAATAACCCTCTCCCACACTTGAACATTTCATTCTCCTGAATGAATATGTATTTTTAGAAAACTTAAAGAAAGGAGAGTCATGAAAAAAAATGAAGAAGGATCATATGGATGGATTATATATAATAAATATATTATTATTAATATAAATATACTAATTTATCAGTAAAATATAAATCTTTTTGGCTTTCAAATATACAATCACAGAAGAAAGCTTGAAAGAAACTGTGACCACACATGTTCTATGTGTAATAGACTGAATTAATTTTAGACCTTATCAGTCATAGGTTTGAATATAAACCAGAAAATTACCTATGCCAACATTAGACTTGCACAATTGAATGGTTAATCAATCAATAACTTAGGCATACCGATCACCATGGAGTTACTCCTGTGTAGGTGACACTATTTTTTGTAGAGGCCTTCATGAGATGTTCCGGTTGTACAATAATCTGGATATTAACCATATCAATTGGTTAAGTATTTAATTATCCAAATCTATGTTGGACTTATAAGGCTTCATTGCTTCTCCCTCATTGGCTACGGGGTAAAGAACCATAATTCTGAGTTTAACGTCGTCAGCTCGACGTAGTAACTGTGGCATTCATCAAACTATCACGGTTACCGAAGGGTGTTGCTCAAAATGTCCTACAAAGTACAATTTTAGCCTGTGAGCATTGACCTTAAATTTCTCTCCTCTATTGATTTGTTGAATTTCAATCCCTCCGTATGGAGTAACATATGTAACATTGTAAGGACCTGTCCACCTGGATTTTAGTTTTCCTGGGAATAGGCTAAGACGGCTATTGTAAAGAAGTACCTGATCTCTAATTTTAAAATTTTTTGGTCGGATCAAATTGTCATGCCAATTTTTTATTTTTTCCTTGTAAATCCTGGCATTTTCATAGGCTTCCATCCTCAGTTCTTCCAACTTATTAACCTGCAAAATCTATTTTTACCAGCAGAGGTTGAGTCAAAATTAAATGCTTTTAGTGCCCAAAAGGCTTTGTGTTCCAGTTCAACAGGCAAATGGCAAGCTTTTCCAAAGACTAATTTATATGGGGTTGTTCCAATCGGCGTTTTGAATGTCGTTCGGTATGCCCATAATGCATCATCTAATTTTAAAGCCCAGTCTTTTCTTGAGATTCCAACTGTTTTTTCAAGAATTCTTTTTAGTTCACGGATGGAAACCTCAACTTGCCCCTGAGTTTGGGCATGATACGATGTTCCTGTTTTATGAGTCACACCATATTTTGACAATAAAGCAGAAAATTGCTTATTCATGAAATGAGTCCCTTGGTCACTAATGATGACTCATGGTTTACCAAATCTAGTAAAAATATTCTTTTTTAGAAAATTGCACACATTTCGAGCATCATTTTGCCTTGTAGGGATGGCTTCAACCCATTTTGAAACATAATCTACAGCCACAAGGATATATTCAAAAGAATGAGATGAAGGAAAAGGTCCCATAAAATTTATTCCCCAGACATCAAATATCTCACATACCTGTATTGATTGCTACGACATCTCATCTCTTTTAGTGATGTTACGTGTTCTCTGACACCTGTCACATTGTGCAACATACGCACGGGCATCCTTAAGAGTGTTGGTCAGAAGAATACAGCTTCCAAAACCTTAAAAGCAGTTCGGTTTGCAACATAATGTCCTCCAATCGCTCCATCATGATAGTTATACAAAATCTTTGGCATTTCATCTTCAGGTACACATCTTCTAATAATATTATCTGCACAAATTCTAAACAAGTAAGGATCATCCCACAGATAATATTTAGCATTAGATATACGTTTTTTCCTCTGTTGGTCAGAGAGATCTTGGGGTGTCCATTTTCCAACCAAGTAATTTGCAATATTTGCAAACCAAGGTGGTTGAGTCACAGCTGAGCTGACAGAAAAGATATATTCATAAGGAAACTCTTCTTTTATATCACAAGACTCAAGACGAGGGTTCTCTAATCTAGACAAATGGTCAGCTATCTAATTTTCTATCCCTTTCTTGTCTTTTATTTCAAGGTCAAATTCTTGGAGAAGTAAAATCCATCTTAACAATCTAGGTTGGGCATCTTTCTTTGCTAAGAGGTATTTTAAAGCTGCATGATTAGTAAAAATCGTGACCTTGGTTTCTATCAAATAGGAACGAAACTTATTGAAAGCAAATACTACTGCTAGTAGTTCTTTTTCTGTTGTGGCATAATTGAGCTGAGCCTCATTCAATGTTCTACGGGCATAGTAAATGGGAAGAAAATTTTTATCTTTTCTCTGGCCTAAAACAGCTCCAACTGTTGTATCACTAGCATCACACATAACCTCAAAAGGTTCGTTCCAATCAGGGGACACAACTACTGGTGCAGTTGATAGTTTCTCCTTAAGGGTGTCAAAAGCTTTCATACAATCACCTGAAAAATCAAACTTAACATCTTTCATCAAAAGGTTTGTCAGCGGTTTTGAAATCTTTGAAAAATATTTTATGAACCGTCTGTAAAAACCTGCATGACCAAGAAAACTTCTAATTCCTTTGATAGTTGTGGGTGGGGGTAATCCTGTTATAAGATCAATTTTAGCCTTATCAACTTCTATCCCTTTAGCAGTGATTTTATGTCCTAAAACAATTCCCTCAGTAACCATAAAATGACATTTCTCCCAATTAAGAATCAAGTTTGTTTCTTCACATCTCTTTAGAACTAAGGTCAAGTGATTAAGACAATCTTCAAATATTTTACCAAAAAGGGTGAAATCATCCATAAAATTTCCAAAAACTTTTTAGTCATGTCTGAGAAAATTGCAGACATGCAACGCTGAAATGTAGTAGGTGTATTACACAAACTGTTGCACTTGGTGCACCTTTGTAAGACACTAGAGCGGGGAGGGTGAATAGTGTTCTTACCCAATTTTTAAATTCCTAAAACTTGCTTTTAACTTTGATCGCCTAAGTTACAAAGAACCGGGTTCCTTGCAAGTTTCACCTATCTCTGAAACTTAAACTTAATGCGGAAATGTAAAGAACACAGAGATTTTTACGTGGAAAAATCCTTGCTCAAGGGATCAAAAACTACGACCCAAACTCTTGGGATTTCAACCTTCTACTAAAGGAAAAACCGAGCAAGTTTTAGACTACAACGTAATGTAATCAAGGAACTAGACCTCTCTAGTACCTAGAACCTTCCAAGCCACACGTTAGCTTGTAAGGTTGACTCTACTACACCAAAGAGTAACCTTCACTAATTGGTTCTTAACAAGCTGATAGATTACAACTCGATTGCCTATAACAAAAACTAAAGCAACAGATTACCCTATGAAACTGCTCCTTTGTAAGGTTCTGCTGCCCAGCCTTTGTACTTGCACACAATGCCTCTCACGATCTATTTGTTCTTTATTTGCTCTGTTGAGATTTCTTGAGTGCGTAAATCAATTCTGGCCAAATTAACTTGTATTTATAGAGTTTGACTTAGCCGAATCCAACTAAGCTTAGGACTCCCTTTATACTTTAGAATTCATTTCAAAGAAGGTTTACCCATATTGCCTTATTTGAAACCCAAGTTAATTTTCCTAAGTCTTCAATCCTTTTCTACTTAGGAACCACATTCTATTTCAGCACCGCCAAACTTCTTCTTTTCCCGGTAGGATTGAAACTTTGACTCCAGTTGTTCTCGTTCTCTTTCTTCAACTCTAACTCAAATATCCCATCAAACAGCTCAGTCATTTTACTCAACTGTGAATCTTTTTGTAGTCCACTTAGCACCAGGTCCTTTGTCATCTTCAAAACTTATTCTTCAACAAATTACCCCTTTTTGATGATGACAAATAGTATTGTCTCAATGTAAGCATAAGAACCTGTATACAAAACAACACTAACCAGGAACCAGGGTAATAAAAGTTAGGCAAAAAATAGGTCACAAAACATACAATGAACTAAACAACATCTAACTTCCCCCTTTTGGCATCATCGAAAAGTGTTACAGTTGTATGAACCTGCTCAACTTAGATTAAGTCTAGTTGACTCTAGTGCCATAGGCAGCTAGCAACCCTTTATATGTCAGGAACCTGTCTCAGACAATAAATACTAGCAAAGCAAGGATATTTATATAAAAAAGCGCCAAACCGGCTTAAAACATCCAAAACATCATTCAAATATTACAGACCAAATATAATAATTGTTTTAAAACCAAGCCATAGAAAGAACCAATGAGGGGACTTGGGAAAGGAACTGGTTCAGAATTGGGGAATATCAGGGATTTTAAAGTGAGCAAGCAACAAGGCAAGGCGATGCGAGTTTCCTTCACGTTCACGCTCCAACTCAGCATCCAGCCTAGTGTTCTCTGCATTCATCCAAGCTAGCTCATCATTTTGCCTCTCAAGCTGCCTCCCGAACCCCTCAATCCTTCTGTCCATTCTAGCGTTTCTTCTTTCCTCAGCTTGCTCCTCCACATGCTCTGGTTCATCTGCAGGTTCACCATCTAACACATAGTCGCATGAATTCAGAATGTTCATCCCAAACACGTCATTGTGATACGGCTCAGTCCACTTTGCAATAGGCACCCCAAAGAAATCAAATACTTTGCTCAGCAGAAACCCATAGACTAAGGCATATTTTCCTAACCCCATATCAGCTACCCTACCAATGTGCTTGATCATCACTTCAGGCAGATTTATACGAACCTCGCGATCTAGCAGGTCCATGTAGGCCAGATCTAGAAAGTTAGCCTCACTGCGCCTCTCCGACCTCTGCAACAGGTTCTTCAGCACAAATTAAAATAGCAACTGGTAGAAGGGTTGCATTGCCTTCTTCTTTACTTGAGTTGCCCTTGCTAGCCTAGGTCTCCCTGCAAACTTTTGGGTTACCTCCAAAGCAGACACTCCATCTCCCCTAGCCGGCCATGAGTTTCTCATGTACTCACTGTAGCCCTGAGAAGGAACACCCAAAATCTCACCAAGCTCTATACAGTCAAACTGGATCACCAACCCCTTCACTATGATTGTCACAATTCCTTCACTTACTGTGCAACTTGAGTAAAACTCTCGAACCTCCTGCTCTCGCAGCTGTCTAGTTCGATCACGAAACAGGTTCAACCAACCCTGAGCATTTAGCTTAGCACCAAGCTGTGTCATACCCTCCAGCTCTAGGGCGGTGAGAATTTTACCCTTCACCAATGGCAGACCCCTAAAGTAAGCCATTCTCCTCTTCTTGTCTTCCTTGTCATCTCCAGCCACCAACTTTGTCTTGGAACCTCTCCTACGAACCTCAGGATCCTCCACAACCCTCTCTTGCTGCTCTCTAATAGAACCTCGAGTAGCAGGTCTCCTAGCATGACTTACTGTCTTCCTACTGCTTTCTCCCATACCTTTAGCATCACCAGAACTTCCAATTTTAGAAGTACCCACAAATTCTCCTCCCTTTACCAGCCTTCGCTTCTTCACAACTTTTCCCTGTTCCTGAATCACAGGCCTTTTACCCAATCTCCTCTGTTCCTCCACCACCACAACATCAGTTTTACTGGAGGAACCTTCACTAGCTTGAGGAGTTGGATTAGCCTCAGGAAACATAATATTCACAGGTTCAGTAAAACCTACACCCTCTATATTCTCTTCCACATAATCATCAATTTCCCTCAAATCTGCATCAGGTTCTTTCTCAGGTTCATTGGTAGGTTCAGCAGATTTTTCTTCTCCTTTATCACTACTGGGCTTTTCAACCACAGGAACTGTCGTAGGAACTAGTTCCTCGAAAGCTTCTTCAGTCTCTTTTTCAACTAAACCACCCTCTGCATTAATAGACTTTTCTTTTTCAAGATTTTCAACTACCTCCCTCTCCTTTACACTAACTTCAGCCACTACTTCTTTTCCTAAATCTACAGGCTCAGAAGGTAAACTACTTTCCAAAACAACAGTACCAGTAGGAGAACTAGGGTTTACCTTTTCGGTTTCTTGAACACTTTCTTGAATAGTTTCGACCCCTTCTTCCGTACCGGCCACTTAAACACTTTCCCCCTTGCTAGTTGCTTCCTCCAACTTCTTTTGCCTCAAATTCGCGAACTTTTTCGCCACCGCTACGGAGCGACTTGCAGCCAGTTGCTTAGCCTTTTGGTTTAATTTAGAAATTTTGAGTTTAGGAGAGGAAGGGTGTAAGTCAACTTTGGAACCAGTCGACATTGTTACAGAGGTTGAGTTTTTTAGAGAGAGAATGAAAGAAATTTTCTAGAGAGAATTTTAGTTCTATAACACCAATAGAACTAATGTATCTCTGATACCTTAGAGGAATAAGAAGGTTATTAGGTGTATTGGGAAGGGGAATAGGTGATGGGATGTGAAAAAGCTGTTACAACATAATGACGCATAGGAGCTGACGCCAGCAGGTTCAAAGAATTTGAATTTTAAACACCTACCATTAATCCGGCGCCAAATAAGGTTAATTGGTAACAGATTGGCCACGTAAGACAAATATTATACTCAATAAGTAAAATAGAATGTGTACCTGAATGTCCATGCACCAGGTTCTGCAATGATATCTTTTATTCAAAAAAATTTCCAGCATCTAAGTCATGAAAACAGGTTCCAAACAGGTTAGCAAGCAAAACAATTAAGTTTCATTTATAGAATCAACTAAACAAAGTTAGGCTAGGTAAAATAAGGAAATTTCTCTAGCCAATCATTGGGTGAACCAGGTGCTGGCTCGTTCAGTGTATCTTGGTCATCCCGAACTCAAGCCTGTTTTTTTCAAATTGTACCATGTTCAATGCCTTAGTGAAGATATCAGCAATTTGATCCTCAGTCCTGCAAAAATTCATGGTAATTAGGCCCTTTTCAACATTGTCCCTTAAAAAGTGATGCCTAATATCAATATGCTTTGTTCTCTTATGCTGGACCGGGTTCTTGGCTATATTGACTGCACTGGTATTGTCACAAAAGATTGGAACTGGTCCACACTTGATTCCAAAGTCCTCCAACTACTGCTTGATCCATAATAGCTGTGAACAACATAAAGCAGCTGCTACATATTCAGCCTCAGCTGTAGATAATGCCACTGAATTTTGCTTCTTAGTAGCCCACGAAAATAAACAAGGACCTAGGAAGTGTGCTATCCCAGATGTACTTTTCCTATCAACCAAGTGACCAGCATAGTCAGCATCAGAATACCCAATTAGATCAAAACTTCCACCTTTTGGATAATATAAACCAAGATCCTGAGTTCCTTTCAAATATCTCAAGATTCTCTTGATTGCAGTTAAGTGTGATTCCTTTGGTTTTGACTAGAACCTTGCACACAACCCCACACTATAAACAATGTCTGGACGACTTGCAGTTAAATACAACAAAGAACCAATCATCCCTCTGTACTTTGTTTCATCAATTGCAGCACCAGTTTCATCCAGATCTATCTTCATTCCAGGAGCAATGGGTGTGTTCATGTCCTTAGCAGACTTCATATCATACTTCCTTAAAAGCTCCTTGATGTACTTCTGCTGATGGATCATGGTGCCTTCCTGAGTTATCTTGATTTGTAAGCCTAAGAAGAAATTTAGCTCACCCATCATACTCATCTCAAATTCACTTCCCATCAGGTCGGCAAACTCCTTGCAATGGTTCTCATTAGTAGCTCTAAAAATGATGCCGTCTACATATACTTGAACAATTAGCAGGTCCTTGGCTTTCTTTCTTAGGAACAATGTATTGTCTATTTTACCCCTTGTAAAACCATTCTTCAATAAAAACCCAGACAATCTTTCATACCAAGCCCTAGGAGCCTGTTTCAACCCATACAGCGCCTTGTCCAGTTTGTAGACATGATCAGGAAACTCTGCACTTTCAAAACCAGGTGGTTGAACCACATACACCTCTTCATTCAGATAACCATTAAGGAATGCACTCTTCACATCCATCTGGTACAGCTTAAACTCCATGTAAGCTGCAAAGGCAATTAGCATTCTAATGGCTTCCATTCTAGCAACAGGTGCAAATGTTTCATCATAATCGATCCCTTCTTCTTGACTGTAACCTTGAACCACCAATCTTGCCTTGTTCCTTGTTACTATGCCATGTTCATCCAGCTTGTTTCTAAAGACCCATTTAGTACCAATGATGGACCTATCCATTGGTCGAGGGACCAGGTGCCATACCTTACTTCATTCAAACTGATGAAGTTCCTCTTGTATAGCAATTATCCAATCTGGATCCTCAAGTGCTTCTCGTACATTCTTAGGTTCTATTGAGGACAGAAATGCAAAGAATGCACAGAAGTTCTTTAGAGCTCTTCTAGTAACAATTCCAGTATTCAAATCAGAGTTAAGGTTCTCTCCAGTGGATGAGAACTTTGATACTTCTAAGGTTTAGGTTAAATCTGCTGAGTAGTGTTTCCAGGAGGAGTTGAGTCATCTAAGTCATCTTCATCTTGCTCTTTAGTTCCCCCTGTCCGATTGCCTTCTAGTTCCCCCTGAGTCTGATCCTTATCAGCATGATCATTTTTATCTCCATTCAGGTTCTCAGGGTCTTCAGCAGGTTCATATCTAGCAAGACCAATCTCCTGATCATCATCTTCTTGTCTATTTGCAACAACATCAGATTCATCAGATACCACATGCACACTTTCTTCTACAGTCATGGTTCTCTTGTTGAACACTTTATAAGCTTTACTTTGTGAAGAGTATCCCAAGAAGATGGCCTCATCACTTCTAGCATCAAACTTTCCTAGAGGTTCTTTCCCATTGTTATGTACGAAACACTTGCATCCAAAAGCTCTTAGATGTGCGATATTAGGTTTCCTGCCTCTAATCAGCTCATAGAGAGTTTTCTCTAATGAAGGACGGATAGAACAACGATTCAGTAAGTAGCAAGCGGTATTGACTGCTTCAGCCCAGAAACTCTTTGACAGACCGCTTGACAACAACATAGTTCTAGCCATGTCCTCTGAGGACCTGTTCTTCCTTTCAACTACACCATTCTGCTGAGGGGTCCTTGGTGCAGAGAAGTTATGATCCACACCATGTTTGTTACAATACTCTGCAAACTTAGCATTCTCAAACTCCGTTCCATGATCGGACCTGATACTCACCAGTTGAAGCCCCAGTTTCTTCTCAATAACTCTGACCCAGTCTTCAAACATATCATATGCTTCATCCTTAGATCTATGGAACATGGTCCATGTGTATCTGGAGTAGTCATCAACAATTACCATTACGAACCTCTTACC
This sequence comes from Petunia x hybrida, assembly GCA_037355625.1. Classification (NCBI taxonomy): domain Eukaryota; kingdom Viridiplantae; phylum Streptophyta; class Magnoliopsida; order Solanales; family Solanaceae; genus Petunia; species Petunia x hybrida. The sequence continues at coordinate 141,769 of JBBBVM010000118.1, forward strand.
ACCTCTGCTCCTCACCCTCATTGGTCCACACAAGTCCATGTGAACCAGCTCAAGTGGTTTAGAAGTATTAACCACTTTCTTTGACTTGAATGAAGATCTTACATGTTTCCCCTCACGCACTGATCTCATTGAACCTCTTGCTTGGCATTCCACGAACCAGGTCCTTTGACACCAACTTATTCAACCGAGTCAAGCTTGCGTGTCCTAATCTCTTGTGCCACAACTGACTATTATTCTCCAGCACATTCAGACAAGTCAAATTATTCTCAGGAAGAGAACCTAATGTAGCCTTGTACACATTATTTGCGCGTTTCCCTTCCATTATCACTTCACCAGTCTGTAGGTTCTTTATAGTACAACCTACAGATGTGAAACTCACTAGATTTCCTCTATCACATAGTTGAGATATACTTAGAAGATCGTGCCTCAATCCATAAACACAGAGTACATTGTCAGTAGTATAATTGAGAGATCTCCCAACTTTTCTAATACCAACAATTTCACCGCTCTTGCCTCCTCCAAAAGCCACACTACCTCTCTTGAAATGCTGCGAATGAGAGAAAGTTTCTTCTATCTTGTGTCATGTGCCTGGAACACCCACTATCGAGAATCCAGCTTGGGTTGTTCCATCTCATTCCAGCCTGCAAAAGAAAATCAAGGGTTAGTGACAGGAACCCAGATTAGCTTGGGTCCATTTTTGTTATAGAATGGATGAATCAAATCTTTTCTAGCCCAATAAGGTAAAACTGATTTTTTATTCTTTTGCACTGGTCCTTTTGAAACACCGCATTCATTCTTGATGTGACCAGTCATACCACACAAGAAGCAGAGTTTGCTGCAAGGAAGTCCTACATATTTACTATTAAGCAGGTAAAGGTTTTCTATGTCCTAGACCAGTTTTACCTCTATTATGATTTTCATGCAACCAATTCAAAGCTTCAGAAGACTCGTTCCATTAAATGAGTCTGGTGAGCTCAGAGTTAGCTTTTTCAATCTTTTCCTGAAGAACCCTGTTCTTCTCAGTTTCCTAATGTAGAACCTGGTTTTTCCTTTTAAGCTCAGCTTCAAGGTTGATTTGAGCCTCACTAACTCTTTGCTTACCAGACACTTCTTTCAGTTTTTGATTTTCAAGTTTGAGTGCAGAAACTTTCTTCTGCTCACTAAGCACATGTTCCTTTAATTGACGACTTTCAAATTCAAGGGCTGAGACTTTCTGTTTTGTTCCAAAACTTGAGCTTTACTAGCAGTTAATTCCTTTTTAAGACCAGTTTTAGCTTTTTCCAAGTTTTTATTTTTCATTGAGTAATCAGACACAACTGAAATTAGTTGGTCCTTTTCAGAAAGTACCAGTTCCTTCTCAGTCCTCAAATTTTCAATGCCTTTAATTAAAGTCAGAGCAAGCAAATTTAATTCCCTAGGAGAATAAGTATGAAGTCTAGTTTTCAGTTCATCGAGACTTACCTCAGGTGGATCATCAGTGGAAGGTTCATCATCAAGAGCCATCAGTGCCAATGGAGAGTCATCTTCATGTTCTTCTTCTTTTTCATTACTTTCGCTTTCAGAAGGTCCCCATGTTGGACAATTTTTAATAACATGGTCCTTTTTGCAGCACTTGAAATACTCTGAGTAGTTCAGACTCTCTACCATGCTATTCTCATCAGGAATGACTTTGATTGAACGTTCTTCTGACTTTACTGTTTCTTCAATGTAGACGCTATCTAGCACATCCCAGATTTCCTTTGCTGTTGAGCACTTGGGAATACGTGCACAGACATTAAATCCTAGTCCACACTGAAGAATCTTCAAAGGTTCTGCATTCAACTGAAGTAGTTTGAAGTCACCTTCATTAAATTCTTCTACAGGCTTTTGAACCTTGTTCCCTGATGCATCAATCTTTGTGGGAATCATAGAACCATTCCTTGTAATTTTCCATAACTGATAGTTTTTTGCCTGTTGAAAGGTTTCCATCCTAAACTTCCAGAATTTGTAATGTTGACCATTGAACTGCGAAGGCTTGTTGATAGAGTGTTCTTCGGTTATGATCGGTAGTGCACTCATTGTTCAGATCTTTCTCAAGATGTTAATCTTTGTATGAGAGAACCTGCTCTGATACCACTTATTGCACTTGGTGCACCTTTGTAAGACACTAGGGGGGTGAATAATATTCTTACACGATTTTTAAATTCCTAAAACTTGCTTTTAACTTTGATCGCCTCGCCTAACTTACAAAGAACCGGGTTCCTTTCAAGTTTCATTCCTGCACACAATGCCTCTCACGATCTATTTGTTCTTGATTTTCTCTGTTGAGATTTCTTGAGTGCGTAAATCAATTCTGGCTAAATTAACTTGTATTTATAGAGTTTGACTTAGCCGAATCCAACTATGCTTAGAACTCCCTTTATACTTTGGAATCCATTTCAAAGAAGGTTTACCCATATTGCCTTATTTGAAACCCAAGTTAATTTTCCTAAGTCTTCAATCCTTTTCTACTTAGGAACCGCTTTCTATTTCAGCAACGCCAAGCTTCTTCTTTTCCTAGTAGGATTGAAACTTTGACTCCAGCTGTTCTCGTTCTATTTCTTCAACTCTAAGTCGAATATCCCATCAAACAACTCAGTCTTCTTACTCAACTGTGAATCTTTTCGTAGTCCACTTAGCACCAGGTCCTTTGTCATCTTCAAAACTTATTCTTCAACACAAACCAAATGGCATTCTCTTATAGGCATAGGTTCCATGAGGACATGTGAAAGTTGTCTTATCCTGATCTTCTGGTGCAATTGGTATCTGATTATAGCCTGAATAACCATCAAGAAAACAGTAAAAACCATATCCTGCTGCTCTTTCCAACATTTGATCAATAAATGGTAAAGGAAAATGGTCTTTTCTTGTGGCATCATTGAGACGCCTGTAATCAATATATATTCTCCATCATGTTATTGTTCTAGTAGATATGAGTTCATTATTTTCATTTTTAACAACTGTCATACCTCCTTTCTTTGGTACCACTTGAACAAGACTTACCCAAGGGCTGTTTGAAATGGGGTAAATAATACCTGCAGCCAAAAGTTTTATTATTTCATTTTTTACAACTTTCTGCATTGCTAGATTCAGTCTCCTTTGGGGTTGGATGATTGGCTTGAAGCTATCCTTCATGAGGATTCTGTGAGTGCAAATAGCTGGACTAATACCTTTGATGTCTGCTACATTCCACTCTAATGCTCCTTTATGTGCTCTCAGTACTTCAATCAATTTATGTTCATGTTTTGCAGTCAGGGAAGATGAAATTATTACTGAAAATAATTCAGGTTTAAGATAAATATATTTTAAATGAGAGGGGAGAGTTTTGAGTTCAATTTTTGTTTGAACTTCTTTTGATTCGATCTCCTCCTCTTCCTCAGAATCATTTTCTAATATTTCAGCTTCACTTCTGATTGTGAGGTCATCATCCTGCGTGGTTCCAGACTTGGCCAAACATCTTTCCACCGACTCTGGAATCGATTGATCATCTTTGAATTCATCTGCAAGATCACTAATCATGTCAATTGAAAAGAAAGAAGATGATGTCTCATCTCCTGAAAATTTTAGAATCTTGTGCATATAAAAAATGGCTCTTTCTTCATCGACTCTTAAAATTAGTTGTCCCTAATGGACATCTATGATTGCTCTTCCTGTAGCAAGAAACGGTCTTCCCAAAATTATTGGTTCATCAGGACATTCTTCCATTTCAAGTACTAGAAAATCTACAGGGAAAACAAACTTATCTACTCTCACAAGAACATTTTTGATAATTCCCTTAGGTTTCTTAGTACTTTGGTCTACAAACTGAAGAGAAACAATTGTGTTTTTCATTTCACTAAGATCCAATTTTCTAAAAATAGAAAATAACATCAAATTTATTGAAGCTCCATATCACAAAGTGTTTTTTCAAAATATACTCCTCCCAAAGTACATAGAATTGTAAAACTTTCTAGATCACTGAGTTTTTGTGGTAGCTTATTTTGAAGTATAGCACTACATTTTTCAGTAAGCATCACCACAGAAACTTCTTCTAATTTCCTTTTGCTTGATAAGATTTTTTTTAGAAATTTGGCATATGAAGGCATTTGCAATAAAACATCAGTAAAAGGAATATTAATGTGAATATGTTTTAAAATTTCCAAAAATTTTGCAAATCTATTGTCAAGCTTTTCTCTTTTCATTTTTTGCGGAAAAGGAATTCTAATAGGGAAAGAAGTCATTTTTTCAATGTTCTTTTCATCATTTTTCTTGACTTCTTCCTTTTTGGATGGTTCAGAAGGTGTGTCGACATTCTTACCTGTATCTTCCTGTTGTTCTAACAAACTCTTGTCATGTCTGTCTGCATAGGGTTTATCAAGATTCTTACCTGACCGTAAGGCGATGGCCTTAAGGTGTTCCTTTGGATTTTTCTCTGTATTTATTGGTAAGGGACCTTGAGTCTTTTCTGTCACAAGAGTTGCCAATTGGTTGGCCTGAATTTCCAAATTCTTAAGGGCAGAATTTTGGCTTTCCATTTTTTCGTCAGTGGACTTAATGTACTTGTACAAAAGGTCATCAAGACTTGGATGGGCTTGTTGAGGCCTTTACTGATATGGAACTGCTTGTTCATAAGGCCTGTAAGTTGGTGGCCCACGATTTTGATTCTGGTAGCCTGGTGGACCTTGTACCTATTGTTTTTGGAAGCTTTCAGGGTTTTCGGCACTATTTGGATAGCTCCATTGAAATCCTGGGTGTTTTTGTGCCAATGGACTTCCAAAAGGGTACGACTTGTAACCACTGGCATTGACATGTTCATCATTCTAATTGGTTGCTTAGCATTCATGGTTCAGATGGTTTTCTCCACACATGTCACAGGCCTCAGATTGGCTTGATTGTTGTGTATTAACCTGAAAAGATTCAAACTTTTGTGCTAAAGTCACAATCTGTTAGTGTATTTAAAGCATCTGCTTGATTTACCGTAGCAGCTCTCGTTATCATTACACGATCAGATGGCCATAGAATAGCATTTTCAAAAATTTCATTCAACAATTGCAATGCTTCAAGTGTGGTTTTGCCCATTATGGAACCTCCTGCAGCTGTATCTATCACATTTCTAGAAGATGGTTTTAGCCTGTGATAGCAAATGTACAACTGCATATGTTCAGGAATGTCATGGTGTGGACATTTTTTTAGCATTATTTTTAATCTTTCTCATGCTTGATAAACTGATTCGGTGTCAGTCTACAAGAAATAAGAAATATCTTGTCTGAACTTTGTTGTTTTAGCAGAGGAAAAATATTTATATAGAAATTTCTGAGTCATTTGGTCCCATGTAGTAATAGAACCTTGGGGCAAACATCGCAACCAAGTCTTGGCATCTCATTTTAAAGAAAAGGGAAATAACCTTAACTTGATTGCTTCAGGAGGTACTCTATTATATTTAGCAGTTTCAACTAGTTCCAAAAAATCAATTAAATGACTATGTGGATCTTTACTTGGATCGCCAGTGAAAGTAAAAGATTGTTGAATTGTTTGAATCAGGTCAGTCCTGATTTCAAAGTTGTTGGCTGCAACTGGGGGTTTCCTCACACTAGATTCACAGTTGAAGCGGTCTGGTCTAGCATAATCCCTTAGGATTCTGTTTGCTGGTCTTGGCGCCACTTCATCAAACTGATCCTCTACATGGACAGGTGGTGCGACTCCCAATGTGTTGTTGTTATCTCCTAAGTGGTACTCCATTTTTTCACAAGTTGTGCTTTTAGAAGATGATGGTTATTCTTTCCTGCGCAATCACAAAAATCTTTCAATTTCAGGATCGCAAATAACCAACTCTTTATTAGAGGAACGGGTCATAAACTATTTTTTTTAAGTCAAGAAAATTAAAATTAGTTCCTAAGTAGTAGTAAAGTAACAGTGCCAAAAGAAAATATCAAAAGGAATAGAAATATAGTAGCAACATTTAATAGTAGTACTTAAGCACAATAAATTAAAATAAAATAAAAATAATAGAAAAAATAACTATGACAAAGAAATAGTAGATAATAATAATACTATGAATAAAAGAAGAAAGATACAAAAATTACCATATTATTATTACATATAGAGAAATAGATAAGAAAAGTGGTGACCGTAATACGATAATATTAAGAAACAAAGTAAAGAACATTACTAAAAACAAAAAGTTATTATAGAAATTGTAATTAGTGATGAAAGAAACTGTAATAGCAAAATAGTAAATAGTAAAATTGACAATGAATAGAAGAACTATATAGATAAATAAAGTAGTAAGTAGGAATATTAGTGATATGGTAATTAAACCAATCAAAGACAAGGTGGTGATATGGTACTATACGTAGATATACTAATAAGGACAAACTTGAAAAATGCAGTAGGTAAAAAAAATTAATATACTTACTAGGGGTAATTAAAAAAGAGAGTATAGTAATTTTTTTATATATAATTTTTTTTGGATAATAACAATAGCACTAAAAGAATATATATATATATATATATATATATATATATATATATATATATATATATATATACAAAAATTATATTTGTAATATATAGTAGTAGTAGGAGTAGCTATGAGCAAAAAGATGATAAAAAAATTGGAGGTAATAAATTAAAACTAAAAATAATCAAAGATACGAAACAGAGAAGTAGCTAGCAACACTAATAATGAAAGTACTAGCAATATAATACTATTATTATATTAGATAGATGTATAGATGGTAAAAAGAAAGAAGTTAAAATGATGACTAGACTAGTTGTTGATGAAAATAAAAGTTAGGTACAATTGGATAGACATATAAAAGTTAGGCACAATAGTATGATAGTAAATATACTACATAGAGAAACACTAATGAGAAAAGTAGGTAGAAGTCTTGTCAATGAAAGAGAACTAGTAGACTTTAGGAGAAGACATCTTACTACGTTGTAAGAAATGGTGATACGTATAATATATTAACTAAAATAAACATGCTGCCTGTGATCCGTTTTTTATTTGGTATCAGAGCCATGGTGCACAGTAGCAATAGGTGATGAGTTCAACACTTATTTTTCTAATGAATATCATTAGGAACAAAACTACTGTTAAAAATAGTAGAAAAGAAGAATATGAAATGCCACAGTATTTGGATCTACTTAATAAATGGACTATTCCTAAAGTTAAACCTAGGCTGATATACCAGCTAGGAACTTTTGTGAAATTGGGTTTAAAATAGGTAGTTAAAACTACTGAAGAAACTATCACGGTTGATAGCGATCATGCTACTTTTAATTTATTGTCTGAGCATGATTTAATACCGTATATGCATACTCATAGATTCATTCATATTGGTTTAATTCAAGTTGCTTTTAGACCTTTAACCTTAAGAGGTTTACCTGAAAGTTTTATAGCTGCTCTCAGGGATGGTAGAAACCATAATTGGAAGAAATCCCTTATAGGGATTGTACAATCAAGCTTGGCTTATGGCACAGTATATTTTAATGCCTATCCGAACTTACAAATATCATTGTCGGATGAAAATGCTTTGAAAGCTTTGGTTTTAAATGTTAAATTACATGGTTATGATTATATGCCTAATACAGAAGTAATATGTATCTGTTATAGGATTTATTTCAAGCCATTATATACTCTGAATCCTATGTGCAAAATTATGGATTTTAAAAATGAAACTATTCTAATAGAAACTAATTTTGGTAAGACTAAAGTTACTACCAGAAGACCTATCAAATGGGATGAAATAGATTTCCCTAAAGAATGGGTCATGGAGGAAGTAGCTCCTCCAAAAGATTTTAAAAATACAGATCTGACTGGAATTGAACAAACTCCAGAAGGAAATGTAAAAATCAGGTTTGAACCTGAAGATGTTATAAGTAGGATGGATATGAGATCTGACAGATCTAGTTTTCAAGGTTTATCTAGATCTAATTCTTTACATCATTCTCATATTTCTCCTATTGATTATATTGTTCAAACTCCTTCTAGAGCTTCTACTTCTCAGTTAAGAGAGGTACTACCTAGATATCATACTTTGAAAATTGATAAAAATAATATTGTTACTCCTGTTGCTCCTATAAAAGAACAATAGATAAATGATGTAGACATAACTGCATCTGAAATGGATTTTGGTGAAATTTAATGGATTTTAAGTCCACAATTGATTTTAGTCGGGGATCACCCGCAAGAAAGAAAATATCTGAGGATTTTTATAAACCCAGATGGGAACTATTTAGGAAATGGTTTTTCAAAAGTTTTGATAAAACTGAACAAAATGATTTTCAAGAAGAATTTTATAAAGATCTTGAGAAAGTTAATAAAATTATATCTTTTATTCCATGGTTTATGGGAAAGTATGTAGCAAATAATATTGCTGTTTTGGAAAGACAATTTGAATTATCAAATGGTAAAATCATTGACGCTGTATTACCTCCACAGCAACCTTTTAAAATAAAGAAGGAGGGGAAAATGATTGATTTTGCAGCCTTTTCTGCGATATTTGAAGAAAATACTTTACAAATTAATGTTAAACATATTAATATTATGTTGAAACAGCAGAATTATACAAATATTTATGTTTATATATTAGGTGAACAGATTGCATCTTTGCATGATAAAGTAGATAAATTATTATCAATAAGCAGTAATACTGCTAGCACATCAGGAAAGGAAAAATTGGAAGAAAAATTGGAAGAGCCACCACGGGTAGCCATTCCAACCATTCAACCTCCTCCTGATGTTGAAAATTTTAAAATAAAACCGGATGCATCTAATATAGAAAAATTTTAAATGAAAAGTTTAAAGAGTTATCACTAAAGCCTCTAATTAATACATAGGAAAGTGATAATGAATTTTCTGATAATGATTTTCCTAAATTGACTTATGATAAAATTAATAAATTAAAGTCTTCTTATAATTCAAAATTTGCTGAAAAGCCAAGGCAAAGGATGTTTCACTACCCTCGGCCTACTCCTCAAGATGTTCTATTCGAAGAGCAGGATAATATGTATGCTTCTAATAGCTTCAGTGGTAAGCAAATATATGAGTGGAACATTGATGGTCATACCAACAGGCAGATGTATATTGTTATACATAGAATGATGATGTATAGCACTATTTGCAAGACTAATGGAAATAGTGATAAAACTGTTGCCAATATGATTGTTGCAGGTTTTACTGGTCAATTAAAAGGCTGGTGGGATAATTATCTTACCGCTGACCAGCGAGATAAAATTCTAAATGAAGTCAAAACCGAACCAAGAACATCTACAGCTGATAATTCTAATGTTGTTTATTCTTTGGTTGTTAATATAATTGAACACTTTTCAGGTAGATGGTCTGACAATAGTGAGACTATCCGAACTCTCTTACAAAATATGAGATGCAAGACTTTAACTTCATTTCGATTATATAAAGATACATTTCTTTGCAGAGTTATGGTGTTACCAGAGTGTAATAGCACTCATTGGAAATCCAAATTTATAGATGGACTTCCTAACCTCTTTGCAGAAAGAGTTAAAAAAGCTCTTAGACAAGGGGGAGTTCATATTAATTATGATGAGCATACTTATGGAAGTTTAGTTGGAATATGTATCCAAGAAAGATTGGCGTTATGCAATGAAATTAAGCTGAATCAAGAGCTCAAACGCCATCGTCTTAATGAAAGACAACAGTTGGGTGAATTCTGTGGACAATTTGGTATGGATGATCCACGAACCAAATCAAAGTCTCATAAGCTTCATAAAAGCAAGACTGGAAAGAAACATGATTACCAGGAACTGAGACAAAAATATTTGGAAAGACGCACAGAAAAACGTGCTAGAAGAAAAAAGGCTTTTAAAAAGCGAAAGGATATTATTAGATCAAAGAATTCACAAAATTTTTATAAGTGTGGAAGATTTGGTCACTACTATAAAGATTGTAAAGTAAAAGAAAAGATCAAAGCTCTTAATATAGATGAAGATCTGAAAGATTCTTTGTGTAAGATCTTATTAAATTCCGAACCAGAGATATCGGATCCAGGTGAGGAAAATATCCCTACAAAGGAAGAACTTAATAAGGTCTTCCTCGACAGTCCATTTCATAATCCATGGGATAGAGTATTCAATAAAGAAGTTCATATAATAACTTCCATTGATTAGAGTATTACTCTTTTGTAATTCTTGAATCTTTGGAGATACTTCTAACCAATCAGTATATAAATTGAGTAATGGTTCTGACAATATTTTAATGGTAGGACCATAAGTAATCCACCATTGAGAAAACCAATTTGGTATGCTGCTTTGTTTATAAACTTCTGCGAATATTTTTATAAACCAAGAATGTTTTTTATTATCATTCTCGTATAATAAAGCTTTATGAAAGCTTTCAACATAATCCCAGTAATTAAATTTTACTGGAACTTTCTGTTCAGGATGACTATAGCTCCTTTCAGTTAGGGTACTCAAACCCCATTGTTCCGGTAATATAATATGTTTGATTATTATCTTAGAAAAGTTATAAACTTTTCTTGTATTTGCTGGATAAAAATGCGATATTTCGCATGATCCTGTGCATTTATCATACAAAATGGTTTGGTTATATCTAAACAAAAAATATTTTTATTTCAAACAAAGGTAAGATTCCTTGGTCATAATATTGAAAAAGGAAAGATTATACCTATTAATAGAAGTATTGAATTTGCTTCTAAATTTCCTGATATTATAACAGATAAAACTCAATTACAGGGATTTCTAGGGAGTTTAAATTATATTGCTCCATTTTATGAGAATCTTGCTAAAGATACAGCTATCTTATATGATAGATTAAAAAAGATTCCAAAACCTTGGACTGATGCTCATACTAAAACTGTCCAGAAGATCAAGGAGAGAGTAAAGAATCTTCCTTGTCTTATGTTGGCTAATCCTAATTGGCCAAAAATAATTGAAACTGATTCTTCTGACATTGGTTATGGAGGGATTTTAAAGCAATACTCTCCAGAAGAAAAAATTGAATATTTAGTTCAATTTCATTCTGGTAAATGGAATAATAGCCAGAAAAATTACGCAACTGTAGCAAAAGAAATACTTGCTATAGTAAAATGCGTATTAAAGTTTCAAGGTGATTTATATAACCAGAAATTTATAATAAAGACTGATTGTCAATCAGCTAAGTTTATATTTAATAAAGATTGTAAACATGATGTTTCTAAACAAATGTTTGCAAGATGGCAGGCATTATTAGCCCCATTTGATTTTGAAATCCAATATAAAAAAGGAGAAGAAAATAGTCTTCCTGATTTTTTAACTAGAGAATATTTGTCTAGTTAATGTTAATTATCAACATTTTTTATGTGCAGTTAATCAGATATGTGCAGATGTAGAAATGTGCATCCTTATTGTCCTTATTGCCAGCACCAAATTCTATCAAGGCAAATTCGAATGTTATATTGGGATCTATGTTATACGAAAATGAAGTTAAAATACTTGGAAAAGGAATCCATGGACTTATTATCAAAGGCCAGTTATTTAACTGACGAAGATAAAGATAATATCACAAGTATCTTGTACAGAACTGTTGATAGGATTAAGGAGATAGATATGGATATGATAGGAATCCATAGTATCTTGAATAATCATCCCATGTTTTTAGCCTAATAAGCTTATGCATTATCATGTGCAGATTATGCGCCCAGGTTATGGAAACCCAACCTCTAATAGAGGAAGGGGAAACAGAGGAAGAGGCACTGGTAGAGGTGCTGTAATCGCCCAAATGGGAAAACAAAGGCTCATAGCTGAAGATCTGACAGGATCATCTTCGTCAAATAATAATAATGATACCATTTCATATCTTCAGTATCAACAATTCCTTGAATGGAAAAATTCCCAAGGAAAGCAAAATGAGGTAAAGGCTAATATGCCAGAATCATACGCCTCTGTTATACTAGAGGATGATAATGAAAATGTTCAATCATATGTCAAGACAGATTACAAGGAGTTAATATTATTCCTTGAAAATCGAGACCTTCAATGGAAGGATGAGCCATGGAAATTATGGCAAAATATTTAAATAATGCATCATACACAAGTTGTACTTATAAGTACAGAGTTCATTTTGAGATGATACTCTCATGCACAGGATCATGCGAAATATCGCATTTTTATCCAGCAAATACAAGAAAAGTTTATAACTTTTCTAAGATAATAATCAAACATATTATATTACCGGAAGAATGGGGTTTGAGTACCCTAACAGAAAGGAGTTATACTCATCCTGAACAGAAAGTTCCAGTAAAATTTAATTACTAGGATTATGTTGAAAGCTTTCATAAAGCTTTATTATACGAGAATGATAATAAAAAACATTCTTGGTTTATAAAAATATACGCAGAAGTTTATAAACAAAGCAGCATACCAAATTGGTTTTCTCAATGGTGGATTACTTATGGTCCTACAATTAAAATATTGCCAGAACCATTACTCAGTTTATATACTGATTGGTTGGAAGTATCTCCAAAGATTTAAGAATTACAAAAGAGTAATACTCTAATCAATGGAAGTTATTATATGAACTTCTTTATTGAATACTCTATCCCATGGATTATGAAATAGACTGTCGAGGTGGATTATACTCCACAAAACATCCCTGCATTATACAGAAATTTTCATACAAGATTTTGGAAGAAGATGATTCAAAAGACGGCTGAAGGTCATATGCAGTGCCAAGATACAATTGATAAGATAAAACAATCAATTGATGAATATAAGCAGGCTGATCATATAAAGCAACAAAATGCCCCAAGTCCGTATCAGCACATCATTAATAAAATTCAGATGAAGAAAGGACTGATGACTAAAGCGGAAATTTTAGCTTCTTATTTTGAAGAAGTTAAAAAAGATTTAATAAAAAATCTTGATATGGAAGTTCCTTCAGATGCATCTATGGCCTCTGCAAATAACACAGAGGATGAAGAAGAACAGTGCTTAGCAGGAGAATCTCAGTCTACCACTGATAATGATATGGATGATTATATTGCCAATATCATAAAGCAAGTAAATGAGGAAGAATCTTCCAAGAAGACAAATGCCAAAGGAAAGGACAAGATATAAGGCATTATTGAAGAAATTTTCAGCTTTCATAAAGTAGCTTTTATAAAGTAGCTTTAATAAAGTTACGAAATTATTGGCCACTTGTCGGCCATGTTTTTCATGTTTTCTTTCTAGCCGGCCATTTGTAAAGTTTTGGGCCATGTTAGCTTTGTTTTATTCTTAGAATTTGCTTATAAAATAGGAGGAAGCTTAGTAGAGAAAGGCAAGCTTCAGAAAACACCATTCTCTCTCTATTGTAAAAATCCCTCATTTGTAAAAATTTATTAAGTTATAAAAATCCTCTATTGCTGAGCGCAATTTAAGGTATTCATAATTGTTCTTTTAATTTTGTTTATTTTAATAATTTTGAATCTTGGTATTTGGCCTAAATGATAGGCTAAATCATTAAGTGTTGAGCTCTATCACACTAGGCTACTGGGGTAAAATGATTCTAATAACAGATTAACATTAGAATCTCAGCAGGTGGTGGTATTAAAGTATGGTTGGATAAACAACCCAGGCGGAATACTACCCTCGGCCTACTCCTCAAGATGTTCTATTCGAAGAGCAGGATGATATGTATGCTCCTAATAGCTTCAATGGTAAGCAAATATATGAGTGGAACATTGATGGTCATACCAACAGGCAGATGTATATTGTTATACATAGAATGATGATGTATAGCACTATTTGCAAGACTAATGGAAATAGTGATAAAACTGTTGCCAATATGATTGTTGCAGGTTTTACTGGTCAATTAAAAGGCTGGTGGGATAATTATCTTACCGCTGACCAGCGAGATAAAATTCTAAATGAAGTCAAAACCGAACCAGGAACATCTACAGCTGATAATTCTAATGATGTTTATTCTTTGGTTGTTAATATAATTGAACACTTTTCAGGTAGATGGTCTGACAATAGTGAGACTATCCGAACTCTCTTACAAAATATGAGATGTAAGACTTTAACTTCATTTCGACTATATAAAGATACATTTCTTTGCAGAGTTATGGAGTTACCAGAGTGTAATAGCACTCATTGGAAATCCAAATTTATAGATGGACTTCCTGACCTCTTTGCAGAAAGAGTTAAAAAAGCTCTTAGACAAGGGGGAGTTCATATTAATTATGATGAGCATACTTATGGAAGTTTAGTTGGAATATGTATCCAAGAAGGATTGGCGTTATGCAATGAAATTAAGCTGAATCAAGAGCTCAAACGCCATCGTCTTAATGAAAGACAACAGTTGGGTGAATTCTGTGGACAATTCGGTATGGATGATCCTCTCATAAGCTTCATAAAAGCAAGACTGAAAAAAACATGATTACCAGGAACGGAGACAAAAATATTTGGAAAGACGCACAGAAAAACGTGCTAGAAGGAAAAAGGCTTTTAAAAAGCGAAAGGATATTATTAGATCAAAGAATTCGCAAAATTGTTATAAGTGTGGAAGATTTGGTTACTACTATAAAGATTGTAAAGTAAAAGAAAAGATCAAAGCTCTTAATATAGATGAAGATCTGAAAGATTCTTTGTGTAAGATCTTATTAAATTCCGAACCAGAGATATCGGATCCAGGTGAGGAAAATATCCCTACAAAGGAAGAACTTAATAAGGTCTTCCTCGACAGTCCATTTCATAATCCATGGGATAGAGTATTCAATAAAGAAGTTCATATAATAACTTCCATTGATTAGAGTATTACTCTTTTGTAATTCTTGAATCTTTGGAGATACTTCCAACCAATCTGTATATAAACTGAGTAATGGTTCTGGCAATATTTTAATGGTAGGACCATAAGTAATCCACCATTGAGAAAACCAATTTGGTATGCTGCTTTGTTTATAAACTTCTGCGCATATTTTTATAAACCAAGAATGTTTTTTATTATCATTCTCGTATAATAAAGCTTTATGAAAGCTTTCAACATAATCCCAGTAATTAAATTTTACTGGAACTTTCTGTTCAGGATGAGTATAACTCCTTTCAGTTAGGGTACTCAAACCCCATTCTTCCGGTAATATAATATGTTTGATTATTATCTTAGAAAAGTTATAAACTTTTCTTGTATTTGCTGGATAAAAATGCGATATTTCGCATGATCCTGTGCATTTATCATACAAAATGGTTTGGTTATATCTAAACCAAAAATATTTTTATTTCAAACAAAGGTAAGATTCCTTGGTCATAATATTGAAAAATGAAAGATTATACCTATTAATAGAAGTATTGAATTTGCTTCTAAATTTCCTGATATTATAACAGATAAAACTCAATTACAGAGATTTTTAGGGAGTTTAAATTATATTGCTCCATTTTATGAGAATCTTGCTAAAGATACAGCTATCTTATATGATAGATTAAAAAAGATTCCAAAACCTTGGACTGATGCTCATACTAAAACCGTCCAGAAGATCAAGGAGAGAGTAAAGAATCTTCCTTGTCTTATGTTGGCTAATCTTAATTGGCCAAAAATAATTGAAACTGATACTTCTGACATTGGTTATGGAGGGATTTTAAAGCAATACTCTCCAGAAGAAAAAATTGAATATTTAGTTCAATTTCATTCTGGTAAATGGAATAATAGCCAGAAAAATTACGCAACTGTAGCAAAAGAAATACTTGCTATAGTAAAATGCGTATTAAAGTTTCAAGGTGATTTATATAACCAGAAATTTATAATAACGACTGATTGTCAATCAGCTAAGTTTATATTTAATAAAGATTGTAAACATGATGTTTCTAAACAAATGTTTGCAAGATGGCAGGTATTATTAGCCCCATTTGATTTTGAAATCCAATATAAAAAAGGAGAAGAAAATAGTCTTCCTGATTTTTTAACTAGAGAATATTTGTCTAGTTAATGTTAATTATCAACATTTTTTATGTGCAGTTAATCAGATATGTGCAGATGTAGAAATGTGCATCCTTATTGTCCTTATTGCCAGCACCAAATTCTATCAAGGCAAATGCGAATGTTATATTGGGATCTATGTTATACGAAAATGAAGTTAAAATACTTGGAAAAGGAATCCATGGACTTATTATCAAAGGCCAGTTATTTAACTGACGAAGATAAAGATAATATCACAAGTATCTTGTACAGAACTGTTGATAGGATTAAAGAGATAGATATGGATATGATAGGAATCCATAGTATCTTGAATAATCATCCCATGTTTTTAGCCTAATAAGCTTATGCATTATCATGTGCAGATTATGCGCCCAGGTTATGGAAACCCAACCTCTAATAGAGGAAGGGGAAACAGAGGAAGAGGCACTGGTAGAGGTGCTGTAATCGCCCAAATGGGAAAACAAAGGCTCATAGCTGAAGATCTGACAGGATCATCTTCGTCAAATAATAATAATGATACCATTTCATATCTTCAGTATCAACAATTCCTTGAATGGAAAAATTCCCAAGGAAAGCAAAATGAGGTAAAGGCTAATATGCCAGAATCATACGCCTCTGTTATACTAGAGGATGATAATGAAAATGTTCAATCATATGTCAAGACAGATTACAAGGAGTTAATATTATTCCTTGAAAATCGAGACCTTCAATGGAAGGATGAGCCATGGAAATTAATGGCAAAATATTTAAATAATGCATCATACACAAGTTGTACTTATAAGTACAGAGTTCATTTTGAGATGATACTCTCATGCACAGGATCATGCGAAATATCGCATTTTTATCCAGCAAATACAAGAAAAGTTTATAACTTTTCTAAGATAATAATCAAACATATTATATTACCGGAAGAATGGGGTTTGAGTACCCTAACTGAAAGGAGTTATACTCATCCTGAACAGAAAGTTCCAGTAAAATTTAATTACTGGGATTATGTTGAAAGCTTTCATAAAGCTTTATTATACGAGAATGATAATAAAAAACATTCTTGGTTTATAAAAATATGCGCAGAAGTTTATAAACAAAGCAGCATACCAAATTGGTTTTCTCAATGGTGGATTACTTATGGTCCTACAATTAAAATATTGCCAGAACCATTACTCAGTTTATATACTGATTGGTTGGAAGTATCTCCAAAGATTCAAGAATTACAAAAGAGTAATACTCTAATCAATGGAAGTTATTATATGAACTTCTTTATTGAATACTCTATCCCATGGATTATGAAATAGACTGTCGAGGTGGATTATACTCCACAAAACATCCCTGCATTATACAGAAATTTTCATACAAGATTTTGGAAGAAGATGATTCAAAAGACGGCTGAAGGTCATATGCAGTGCCAAGATACAATTGATAAGATAAAACAATCAATTGATGAATATAAGCAGGCTGATCATATAAAGCAACAAAATGCCCCAAGTCCGTATCAGCACATCATTAATAAAATTCAGATGAAGAAAGGACTGATGACTAAAGCGGAAATTTTAGCTTCTTATTTTGAAGAAGTTAAAAAAGATTTAATAAAAAATCTTGATATGGAAGTTCCTTCAGATGCATCTATGGCCTCTGCAAATAACACAGAGGATGAAGAAGAACAGTGCTTAGCAGGAGAATCTCAGTCTACCACTGATAATGATATGGATGATTATATTGCCAATATCATAAAGCAAGTAAATGAGGAAGAATCTTCCAAGAAGACAAATGCCAAAGGAAAGGACAAGATATAAGGCATTATTGAAGAAATTTTCAGCTTTCATAAAGTAGCTTTTATAAAGTAGCTTTAATAAAGTTACGAAATTATTGGCCACTTGTCGGCCATGTTTTTCATGTTTTCTTTCTAGCCGGCCATTTGTAAAGTTTTGGGCCATGTTAGCTTTGTTTTATTCTTAGAATTTGCTTATAAAATAGGAGGAAGCTTAGTAGAGAAAGGCAAGCTTCAGAAAACACCATTCTCTCTCTATTGTAAAAATCCCTCATTTGTAAAAATTTATTAAGTTATAAAAATCCTCTATTGCTGAGCGCAATTTAAGGTATTCATAATTGTTCTTTTAATTTTGTTTATTTTAATAATTTTGAATCTTGGTATTTGGCCTAAATGATAGGCTAAATCATTAAGTGTTGAGCTCTATCACACTAGGCTACTGGGGTAAAATGATTCTAATAACAGATTAACATTAGAATCTCAGCAGGTGGTGGTATTAAAGTATGGTTGGATAAACAACCCAGGCGGAATACTACCCTCGGCCTACTCCTCAAGATGTTCTATTCGAAGAGCAGGATAATATGTATGCTCCTAATAGCTTCAATGGTAAGCAAATATATGAGTGGAACATTGATGGTCATACCAACAGGCAGATGTATATTGTTATACATAGAATGATGATGTATAGCACTATTTGCAAGACTAATGGAAATAGTGATAAAACTGTTGCCAATATGATTGTTGCAGGTTTTACTGGTCAATTAAAAGGCTGGTGGGATAATTATCTTACCGCTGACCAGCGAGATAAAATTCTAAATGAAGTCAAAACCGAACCAGGAACATCTACAGCTGATAATTCTAATGATGTTTATTCTTTGGTTGTTAATATAATTGAACACTTTTCAGGTAGATGGTCTGACAATAGTGAGACTATCCGAACTCTCTTACAAAATATGAGATGTAAGACTTTAACTTCATTTCGACTATATAAAGATACATTTCTTTGCAGAGTTATGGAGTTACCAGAGTGTAATAGCACTCATTGGAAATCCAAATTTATAGATGGACTTCCTGACCTCTTTGCAGAAAGAGTTAAAAAAGCTCTTAGACAAGGGGGAGTTCATATTAATTATGATGAGCATACTTATGGAAGTTTAGTTGGAATATGTATCCAAGAAGGATTGGCGTTATGCAATGAAATTAAGCTGAATCAAGAGCTCAAACGCCATCGTCTTAATGAAAGACAACAGTTGGGTGAATTCTGTGGACAATTCGGTATGGATGATCCTCTCATAAGCTTCATAAAAGCAAGACTGAAAAAAACATGATTACCAGGAACGGAGACAAAAATATTTGGAAAGACGCACAGAAAAACGTGCTAGAAGGAAAAAGGCTTTTAAAAAGCGAAAGGATATTATTAGATCAAAGAATTCGCAAAATTGTTATAAGGGTGGAAGATTTGGTTACTACTATAAAGATTGTAAAGTAAAAGAAAAGATCAAAGCTCTTAATATAGATGAAGATCTGAAAGATTCTTTGTGTAAGATCTTATTAAATTCCGAACCAGAGATATCGGATCCAGGTGAGGAAAATATCCCTACAAAGGAAGAACTTAATAAGGTCTTCCTCGACAGTCCATTTCATAATCCATGGGATAGAGTATTCAATAAAGAAGTTCATATAATAACTTCCATTGATTAGAGTATTACTCTTTTGTAATTCTTGAATCTTTGGAGATACTTCCAACCAATCTGTATATAAACTGAGTAATGGTTCTGGCAATATTTTAATGGTAGGACCATAAGTAATCCACCATTGAGAAAACCAATTTGGTATGCTGCTTTGTTTATAAACTTCTGCGCATATTTTTATAAACCAAGAATGTTTTTTATTATCATTCTCGTATAATAAAGCTTTATGAAAGCTTTCAACATAATCCCAGTAATTAAATTTTACTGGAACTTTCTGTTCAGGATGAGTATAACTCCTTTCAGTTAGGGTACTCAAACCCCATTCTTCCGGTAATATAATATGTTTGATTATTATCTTAGAAAAGTTATAAACTTTTCTTGTATTTGCTGGATAAAAATGCGATATTTCGCATGATCCTGTGCATTTATCATACAAAATGGTTTGGTTATATCTAAACCAAAAATATTTTTATTTCAAACAAAGGTAAGATTCCTTGGTCATAATATTGAAAAATGAAAGATTATACCTATTAATAGAAGTATTGAATTTGCTTCTAAATTTCCTGATATTATAACAGATAAAACTCAATTACAGAGATTTTTAGGGAGTTTAAATTATATTGCTCCATTTTATGAGAATCTTGCTAAAGATACAGCTATCTTATATGATAGATTAAAAAAGATTCCAAACCTTGGACTGATGCTCATACTAAAACCGTCCAGAAGATCAAGGAGAGAGTAAAGAATCTTCCTTGTCTTATGTTGGCTAATCTTAATTGGCCAAAAATAATTGAAACTGATACTTCTGACATTGGTTATGGAGGGATTTTAAAGCAATACTCTCCAGAAGAAAAAATTGAATATTTAGTTCAATTTCATTCTGGTAAATGGAATAATAGCCAGAAAAATTACGCAACTGTAGCAAAAGAAATACTTGCTATAGTAAAATGCGTATTAAAGTTTCAAGGTGATTTATATAACCAGAAATTTATAATAACGACTGATTGTCAATCAGCTAAGTTTATATTTAATAAAGATTGTAAACATGATGTTTCTAAACAAATGTTTGCAATATGGCAGGTATTATTAGCCCCATTTGATTTTGAAATCCAATATAAAAAAGGAGAAGAAAATAGTCTTCCTGATTTTTTAACTAGAGAATATTTGTCTAGTTAATGTTAATTATCAACATTTTTTATGTGCAGTTAATCAGATATGTGCAGATGTAGAAATGTGCATCCTTATTGTCCTTATTGCCAGCACCAAATTCTATCAAGGCAAATGCGAATGTTATATTGGGATCTATGTTATACGAAAATGAAGTTAAAATACTTGGAAAAGGAATCCATGGACTTATTATCAAAGGCCAGTTATTTAACTGACGAAGATAAAGATAATATCACAAGTATCTTGTACAGAACTGTTGATAGGATTAAAGAGATAGATATGGATATGATAGGAATCCATAGTATCTTGAATAATCATCCCATGTTTTTAGCCTAATAAGCTTATGCATTATCATGTGCAGATTATGCGCCCAGGTTATGGAAACCCAACCTCTAATAGAGGAAGGGGAAACAGAGGAAGAGGCACCTGGTAGAGGTGCTGTAATCGCCCAAATGGGAAAACAAAGGCTCATAGCTGAAGATCTGACAGGATCATCTTCGTCAAATAATAATAATGATACCATTTCATATCTTCAGTATCAACAATTCCTTGAATGGAAAAATTCCCAAGGAAAGCAAAATGAGGTAAAGGCTAATATGCCAGAATCATACGCCTCTGTTATACTAGAGGATGATAATGAAAATGTTCAATCATATGTCAAGACAGATTACAAGGAGTTAATATTATTCCTTGAAAATCGAGACCTTCAATGGAAGGATGAGCCATGGAAATTAATGGCAAAATATTTAAATAATGCATCATACACAAGTTGTACTTATAAGTATAGAGTTCATTTTGAGATGATACTCTCATGCACAGGATCATGCGAAATATCGCATTTTTATCCAGCAAATACAAGAAAAGTTTATAACTTTTCTAAGATAATAATCAAACATATTATATTACCGGAAGAATGGGGTTTGAGTACCCTAACTGAAAGGAGTTATACTCATCCTGAACAGAAAGTTCCAGTAAAATTTAATTACTGGGATTATGTTGAAAGCTTTCATAAAGCTTTATTATACGAGAATGATAATAAAAAACATTCTTGGTTTATAAAAATATGCGCAGAAGTTTATAAACAAAGCAGCATACCAAATTGGTTTTCTCAATGGTGGATTACTTATGGTCCTACAATTAAAATATTGCCAGAACCATTACTCAGTTTATATACTGATTGGTTGGAAGTATCTCCAAAGATTCAAGAATTACAAAAGAGTAATACTCTAATCAATGGAAGTTATTATATGAACTTCTTTATTGAATACTCTATCCCATGGATTATGAAATAGACTGTCGAGGTGGATTATACTCCACAAAACATCCCTGCATTATACAGAAATTTTCATACAAGATTTTGGAAGAAGATGATTCAAAAGACGGCTGAAGGTCATATGCAGTGCCAAGATACAATTGATAAGATAAAAAAATCAATTGATGAATATAAGCAGGCTGATCATATAAAGCAACAAAATGCCCCAAGTCCGTATCAGCACATCATTAATAAAATTCAGATGAAGAAAGGACTGATGACTAAAGCGGAAATTTTAGCTTCTTATTTTGAAGAAGTTAAAAAAGATTTAATAAAAAATCTTGATATGGAAGTTCCTTCAGATGCATCTATGGCCTCTGCAAATAACACAGAGGATGAAGAAGAACAGTGCTTAGCAGGAGAATCTCAGTCTACCACTGATAATGATATGGATGATTATATTGCCAATATCATAAAGCAAGTAAATGAGGAAGAATCTTCCAAGAAGACAAATGCCAAAGGAAAGGACAAGATATAAGGTATTATTGAAGAAATTTTCAGCTTTCATAAAGTAGCTTTTATAAAGTAGCTTTAATAAAGTTACGAAATTATTGGCCACTTGTCGGCCATGTTTTTCATGTTTTCTTTCTAGCCGGCCATTTGTAAAGTTTTGGGCCATGTTAGCTTTGTTTTATTCTTAGAATTTGCTTATAAAATAGGAGGAAGCTTAGTAGAGAAAGGCAAGCTTCAGAAAACATCATTCTCTCTCTATTGTAAAAATCCCTCATTTGTAAAAATTTATTAAGTTATAAAAATCCTCTATTGCTGAGCGCAATTTAAGGTATTCATAATTGTTCTTTTAATTTTGTTTATTTTAATAATTTTGAATCTTGGTATTTGGCCTAAATGATAGGCTAAATCATTAAGTGTTGAGCTCTATCACACTAGGCTACTGGGGTAAAATGATTCTAATAACAGATTAACATTAGAATCTCAGCAGGTGGTGGTATTAAAGTATGGTTGGATAAACAACCCAGGCGGAATACTACCCTCGGCCTACTCCTCAAGATGTTCTATTCGAAGAGCAGGATGATATGTATGCTCCTAATAGCTTCAATGGTAAGCAAATATATGAGTGGAACATTGATGGTCATACCAACAGGCAGATGTATATTGTTATACATAGAATGATGATGTATAGCACTATTTGCAAGACTAATGGAAATAGTGATAAAACTGTTGCCAATATGATTGTTGCAGGTTTTACTGGTCAATTAAAAGGCTGGTGGGATAATTATCTTACCGCTGACCAGCGAGATAAAATTCTAAATGAAGTCAAAACCGAACCAGGAACATCTACAACTGATAATTCTAATGCTGTTTATTCTTTGGTTGTTAATATAATTGAACACTTTTCAGGTAGATGGTCTGACAATAGTGAGACTATCCGAACTCTCTTACAAAATATGAGATGTAAGACTTTAACTTCATTTCGACTATATAAAGATACATTTCTTTGTAGAGTTATGGAGTTACCAGAGTGTAATAGCACTCATTGGAAATCCAAATTTATAGATGGACTTCCTGACCTCTTTGCAGAAAGAGTTAAAAAAGCTCTTAGACAAGGGGGAGTTCATATTAATTATGATGAGCATACTTATGGAAGTTTAGTTGGAATATGTATCCAAGAAGGATTGGCGTTATGCAATGAAAATAAGCTGAATCAAGAGCTCAAACGCCATCGTCTTAATGAAAGACAACAGTTGGGTGAATTCTGTGGACAATTCGGTATGGATGATCCTCTCATAAGCTTCATAAAAGCAAGACTGGAAAGAAACATGATTACCAGGAACGGAGACAAAAATATTTGGAAAGACGCACAGAAAAACGTGCTAGAAGGAAAAAGGCTTTTAAAAAGCGAAAGGATATTATTAGATCAAAGAATTCACAAAATTGTTATAAGTGTGGAAGATTTGGTCACTACTATAAAGATTGTAAAGTAAAAGAAAAGATCAAAGCTCTTAATATAGATGAAGATCTAAAAGATTCTTTGTGTAAGATCTTATTAAATTTCGAACCAGAGATATCGGATCCAGGTGAGGAAAATATCCCTACCAAGGAAGAACTTAATAAGGTCTTCCAGGATGAAAGTGATATTGTCACGAGTTCTGAGGATGAATGTGATCCTTGCAAGATTGGACAACCTTGTGATAACGTCAATATAAACGATAATAAAATTGCTATAAGGAATGAATATATCATTCATAATTTTTTAAAATTCAGAAGGAGCATTTTTCAATCCAAATGGCATAACATTCCATTCGAACTGTCCTATTGGGACATTAAAAGCAGTTTTATACCTTTTAGCTTCAGCTACCTGAATCTTCCAGTATCCTGATTTCAAATCAAATTTAGAAAATATAATAGCATTATGAAGTCTATCCAATAAATCCTTTTTATTAGGAATAGGATATCTAATCCATTTTAAGACTTTATTCAAAGGTTTATAGTTTATAACTAACCTTGGAACTCCTCTTTCTTGTTCAGCATGTTTATTAACATAGAAAGCTGTACAAGACCATGGAGATTTTGAAGATCGAATAAGACCTTTATGTAATAAAGAATCTACTTCCTTTTTACATAATTCCAAATATTCCGAATTCATTTGGCAAGGTCTTGCCTTAGTAGGAATACTATTAGTTTCAAAAAGATCTTCCTCATATGGAAGTGTAACTACATGCTTTTTCCTATTCCAAAAAGCATTTGGATGATCACTACAAATCTGTAATGAAAACTGATTTATTATAAAATCAATTTTTTCTCTCAATTTGGGATATTTTAAAATCTCATCAATATTCAAAGTATAAATTTCTTGTTTAAGAAAATCGATATGCTGACTTTTCTTGGCTAGCATATCCTTCAACTATAATATTAAGTAATAATAAATTCTCAAATTAGTAACAAAATATTCAATCTAAAGTAGATGCACGCCAATCGCCGGCAACGGCGCCAAAAATTTGACGAGGCAAATGTGTATAGGATTTTTCCTGCACATTCTTGTCAAATTCTAGTATAGTTTATGATATCGTCCCACACAGATTGGTTATTCTATGCTACAGACTTTTAATATTTTCATTACTATTTGAGAGAATCAAATTTATGAAAGATGTGTTTTTGAATTTTTAATTTATTTAAACTAAAACAAACAACTTCCAAAAGATTTCTAATTTAAAAAGAGTTGGGAACTATTGAATTCACTTGGTAATACTTATAATAAATATCTCAATTTTGGCATGTATTTCTCTTAAGAATATTGCTTATTGCCAAATCAATTATATTTTGCTCACTAAGAAATAATCAATTAATAACACTCCGTGAGGTTATGAATATTAATTGAATTATAACTAGTGACGATTAAACAAAAATATTTTTCTTGCCTGAATTGTGCTCAAAAGTAGTAAAAACTTTGTGAGAATATTTTCACTAAAAATCAATAATTTTGCCTACGACAATTCCTCCGTGAGAATTAAAACTGAAGCAAACAAGACTACGGACTTGGAATAATAGTTTTTACTCTGCTATTTTATTCACCGGTTATCATACATTAATTTCGCTCTGTGAGAATTACAAAATTAATATAAGAATACCTTAGAGATAAAATAGACGGATGTGAAAATAATGATTTAGTAAAAACTATCACTCCAGCACAGTGTTAAAGTATGATTTAAAAGTTTCAAGCCAAGCATGTATTAAAATTGAGATAAGTATTGTAAATATTACCCAGTTTCATCAACTATCCCAACAAAAGAAATTACTCCATTATGAAATATTAAAAAATTTAAAAATATAAAAACTATGAAGAAGTAGTATTTCTTCTAAAGAAGAAAACTACAAAAGCTTTAATATTATAAAAGAAAGAAAGAAAGAAAGAAAGAAAGAAAGAGCAAGACTACTTCTTGTCTCGGCAAGTGAATTGGAGAAGAAAATTGGATGATTTGCCTTATAGCACATGTGACTATTTGTAGAAAAAATCTCCCGAATGTATTTTCAAAGTAGCCTAGATGCATCTTGCTTTTGCTCTTAGATTAATCTAGAAATTGAGCCTAGATTCACCTTGTTTTTCCTCTTACGTGTTGCTTTTCTTCAATTCACAATTCTTTCTTCTACAAAAAATTCCCCAAATGTCTTTGATGAAAGTTAGGTAAGGTCTTGGTATTTTCCCGTAGAAGCAAATGTGTCTTGAATTGAAGACTTTTCCATAGGTGCCAAGGTGTCTTGAGATGATTTTTCTATACATGCCAAGGTGTCTTGAGTTGATGATATTTTTCTTCCATTTTCACTTTGTTCTTCACCATGGTAAAATTATAGACATGAATCATCGGTGCTATAATTTCACTATGAACAGTGTAGTCATTTATGGTCATTCCATTCTTTTTCTTCACTTTTAATATGTTCTTCTTCCTGCAAAATATATTAAAAAATATGCAAGAGATGGATATATTTATTCACGTTTTATTTAAAATACTTAATATTTAACTATAAATATATATATGAATAAATTATATCCATCAGTAATTCAGGAACTTTAGTCCCCCAGGTTGTAACTGGTCCGTGCATTGCGAAGATCGCGTTGACACTTCACTTGCCTTCAGAGTCCGGCGCTCTCGATCGTTTCGCTCCTTCTTCAATGAAATCCTTGAGGTGCCCTTTTTTTAATAAATGCTCAATTTCCAACATCAAGGCCTTGCAGTCTACGGTGGCATGGTCATTGCTGTGATGAAAATCACAATAAGTCGTTGAGTTCCTCCTGGTTGCTCCTTTTATAGTGGGCGGTCAGCAAACTTTTGAGCCTAGTTTCCTAAAGTGATTGGAAACCAGCTCTACGGCATTGACCCGCAGTCCAAAGTCCCTAAAACTGCATAGCTCTGCACGTGTCTCTGAGGCCCAATCCCGGGATTCCCGATTCCTACTTGACTTTGAGTTTTTCCTTTTGTTCTTCTTCTATCTCCTTCCCCCTCCCAGGTTGGACTTCCCGCTCATTTTCGTCGTTCAGCTTCGGGTTTTTAGGAGCGCTCTAGTTCGAGGTAGAGCTTCTCTGTATATCTCTGGTAGCATTCCATGTCGTCATGGGGTGTTGAGCTAGACTCTACTGCAACTCCCTAGTGGCTAACAAACCCCTGAAGTTCAGACTTTTGCCAAAGGCTACCACAGCTATGTTATTGGGAACTGGAAGGAGCTCCATGCGTTCCTTCAGAAATCTGTCCAGGTAGTCCTTCAGAAACTCGTCGTCCTGCTGTCGGATCTCGAAGATATCTTCCATGCACTTCTCCCATTTGCGGGCTCCAGAGTGCACCTTCTTGAACAGATCCTGCATCTGGGTGAATGACTAGATCAAACCCATAGGTAGTTGAGTGTACCATACGAGGGCTCCTTTAGTCAAGGTGGACCCAAATCTCTTCATCAGAGTGGATTGAGTTTCTTGTGCAGAAATCTCGTTGCTTTTAACGGTTGTATAGTATGTAGCAATATTCTTGTCCGGATCAATAGTTCCATTGTACTTAAGGTTATTCAGCAGAGGAAAATACTTTAGCACACGGGCCGGTGCAGCACTCACCTTGTATGCATGCTTGTAAAACTTCTGCTCATCTACGGTGGTAACCTGAGGTGGAGCACCCGGTACATTACCGATCCGATTGTGAATGACCTTCATCTCCTTTAGGATGTCCTGAATGACAGGTGTTCCTTTGAGGTCTTGATTATTGAGTGTTGTCGAGCCTCCAGGGGCCGCATCCATGTTGAGCATGTGATTAGGAACGGATGCTGGTGAATCGTTTACGGGCGCTGGCCTTTGCTCTTAATTTTTAGGTCATACCTTCGACCATGTTGGCTGAGTTCTGCTCTGCCCATTTTGATAGGGTTTTGAGGAGATCAACAAGGAAACCTCTAAACTCAAAATTACCTCTGCATAGTTGATCGTCCTCACAATCGCTAGCTATGTGTACTGGAACCTTGGCAGGGTCCTTCGACTGATCGTTAGGATCACTAGGATCCCGTGCGGAATCGTCTGCCGCATTGGTGTGTTCTTTGGGACGTTGTCATTGTCGTCTGACATGACTGCATCTTTTCCTTTATAGAAACCTATAATTTCCTAGGCCAACGGTGGATGTCAAAATGTTTATGCCTAAATTTTTTCATTTAGGTAAAAGAAATTGAATTTGTTAGAGGGTCACAAGCAATACAGTAAATACGTAGGAAAAAATATTGAGAGAAAAGTAATAAGCAAGAAAGTAATAATATTATTCCTTGAGATTAGTCAGATTCTGTGTGAATCGCTTGATGGACAATATAATGAGAGGAGGGGTATTTATAGTGGAGATTTACCCAATCTTAATTTTGTGTGGGTAAAAATATGCCACCTATTGTTACGGGGATACGAGTCCAGCCGGCGAGACAAGACTTATCCTACAAGTCACTGGGCTCTGAGGATATACGCATGCTACTAGAGCCAACGACCATTTAGGCGGTTTGGTCATAGGGCACAGGGCACACATACCGCCGTCTAGGGTTTACAGTCTCCTAGTTAGGGTTTTGTATACCACCGCCTTGAGTTGTAGGCCCATGGCCTTATTAGTAGTTGTATTTTACCTTATTTAGGACTGGGTATCACTACTATAAATACCCCCCCTTACATCGTATTATACACAACACACGATTCGTTACCGAAGGCGGCTACTCTCAAGGAATAAGAATTACTTTGCCTTCTCTATTATTTCTTGCTTAAGTACTTGTCATTACTTTCATCGTATTTACTTACTTTTTCCATCGTATTTTACTGTATTGCTTGTGACCTCATTCATAATTAATTGTTTAACCTAGACGAACAAATTTAGGCATAAACAAATTATGGTAAAATACAAACACTAATAAAGGCCATAGGCCTAAACTCAAGGCGGTGGTATATACAAAATCCTAGCTAGGAGACTGTGAACCCTGAGGTGGTGGGATGGTTACCATGCGTCCTATGCCTGCACCGCCTGAACAGCCGTGGCTTAAGGAGCAGGCGTGTATCCTCTATGCCCGGTGACTTATAGACTAAGACTAATCTCGTCATCTGGACTCGTATCCTCATAATAGTAGGTGGCGTATTTTTGCCCACAGACGCGGGAGTTAATTCAATCACTGTCAGCCGATTGTGTGAGTGGATGTATGTATCCTCTAGTGATGTGTCAGCTTTTGTGCATTCCTCTCGATAAATAAACTTCCATTCATGAAATTTTTCAGAATTGCCTTTATTTTTGTTTGTCGATCTTGCATACAGACGTTTTCTATAATAAATACTTCATTTACTCGATTGACCACCAGTCGGGAGCCGTTATAGAGACTGATCACCCTGGCCCCCAATATATAGGCAACGTTAAGAGCTTGAATTATGGCTTCATCTGCTTCATTGCTTGAGCATCTTGCGGCCTTGCAAAAGATTCTCTTGGTGGGTGTTTTAATCCACAAGTCAAGGTCGGCCTCTTCTCCCTCAAGATTTACACCCGTATGGACTACCCAGTGCCCGGGATCAATCGTCTCTACATTCTCAATCGATTCTTCTGCTTCTGATGCTAGTTCTTTAACAAAATCTACGGTGAAACCCTCGAGGGCATGCGATCTAACGGCCGTTCGTGGTTGATAAATGATATCGTATTCTCCCAGCTCCTCGGCCCTCTGTGCCAACCTTTTCGAAAGTCCAGGCTTAGACAGGATGGTTCGCAATGGCACAGAAGAAACCACACTGACCGTGTGATTGAGAAAATACGGGCGCAACTCCTGCATTGCCATGATCAAGGCCGCCAAGAACTGGACTAGCAATGGAAGGCGTCCGTCTGCCCACAAAAATCCCTTACTAACATATTTTCTAGGAAGCTGCTTCCCATCTTCTTCTTGCGTAAGGACCGCATTCCACGCTATCTCCAAGATTATGATGTATGACAGCAGGTGCTCTCCCTGAATTGGTTCGGTATCGTTAGGAGTTGCAGGAGATGCATCTTCCCTCATTTCAACACCTGGAAGCAATGTGTCGGCCAATTGGGTTCTTTATGTTTTATCAATACTTGCTTTTAGCCTTGCATCAGGATTCCTTCCGAGTGCTGCACATACTCTAGAAAAGGACCATTCACTCCGTAAGTAGTTGATCCCGCGTGGGGTCCGGTATATAAAGACTTGGTAATGTGTTGAGGGTACTCCCTTTATATTGTATATTCATGACCATCCTAGGATAACATCATATGAGAGATTACAAGTCAATACCTGAAAAGGTGTTATGCTCGTCACGCCTGGAATATGGACCGGTAGAGCTAGTTCTCTTATAGGTTTTCAACAAATGCTGTTGAAGCTGGTTATCCTGCATAGGCTCGATCGACCCAGACGTCGCAAAGATTGCGTTGACGCTTTGCTTATCCTTAGGGTCGGGCACTATTGATCGTCTTGCTCATTCTTCGATCAGGTCCTTAAGGTGTCCTTACTTCAACAAGTGCTCAATTTCTAGCATCAGGGCCTTGCAGTCGACTATGGTGTGGTCGTTGCTTCGATGAAAATCGCAGTAAGCCGTTGAGTTCCTCCCAGTCGTGCCCTTGATAGTAGGTGGCCAACGAACCCTAGAGCCTAGTTTCCAAAAGTGATGGGCAACCAACTCTACTGCATTCACCCGCAACCCAAAATCTTTTAAGTTGCGTGGTTTTCTACTCTTCTCATTGGATCTGGTTCCTCAGGAGCTACTTTACTTTCCCGATCCTGCTTGATTCTGAGTCCTTCTTTTTGTTCTTCTTCAGTTGCCTTTCCCCTCCGGAGATGGACTAACTGCTCGCTTTCTCCGTATGTCTCTACTGAGGTCTTGAGACTGTTCAGGTTTAAGACGGAGCTTCTCAGTATATCTCTTATGCAAAGCACTCCATGTGGTCACCAGATGTTGTGTAAGACTCCACTGTAACTCCCGAGTAGCTAACGAACCCCTAGAGTTTAGACTCTTGCCGAAAGCTACCACGACAATGTTGTCAGGAATTGGAGGGAGCTCCATGCGTTCCCTCTGAAATCTCTCCAAGTAATCCTTCAGCAGTTCATCGTCACGTTGCCAGATCTCAACGATATCTTCCATTCATTTCTCTCACTTGCGAGCTCCGGGGTGTGCCTTCTTGAACAATCCTGCATCTAGATGAATGACTCGATCAATCCCACGGTAGCCGAGTGTACCATGCTAGGGCACCTTTAGTCAAGGTTGAGCCGTACCTCTTCACCCGAGCGGATTGAGTTTCTTCTTTAGTAATCTTGTTGCTTTTGATAGTTGTATAATAAGCTGCAATATGCTCGTCCGGATCGGTAGTTCTGTCGTACTTAAGGTTATCCGGCAGGCGAAAGTACTTTGGTACGCGGATCGATGCAACACTTGCCTTATATGAATGCTTGTAGAATTTCTGCTCATCTACGGTGGTAAATTGGGATGGAGCACCCGGCACGTTACCGATCCGATCGTGGATAGCCTTCATCTTCTTTAGGATGTCCTGAATGACAAGTGTTCCTTTGAGATCCTGATTGTTGACTGTTGTAGAACTTCCAGGGGCGGTGTCTATGTTGAGTCTTTGATTGGGAAGAGATGCTGGTGATTCGTTTGCGAGCGTTGGTCCTCGCAGGGACGTTTGCCTTTGAGACGATCCAGCAAATATCGCGCCTAACTTCTGGGCCATGCTTTCGTCCATGTTGGCCGAGTTTTGCTCTGCCCGTTCTGCCTGGTCCTTGACGAGTCCAACAAGGAATTTCTTTAGTCCGGAGTTGTTTCCGCATAGTTGATCGTCTTCGCCGTCACTTGCTACAGGAATCGAATCTTTGGCAGGATCCTTCAATTGTCCGCTAGGATCGTTGGAATCTTATGTGGAACCTTCGACTGCATAAGCAGTGTTCTTTGGATTGTTGTCGTTGTCGTCTGACATGACTGCACCTTTTTCTTTGTAGAAACCTACAATTGCCTGGGCCCCAAGGTGGGCGCCAATCTATTTAGGCCTAAATTTGATCGTATAGGTAAAACAATTAAATTGTTAGAGGGTCATAAGCAATACAGTAATTACACAGGAAAAGTAAGTAAAATCAAGTAATAGACAAGAAGATAATAATCTTATTCCTTGAGAATAGCCGGATTCTGTGTAAATCGCTTGATGTACAATACAATATAAGGAGGGGTATTTATAGCTAAGATTTACTCAATCCTAATTATGGTAAAATACAAAGGATAATAAGGTCATGGGTTTGTAAACTCAAGGCGGTGGTATATACGAAACCCTTAGTAGGAGACTGTAAATCCTAAGGCGGCGAAATGTACACCTTGCATCCTACGCCCGTACTGGCTGAGCAGCCGTGGCTTGAGGAGCATATGTGTATCCTATGCGCTCGGTGACTTGTAAGTTAAGTCTAGTCTAGCCAGCTGGACTCGTATTCCCATAATCATAGGTGGCATATTTTTATCCACACACCTTGCTTGCCACATCATCGGACACATAGCAACATGTGTCCAGTCTGATTTTGGCGAATATACTATTTTCATGTTAAAATATTAGAGAAATATCAAAATATTATTAGAAACTTATTAAGATCATTTATTAGATAAAGATAAATTTAGAAAAATAATAATAATTCCTTCTTGATTTGTTAAAAATAACTTATTCTATGACCAAAATTAAAAGGCATAAAAATCAATTATATTGAAAATGTCGTAGTAGAAATTTTTTAACATCTGTAACTGTCTGAAATGTATTCCTTCATTTTGCATGTTGGGCCTACCGTCACCTAGTACAACTACAGCATAAAGAACTGGAAATAAAATAGAGAATATTATAAAGAAAATTTCCTTGTGTATTTCTTCTTCATTGTTCACCTATATTTATACATGATTCCTATCTCTAAGATAAATACAAAGGATAAATACAAAAGATATTTACACAAATCTAATTAACTAAAATAATATAAAAAATAAGTCCAAAAGATGTTGTATAAGTTGCATAGCAAAATCAGCTTCTTCATTGTGTGTAAAACTTTCAGTAAGACGTGTGAACCCAGCAGTCTTTAATATAAATGAATGACTAAGATTGCTCTAGCATATTCTCCTTTGTGTGCTCCAGATTAACCCACGAGTACAAATCAAAAGCAATCAAAGTAAAAGACTTGGTACTGTCGAAAGAAACATCAGACTTTGTCCAAAGCTATGTCATCTTCAACCTTTCCTAATCCTTGTTTCTCTGACGAAATCTCACCGTCTTTATGAGAAAAATTTTGACTACTAACACCCCCCTCAAGTTGGAGGGGAGTGATCGAACCCCCAACTTGCCAATAATGGAATGATGAGAAGGTCCAGAAAAAGCTTTCGTAAATAGTTCTGCAAGTTGAGAAGATGAAGGGATGTACGATAAAGAGATAAGACCTTTGAGAAATCGCTCCCGGACAAAATGGCAGTCAAGCTCAACGTATTTTGTTCTTTCGTGAAACACAGGGTTACGAGCGATGTGAATCGCTGATTGGCTGTCAGAAAGAACAGGAATTGGAAGAGCCGGAGTTATAGAGAGATCAGAGAGAAGACGAGAAAGCCATGTCAACTCAGCGACTACACGTCGCATTGATCGATATTCTGACTCAGCGGAAGATAAAGAGACAGAGTGTTGTTTCTTTGATTTTTACAATATTGGAGATCCCCCAAGGCTAGTGAAATAACCACTGATAGATCGCCGTGAGTCGATGCACGATGCCCAATCAGCATCACAAAAGGCGAAAAGATCAAAACTTTTTGAAGAAGAAAAGAAGAGACCTTTACCAGGGTCTGACTGCAAATATCGAAGAACACGAAGCGCTGCTAGAAAATAAGGAAGGCGAGGCGTTTACATATATTGACTTAGATGATGAACGGTGAAAGTGATATTGGGTCTAGTGTTGGTGAGAAAGTTTAATTTTCCAACAAGACGATGATAAATAGTGGGATCTGAAAGCAAGTCACCAGAATCTGTACTGAGCTTGGAAGAAGGATCAAGTGGAGATGACACTGAAGGTAAGTGACCAACTTGGAATTCTGCTAATAAATCTGTTGTATATTTGTGCTGGCATACAATAATTCCAAATTTTTCTCTGAAGATTTCCAGTCCCAAAAAGTAATGAAGTACTCCAAGGTCCTTAATCTTGAATTCACTATCCAAAAATGCTTTTAGTCAGTAAGCTCCTTAGGATTATCACCCGTTAACAAAATATCATCAACGTATACAGCGACAATAGAAATAGAACTACCTGTCTTCTAAAAAGATAACGAATAATCATTCAAAGATGAAGAAAATCCCTTAAAGTTCAAAGCTGCAGTTAACCTTGCATACCATTGACACGAGGCCTGTTTTAAGCCATAAAGCGACTTTTTTAACTTACAAACCTGATTAGGAGCAGGAGAAGACAACCCCAAAGGGAATTTCATATAAATTTCTTCTTGAATGTCACCATGCAGAAATGCATTGTTGACATCAAGTTGAAAAATTTCCCAACCTTTCTTGATAGCAATAGCCATAATACACCTTATCGTAGTCATCTTAATAACTGGAGAAAAAGTCTCATTGAAATCAATCCTCTCCCTTTGAATGTCACCTCTTACAACAAGTCTTACTTTCAACCTTTCAACACTTCCATCGGATTTATATTTTGCTTTATAAACCTATTTACAAGGCAATGATTTTCTTTCCGGTGGTAAAGTAACCAAATCCCAAGTTTGATTGATTTCAAGAGCTTCAAGCTCTTTGTTCATAGCTTCTACCCAATCAGGGTGTAAAGAGGCTTGAGCATAGCTTGATGGCTCAACAATAGTAGAAAATATCTGTTGATTAGAATAGGAGAGGGAAGAAAAAAAATAGATAGGTGTCTGTCTTTGAGTGTGAAAACAAGTCTTGTTTAGATTAGTTAAGAAAATATTATTACAAACATAATCATTCATATAAACTGATCTACCAGTCATCCTATCAGATTTTCTAATAATTGGAGAGGGAGAAGGCGCAGGGGAGTGAACTGATCTGCTGGGAGAATGAGATATGGAAGCTGAATGTGGTAGTGAGGGAGAAGGTGCAGGGGAGTGGACTGATCTGCTAGGTGAATGTGATATTTGAAATGAGTTAGGTGGTGATTAAGAAAGTTGCAGTAAGCAGACATTCTCTCCAATAAGATATAGGTACTTGAGATTGAAAAAGAAGGGCTCTAGAAGTCTCCAAAAGGTGTCTATGCTTTCTCTCAACCACCCTATTTTGTTGTGGGGTATAAACACATGATGTTTGATCAACAATCCCTTGAGAAAGAAAGTAATTAGAAGAAATCTTCCCTGATCCTAACTCGAAAGAATTATCAGTTCTTACTTTCTTAATTTTAATTCTAAATTGCCTTTCCACCATTGCAATAAAATACTTCAACATGTTGAATGCATTACTTTTTGTGCTAAGTAAGTAAGTCCAAGTCCCTCTACTATAGTCATCTACTATAGTAAGAAAGTATTTAAAACCATTATGTGTAGAAGCTTTATATGGTCCCCAAGTATCAATGTTCAACTTTAAAATTGCAAGAATTAGACAGAAAATAGACATTTTTTCATTGATTCAAAAGGAAGGTGACCCATCCTATTGTGCCACAAAGTTACATCATAATTAAAACTAGTAACATCTAAACTAGGCGAAACTAAAGAACTTGAAAAAGAAACTGATTTATTCCTAAGTACATTTTCACTAAAGGATAATGCACTATCTTGATTGGAAGGCTGACGGGAAACATGACTTGTAACCTGTAGCTGAAGAAGGAATAATCCATGCTTGGCTCTACCAAGAACCAGAGGCCTCTTCAGTGAAGGGGCCTGTAAAAGACAATGAGTAGATGAAAAAATTAGAGTGGATTCTAGTTGTGCACATAGTTTTTGAATAGAAATCAGGTTGAATTTAAAACAAGGAACATATAAGACATTCCTTAAGATAAGATCAGGTAGAATAGAGACATCTCCTATTTGAGTAACTTTAATTTTGTAGGAATTTGGCAAATTGACAGAAAGAGGAATAGGTAAATTCCTTAAATTAGAAAACATGGAATCATCATAACCCATATGTTCTGAAGCACCAGAGTCCAAAATCCATGAATGCGAGTTAACATGAGTGAAACAAGAAATACAATTGTGAGGGAAGCTAAATGTACCAGAACAATTGTTTGTTGATGCATCAGACACTGCTGGTGTGATTTGCACTTACATTATCACTTGATTGAGCTGATTTAGTTGTGCTGGAGTAAACACAGTATTGGTTGGCATTTCATTTGTGTTCAGGACATCTGTTTCTGCCTTTGTGGACACTGCATTGCTATGGACAGCACCTTGAAATTTCTTCGATTTAGTGAACTTAAAAGAAGATGGAAACCAATCAGCCTATAGCACTTATCCACTGTATGGTTATCCTTTTTGCAATATGAACAGAACAGATTGTTCTTCTTTCCCTCAAAAACTTTCTTTCCCTCAAATTCACTAGTATTGACTCTTTGATTATTGACAGCCAAGAAGGAAGAAGAATCTCCTGGATATTGATTGCTTACATAAACCTCTTTTTGTTTCTCATCTTGCATAAGGAGAGCATATGCCTGATTAACTGAAGGAAGAGGTGAGATCATTAAGATATTGCTTTTTACTGAGGCATATGAATCATTCAAACCTATGAGAAACTGAATAAGTCTCTCATCCTCAAGTGACTTAGTCATTTTTGCCTTTCCTTCACACATACAAGCACAACTACAATGAACATTAGTGTTTAAAGAATCAAGTTCATCCCAGATTTTCTTGATCTTTATGAAATAACCTGCTACATCAGCGGATCCCTGGACTAAATCATTTAATTCTTTCTGTAGATGATAAAGTTTTGCTCCATTAGACTGTCCAAATCTGACTTCCAGATTTGTCCAAAGATCCTTAGCAGTCTTTGAATAAATCACATTATCTCCTATTTCCTTAGAGAGTGAGTTGAGTAACCAAGACAATACCATATCATTGCACCTGTTCCAAGATTGAAACTTTGAAGAGGAAGAGTCTGGTATTTTACAACTTCCATCAATGAAGCCTAACTTATTTTTGGTTGATAAGGCAATCAAAATGGATCTGCACCAACCACCATATCCCTTTCCATCAAAGGATGAATTGACAAGAGACATGCCTGGATAATCAGAAGCATGGAGAAACAAAGGGTTAGTAGAATCAATAGCTCCAGCAATTTGGGTGGTGATAGATGGAGAAGAAGAATCAGAAGTTGGTGTTATGTCTCCCATTGTATTGAAAGAGAGATCTGAAAAGGTTGAATGAAAGACTTTATAAATTGCTCAAAAAAGCTTCTGATACCATAAAGAACTGGAAATAAAATAGAGAACTTTATAAAGGAAAATTTGTGTATTTCTTCTTCATTGTTCACCTATATTTATACATGATTCCTATCTCTAAGATAAATACAAAGGATAAATATAAAAAATATTTACACAAATCTAATTAACTCAAATAATATAAAAGATAAGTCCAAAAGATGTTAGAGGTATTTGCAAAAATATGACACGGGAAGCTTTGGTTTGCCAAAATGCCCTCACTAACAAATGATTAGCAAAAATGCCCTCATTAGTTTAATGAAACTTTTTTCGGACCAAAATACCCCTACAAATCAGTAAAAAGACGCGCTTCGGTCCCTCCCCTTCCTTTTCTCCATTCACGCTATCAAGAAAACCATAAAATCTCATTCCTTTTACAGATTGCTTTGTTCAAGAGAAGATTTAACGTAAGATTTCTTCAAGTTGCAAGGGTAAAGTTCTCTGCAACTATTGCCAAGAGTTTAAGTTCTGCTGCAAAGACTGAAAAATCTCTAAAGTATTGGCAATAGCCAAGACTTTAAACTCTACTGCAATGGGAGGCTGTGTAGAGACTTCTTGCCTATTGCCAAGACTTTAAGCCCTGTTGTCATGGTCTCTACAACTACAGAAAAAGTCTCTACAACTATTGCCAACAGCCAACACTTTAAATTCCAGCGGAAGAGGGAACTTGTACAAATAGTCTCTGCAAGTATTGACAATTGCCAGAACTTTAAACTCTAGTGGAAGGAGCGACTTGTACAAATAGTCTCTGCAAGTATTGGCAATTGCCAAGACTTTTACCTATATTGCAATGCAAAACTTGCAGAGAAAGTCTCTGCAACTCTTGGCAATAGCCAAGACTTTAAGTTCTGGCAAGGGGGACTTTACACTAAAAATCTCTGAGAGTATTGGCAATTGCCAAGACTTCTACCTCTACTGCAGTGAACAAGTTGGAGACAAAGTCTCTGCAACTTTTGGTGATAGCCAAGACTTTAAGTTCTGGCAAGGGGGACCTTACACTAAAAGACTCTAAGAGTATTGGCAATTGCCAAGACTTCTACCTCTACTGCAATGAACAAGTTGGAGACAAAGTCTCTGCAACTCTTGGCAATAGCCAAGACTCTAAGTTCTGGTGGAAGCGACAACTTACACAGAACATCTCTGTAAGTATTGGCAATAGCCAAGACTTTAAACTCTACTGCAATAAGCAACTTGCAGAGAAAGTCTATACAACTCTTGGCCATGGTCAAGATTATAAGCTCTATGCAAAACATGAATATCTAATAGCCATAGGCAATAAAAACCTTCAAATCACTGGAATCAAGCAAACACAAGAAAAAAAATCCCAAATTTCTAGCACACAAAGAAGAAAGAAGGAGGACAGGAATGGGGAAAGAGAGAAGGAAATCTTTCAGCGTGAACTAAACAAGTTGGGGGCCACACAAAGAAGAAAGAAGGAGCTCAGGAATGGGGAAAGAGAGAAGGAAACCTTCAGCGTGAATTAACACAAGTTGGGGGCAAAATAGTCCTTTCATAAGGGGGTATGATGTGGAGGGCATTTACTTAAAACATTTATAAGTGGGGGCAATTAGGTAAGACCATGTCTTATTGAGGACACTAGGTGAAATTTTTTGGTATAAGTTGCATAGCAAAATCAGGTTCTTCATTGTGTGTAAAACTTCTAGTAAAACGTGTGAATCCATCAGTCTTTAATATAAATGAATGTGAAAGAACACGTGTACAAATGGTACTGTCGAAAGAAACAAAACATAGTTTGTACTTCCTCCGGTCCATATTATTTGATATTTTGGGTGTTTTCACGCGTATTAAGAAAATCATATTTTTAGCATTAATTAGCAGTATAATTGACTATATTAGCCCTTATTCAAGCTATTATTACTTATTATTTTGTTTAAAGTAATTTATTAGCAAAGGTGATATTATAAAATTCTATCTTAATTTCCGAAAAGATCAAATATTGTGGAAAAAAAAATTAAAACATCAAATAAAGTGGACCGGAGGGAATACTATCTTCAACCTTTCCTAATCCTTGTTTCTCTGAAAAATCTCTCCATAAAAATCTTGACTACTAAGTACTAAGACAGCATTGGATTGCGACAACAGGTCAGACAAAAATCAGCAACGTACACAAATTGCCAGTCTGCCATTTCAAGAATATATCCGATATATTTAATCAGTGGGGGAAATCTCGTTTCTCGTTTACTTCTTTCAAGAATTTGTAGCTATGTCAACTTTCAGACTTGGATCATTTTTGGGTCTCCACAAATGGAGGCTCAAGTTGGTTTCAAAATTCTCTCCAATATGCAGTTACTCTTCACTTAATGACACTTCTCTTTTTGGAGTAAGTAAACTTTCTTTCTTATTGCTCTTAATTATCTTTTGAGATCAAAAGACCTTAAACTTGACCAAGCGTTGGTGGATAGAGTTACTATGTTGTTGATGGTGGGAGGTGGCAGGTATCTGGTGGAATTAGTCGAGGTGCGTGTAAGCTAGTCCGGACACCACAGTTGTAAAAAAAAAAAAAAAAAGAACTACACTTGACCTCCTTTTGGCCATAGTTGAACTGGGTAGTTTTATGTTCTACCTAAATTTTGTTGGCTGACGAAATATAATTTGCTTTTTCTATTAACGTTAATTGAAAGTTTTTTTTTTCCTAGTATGAACTTGTTTATCTTATACATCAGATATGTATGTATTATAATTATTCATGTCTTTTATTAATTTGTGGCTTTTACTTGCATGTTGCTAATTTCAAGTTTGCTAATAATATTATTTATAGAGAATTGGATTCATAGGACTTGGAAACATGGGATCAAGAATGGCTGATAACTTGATTAAGGCTGGACACGACATTTCTGTTCATGACATGTAATGCTGCAATTTCATTCACTCATATTTTTTCTTTATATGAGAAGTATGACCTTCAATGGCTCAATTTTTTTTTTTTTTTTTTTTTTTTTTTTTTTTTTTTGGAGTTATTACACTAGAGGGATTGCGAAAGGAAAAGAGGAAGGGGAATGAGAACAATGAAAATTAAACCGATGCCTATATTGTGGAAACTGTCACTAGTACCACTAGGCTATAACTGTTGTTAGGATCACAATTTAGCTTAGTTCTATATATAAATGGATTTAAGTAGTATCTGTCTGAGTAAGCTAGCTAGGTTGTTGTTATGGAGGCAAACTAGCATAGTTGGACAAAAAGCATAGTTGGATTTTGGTGAAGCACAGCATGGAACAGGGTGGTCAAAAATAGGAACCTTCTATATGTAAATGCGTTTTTTATTTTATTTAAAGGATTAGTTAGATCCAAATCAATTTGTATGAAGTTTGCTTTCAGCTTGAGCTCATCAACTTGTGTTTTTCTGCAGCAATCATAATGTTATGAAGATGTACTCAGACAAAGGTGTTCGCATGGAGAACTCACCTTTAAAAGTTGCAGAGACTAGTGATGTTGTTTTTACAATGTTACCATCATCAAACCATGTGAGATTTGGATATCGTTTTCTGTAGCTCTTGTTATTTCAAGCACTTCCTTTCTTAATGGTCCTGAATACCTCATCATTAATGTGAATGTATGCCTTAGATTTTATTGTTGTTGTTGATAAGTTGGATAAGTTAATTATTTGTAATAGGAATTAATATTTCTTTTATTCATATAGGTTCTTGATGTCTATACTGGACAAAATGGTTTGCTTAGTGGCGGTAATCCACTCAGACCATGGCTATTTATTGATTCTTCTACAATTGATCCTCAAACATCAAGAAAGGTCTCTGCAGCTGTGTCAAATTGTTCTTTGATAGGAAAAGAAGGTACATTAAATAACAAAATGAATTAATTTCATGGATTCTATGTAGTGTTGATAGAGTATTTGATATGATTTAACTACCAAATGTCTGGTCATAAAGAACTAAATTTATTGTTGGTTATAGGCATATATTGCACTTAGCCGAGGGTCTATCGCAAACAGCCTCTCCACCTTGGTGGGGGTAAGGTCTGCGTAGATATCACCCTCCCAGACCCCACTTATGGGATAAAACTAGGTATGTTGTTGTTGTATAGGCATATATTGCACTGCTCGCCTTTGTCAACCAAAATACATCAGTGGAGATAAATAAAACAAAGCAAAAACACCCCCTTTGTCATGCAGCATCTATGATAATGTCACTGTTATTTCAGTATTATCTTCTTTTATGAGTCTTTCTTCTCTTGCTAACTTATTAACCAAATGACCCAAAAGCGTCGTGTTCGAAATTAGTTACATATGAAAAAGGAGACGCTAATGTTGTGAACGTATGTATTTTTTCATGCTTGCCTGGTAATGTTTCCATGTTAGTTTCTCTCTGTTCCACATATCATCTTGGTTGTCATCCTCAGTGTGCAGTAAAATTCCAGTTTTCGATTTCATGAAAACTAAGTCATACCTCATGCGCTATATTGAGTGGAATTGCTATAACTTACGCTGATTTGAAATGCCAAGATGTTTGAGCTTAGTTTATCATATTTGTGGATAAATTTTCTTGACTCTGAGCAGTTTCTTTCTTCTATGACTAGAAATTTTAATCTTATGAATATAAAGTCTGTTGATCAAACTGCCAACTTGTCCACCAAAACGTTGGGGTTTTCAAAGTGACATGCATTTTCAGCTAGTCTTCAACATAATATTGATATGATCTAACTTGAGGAAGATTCTCATAGGACAGCCTATGTAATTCTATACCCGTTGTTTTAATAGCCGAGGAATTTCCGAGGGTCAGTGGCACATGGTTCGAAACTCGGTGGATAATGGCTTGCCCCTCTACCCTAAATTTGTCTTCAACTATGTAACTTCAATGGAAATGTTGAATTTTAGTTAGTGTTCTATTTGAATGAAGTCCCCTTGGCCATCGGATTTGGTTTGACAAAGGTTAGTCAAGGCGAAAGGAATATGGTCAGATCCATTTCGTGGTTTCATTTGTCAAGTGAAGTCCATCTCATTCTTTTGGTTACTATCATCAGTCCACATATTTCTTATGGGAGCAGAAAGAGGCAGAAATGACCTTTAGGCTATTCCAGTAATAATGTAAATGGGGAAAAAACTATTCATTAAGATCCTTAATAATCTATTAAATTAGATTGCTAATTTAAGATCTCTTCTAATCAACTGGTGACTGACAAAATTGATAATACTGCCATCAAGACAGAAATGGCTGGAAATATGTATCAACTAATAAAATTTTCCTAGAAAATATTCAGGTACTTAGTACCTTCATTCCTCCCTGTATCTCATCTGAAAATGTTTAAAAAAGAAATAGATTAAAGGATAAAATCAAAATTGTAATCATCATCTGTTCTTTACAAAAGTGTGACTAAATCACCAACCATTACCTCATCATGACATTGTTCATAGGACAATATGCTGTATGATCCATAAATGCAGCAACCATCTCTTGCAACTGCATTGAATAGGTGAAATAACTCTATTGTTTCTCCTGTCTCTCGTAAAGAATATAACCTAAAACAATTTCAATATATTTAGCAAACTGACCATGTCTGTGCAGATGGCTTGAAGGCTCCGGCTATGTTGGATGCTCCTGTATCTGGCGGTGTTCCTGCTGCAGAGAGTGGAACTCTTACTTTCATGGTGATTCTACAATCTAAGCAGTTTTGAGTGACTAGTTTCATGGTAACTTTACAACATATGCACTTCTTAAGTGACAGACTGTAAGTCTCGATGCCTTCAGCAGATTTAGAAGGCTTATAGGCCATGGTCTCTTGAAATTCGTGTAGTAGTAATAGCAGTAGTTTCTGTTGTAGTAGTTATGGCTTTGTGGGAAAAGGATTGAACTTAATGTGAGACCTTGGATCTTTTTCATAAGCTATCCATCTCTCAAACATCCATCCTACCTCTGATGCGTTAATATACAAGACGAATCAACTCCTAAACTTATTTATAATATCAACTGCTAGGTATTTTAGACTTTTTATGATAATTTTTCCTTTCATAAGATACAGTTAAGAGTGTAATACGATCTTTTTGGCATTGATATCCATTACCCAGGAGACTATAATGCAACTCCGGACAGAAGTTCTTTTCTTGTACTTTGTGGCTTCTAAAGTTAGACTCCCGTTGCTTCGAGCTAATGGACTACACATGCATGTAGGTTGGTGGCTCAGAGGAGGTTTACATGGCTGCCAAACCCTTGTTTCTCGCAATGGGCACACACACAATTTACTGTGGTGGATCGGGAAATGGTGCAGTATGTCCTGGACCTACTTGTAAAACTTTTTTACTTTGCATTTACATGTCTGCTGAGCCCAGTAAAGACTCTTGAAAGCCTGTCCTTCTTCACCTTTTCGTCCTGTTATCATGGTTGGGTTTCCTCGGCTCATCTTGATCAAACACTAAGATTGGTATTTGGTGGAACTGACAAAACTGTAGGATACTATTGTTTTACTAACATCTATTCTAAATACAACTGTTTTTGAATACTTTTCTTTAAAGCAGTCCACCAAATGGGAACCTATTCCATAAAGACTTTATAAGAAAGCTTTTGGCAAACTTTTCTAACATAGATTATTATTTCGAATCCATTTCTGAAACCGAAATATGATGTAAACATTTTGATGCTGCAGCATCGACATTAACTCTTTTTATTTCTCCAGGCTGCAAAGATCTGCAACAATTTGGCAATGGCTATTAGTATGCTTGGGGTTTCAGAAGCCTTTGCTCTTGGCCAGTCTCTGGGAATCAGGGCTAGCAC
The DNA here is from genome assembly GCA_037355625.1 of Petunia x hybrida. NCBI lineage: Eukaryota > Viridiplantae > Streptophyta > Magnoliopsida > Solanales > Solanaceae > Petunia > Petunia x hybrida. Next base: position 185,732 of record JBBBVM010000118.1, read on the forward strand.
TCTGACACAAATATTCAATTCTTCAAGTGCTCGTTGTTGGAGTAGGTACTCACCGCTATCGGGTACTCCCTCCGTTTCAAAAAGGATGAACCTTTTCACTTTTTGAAAGTCAATTTGACTAATCTTTGAACCTAAATTAGACTATATTAAATTAATATTTTCAAATAAAAATTTGCATATTCAAAAACTATACGAAAAGTACTATAACATGCAACTCTTCACATATCAATATGATGAAAAAAATCATCTTAAATTGTTGGTCAAAGTTCATCCAGGTCGACTCTCGAAAAGCGAAAAGGTTCATCCATTCTGAAACAGAGGGAGTAATAAATAAACTATTATCATCTAAAGTAAAACAACAGTTTTGACGAAAGCCTTTGTGCATGAAACACAATTCGCTTCTCTAAATATTTGTATCCTGCAAAAGGTTTCAATAGTACCTTAAGGGTGCTCATTACTTTTATTTATTCTTTTTAAGAAAAAGACATCTTAGGAGGCTCAAAAGATATATTAGGATGCTCATTAGTAGATATTTGCTTTTTCTTTTATTTTGTCCACTTTTTGATGAATCACCAGTTTTGGTTTTATATTTCCTCAGTAGATGTTGTTCAATAGGTACTAGTTAGGTTTTTATTATGGGAATTTATCTGCTGTATTGTGATTAGATGAATGAACTTGTACAGCATCGGTGATATTTAGCCCAATTCATATTGTTGAGCTCTTTGAATTTCATTGATGGTCTGTAGGTTTGAGTATAATTTTAAACTTATCCTTTGCAATCAGGTGATTGATTATTTCCCCAACACTGCTTATGGCTAAGGGTCCAATTTGTGAACTCATATCTTACTGTATCACTTGTAGGAAACCTAACTTATTTAATGCTCCCTTTTCGTTACTGCTTTGATTTTGAAGAGAAAAACAAGGAGCCTTTAACAATCTTTCTTCACTCTCAAAATTTGTCTTTCCGTGATAAAAACCCTGTGTTTCTGAAAATAATTTCATCTCTTTTAAGTTGCATGCTCGAGACATTTACCTTTTCCTATTTAAAGGATCACAATGGACTAAGTTGATTCTAATCAATAACAAAGGTACAGCTTTTAGCATACAAAAATAAGAAAGTAGTTAAATGACACTTTGTTAAAGCAAATGTTCACATGAAGTTGAGCATTATCCGTCGTATCTAAATCTGTACCATGCTAACTTTACACAAACTCAGAGTTTAGCTTATCACTAACTTTATGCTGGTACAAAATGGCAGTGACAAATATAATCCAGTGCCAGGGGTGATGGATGGGGTGCCTTCTTCCAGGAATTATGCTGGAGGTTTTGCATCTAAGTTGATGGTATGTGTTCAATCACTATCTTGATATGGTACAACCATGTTATTTACCTGTTAAGACTTTGGAGAACATGAAGGTTCAGTTCTACATTAATAAAAGAACGATAAGTTTCACTTGTAAGATCGTCCATTAATAAGGCATTTCTTTTACTTCTGTCTGATTGCCAGAGATAGTTTTTGATCAGTCACTGTGGTTATTATGACTATGCAGCTTCCTTTTCTGTTTGTGTTTGATGCATCTGGACACCTATGCGTTCACTAAAAAGAGAGAGAGAACTTAGTTCAGTAGGCGTACAGGATACCCTCAACTAAACAAAGATCACTTATCGCTTTGTTATAAACTGTTATTTTTTTTTTTTCTACTCGTTTTCGTTCTCTTTCCGTTGCATAATCACTTGAAATCACAAATCTCTAGGACATCAATAATGCTGTAGTTTGCATTGTAGTTTTCTGGGTATCATTATTAAACATGGAAATTGATGTCCTCTTGTGTTCAGGCTAAAGATCTGAACCTTGCATCAGCATCAGCAAAAGACATTGGACTCACGTGTCCTTTGACATTACAAGCAGAAAAGATGTAAGTCCTTGCTACTTCGTTAATGACTCCATTAGATTGTTCATGCAGTGTAAACAGGATAAATTTGAGGTCTGTGAAGTTAGAATATAGAAGCTAAACTGTAACTTCAGTTGTAGGGTCAACTGGCTTTACTAGAATTAAATGGTCTACTGGCCACACTTTTTTCTGTCCACTCAATGAATTAATATAGGTTTAGGAATTTAGCCCTTCTGTCAAGTGCTCAGAGGCAAACTGGACGTGCGAATATCCAATTTCAACTGTCGACAATTCATTGAACTATTTAGAACTCATTAAGTATAGCGCCTGATAAATTATAGATCAACAATCGACGGTAAAATAGTACACTTTCTATTCTCTTAATTAATGTACTGTGCATATCATGATATTGCATGTGAGAGAGACTTTTCATAATCTTGCAGATCTGAGCAAATACTGAATACTGAAACAATTTCAGAAAGTTACTACGTATATGTTTTAGCTTTTATTATTTGCTCTAAGTCTGCTGCATCTTTGTTGTTTGCAAACTGTTTGTTGCAATGAGATCTCGTTAATGAACCTTGTTAGTTGTTACTGTGTGTTGCTTGCCTCAATCTTTTCGCAACTCTTTAACTATGAAGCTCTGTACACTTTATCACTATATTAAGTTTCTCGAGTCTCAAGGGAATTTTGCTTGTGTGGAGTAGCCAGACTTGCATAAACTAAGCCATCCTGCAACTTGATCCACCAGGACCCATGAGGATGCCATATGACAAATATTCATTAGGACAAAAAGTGGAGCCAATAACATAGAGCTATAGCTGAATAGAGATGAGGGGAAAGTTTGCTAACATTTAAATGGATGGTAGTAATATTGAAAAGAGGCCATCTCAATGGACTAAATTGCACGACTCTCTCAAAACAGCATGTTATTATAGCATGTCTTCTTGTTGCAACATTTCTGCTGGACTAAATATGTTTCTAAATGTCCAAACCAGTTTCTCAGAGCTCTGCGAAAATGGCCATGAAGCAAAGGACTTCTCCAGTGTATTCCGCTACTATTACTCAGGAAAAGATGAACAGTAATCCCCTCAGCCCTCAGGTAAGGTAGTTTTGTTGGAGAGTTTCTGGTTCAACAATCTAAAACCCTGGAGAAGTTCATCCAAGTGTTGCACATGTTTCACGTTGCTTCAGATAAGATACGATTCTGTATAGTGGTGTTCTTAATCCTTTATTTTACACTTCAAATCCTGTAAAACAAAGAACAATGAAGCTAATCCTGTTATTTAACTCCATAGTTTCTGGTACTATCTGACAGGGTGTGAAGGATTTTTTTGCTGTTTATTTAGCTTGTTTGGATTTGGAAGGATGCTCAATTAGTACATCTAGACATGCGTTCATGGTAGCATCATAATTAGTACATCTAAACATGTACTCGTGCAAAACTTTTAAGTGATAACTACATGACCATTTTGCCTCTTTTTACTTCAATTTGTACAAATTTTGTGAAATATGACTACGAAAGTCTATCACTTTTGCTATTTAGTTTATTAAATTCTATTGCGAAAGAAGTAAAATTTTGAAGCCTTTCCCTTTAGTTGCCTTGGCTACTACAAAGTTTCACTATTTGTCATCAAGGGTGGCACAAAAAAAGCACTGCCCTCTTAATGGAGCCTTGATTGGGTCTAACAAGTTTCAAACATAAAAAGTAAAAGAGTTTTAAGTCCTTGAATAGGTATAAAAGTATTTACACAACCATACAAGTCTATGATTTAACAACATTACTTAGTAACCTAAAATAAAAAGTAACATGTTACAGACTATGTTACATTAATAGGGTAATTATTCTATTTTCCAACAAACTTCGTGGGACATCCATTTGGTAATATTTCTAACATAATCATTATATAAGTGAAAATAGTTTAGGTATTTTAGCATGGTATATAGAAAGTAAAAGGACGATAATGCTTTCAGTAATCGCACGTGATATACAAGTGATTCCTTCAACTATATTCGCATCGTAAGGTGGTCTTAGTCTTAGTTATGGTGGTTGCAGTTAGGGAAATAAAGAAGTGTGTAAGTGGAAGAATGTTGGAAGTGCACGTGTGCTTGAAGGATTAGGTAAAGAAGAACACAACGCTCATTGGAGATCAAAGTCTAACAAGAACATTATTTCAACTTAGATGGATTCTATTCCTTGTCTAAAATTATATTGGTTTGCGAAAATTTTCAATAGAAGATTCAGTGTTAGAAATATCGTGAGTTTAGGATTTGAACTTGATTAGTCTAGAATTTTAAAAAAAAAAAAAAAAAGACAAAAGAACCTCATAAATTAGTAATAGGGATCATATTATTCATATTTCGTGAATTTATTAATGCAAATATAAAGTTTAGATTAAAGTTATTAAATTACTTCAACGAATTATATATTACACTCTACCGCCCTTGGATTGTCGTCTTTATTGGCATAGTTAGCTATATTTAAGGTGGGGAAGCAATCAACTCATATTCTTCATCTAAATCATTAGCTCAGGTAAAGATATACTAGTTTTCATTCTCTCATGTGTTTATCACTACTCACTAGTAAGTGGCTTGAAGTTATGGAGAACGAGACAACTATGAATATCCCTTGCGGACAGCCGATAAAAGAGACAAATATGAATTACTCCCTTCGTCCCAATTTATTTGTCGTAGTTTTACTTGGCACAAAGTTTAATAAAGTAAGAGAGGTTTTTGAAACTTGTGGTCTAAACTAAGTCATAGATATTTGTGTGACTATAAATGAGTCAAAAAGTAACTTTAGAATTGAATTGTTGCTAAATTTAGAAATATGACAATCTTTTTGAGACGGACTAATAAGAAAAGTATGACAAACAAAATGGGACAAAGGGAGTACATAGTTTCTTTTTCTGGGCGTAAGAGCCAAATTGACACATGAAATTATGTTTTCAGCCTTTCAGCTTTACGATTTTTATATTTTTTTACCTAGACATTTAAAAATGATTGAAACCTACTTTAATCCCATTGCCCATTGGCTGAACCTATGTTACAGTGTTATCATCAAACTTATGAAGGCCAAAACAATGATTTTCAAATAATATCATATAAGCCTCGCACCTTTCACAATACATTTGGCGTTTTCCTGAAAACAGATAAGTTGTAACAGTTAGACAAAAACATGATAAGATTTAACATTCAAAAGACAACGAATACCATCAAACTGACAAGATTTTAACATTATTCTAATAAGTAGACCACATAACATGATTCATTTTCCAAAATCAAAGAGACATAGGACGCCCCACTAGTATATATTTTACAGGTAAAGAGTCAACATCACAGTCTATTTAAAAATGTTTATGTTTATTTTTGTGTTCATAAAGAAAAAATGTCCAAAAAGATTTAGTAAAATAATGGTAGCTGTCTTGGGACCTTATCTTTTTGGATGTTAGAAGTTAGAACTGGCTAGGTTTGAATAATGGCAAAATTCTTATTTACACACCTTAACTTGTCCAAAAAATACGCTTACACACCTTAACTTTGTGGGCGGCCCGTTACCCCTTTAACATATTTTTGGAAAGAGTTAATGTGCCTTTGAATAGTTATATATATTCAAATTTTAACTTATGACTCTTTCCTAAACATAACAAAGGGAATAATAGGATAAATAAACTTTTAGGGGTCGTTTGGTTGGCTATGTATTAAAATAATACCAGCATAAAATCCAGCACTAAGTTAGTACCATGTTTGGTTAGTTTGGAGAGATTTTAATGTTTGGTATAAAATTAGTGCAACGTTTGGTTGCGTTTTTGTATATTCCGCATTATTAATACTCGCATTATTAATGCGGGAATCTATGTATTATTTTATGCGGGGTAGAAGGTGGTATTAATAATGTGGGTATTAATAATGCAGGTATTAAAATTTAAAATGACAAAATTAACCCTCATAATAGTAAGAATATTTTTAAATTATATTTAAGGAATAACTAAATATTTTAAATTATAACATTGTATATTAATTTATAATATATTAGTGATTCAAGAAATAATCCCTACGTTATAATATATGCATAGCTAATACCTACATTACTAATACCCACATTATTAATACCCGCATTACTAATACCCGCATTATTAATACACACATTATTAATACACACATTGCTAATACCCGCATTACTAATACGTACATTGTTAATACCCGCATAAACTCTATCTCAACCAAACGACCCGTTATTGTTAAAATAGTACTGCTGAAAGTAGGCACGAATGTTACGAGTTTGTCTGTCAACACTTGTAAAATTAGGTTAAGTTAGAATATTCTTTTACCGTCAAAAGTTTTTAATGTTGAACGTATTACACTTTTGAAAACACGATATTTATTAATTTTAGTGATTTTTCATATTATGTTACTATTGAATTTAATTGAACTCGTACTAAGAAGCTACACTCAGGAGCGGGGCTATTCATTAGCAACGGGGTTCAATTTAAAAATGAAATTTTTAGTAATAAACACATTATTGGATCCCCTTGATACAAGGAAAATTGCTAGCAAAGTAGTAAAGGGGGTTCAAAAATTACTTTAGGTCACAAGTTCAAATCTCAAGTGTGACATTAAAAAATTTACATAACGTTTTCGCTCTCACAGCCAAGTTTACTAAATTCATAAGATGAAAGCAATTTCTTTTGTGCAGCTGTTGCTGTTAGCTGCCCTGCCATGGAAAGCTCATGAAAGCTTCTAGGAAGAGAGAGAGTCGTTGCTGTTAGCTGCCATGGAAAGCTCATGAAAGCTTCTAGGAAGAGGGAGAGAGAGCAGCAGCAGCTGAGAGAGACAATAATGTTAGGAGGAAAATGAAGCGAATTCCACTCACTCAAAAAACAGTTACAGTTAATACATAGTAGTTGTATTTATAAACTACACTAACCGACTAACTTCCAACTTAGCTTAATTAACTAACTTAACTTCTGGTAACCACGGTTGAGCTACCTGTTAATCAGGTGTTGAAATCATATTGAAACTTTCCCAAGCTCTTGGTCAGCAGATCAGCTAATTGAACTCTTGTTGAGATATGATTTGTCCTCATCACACAAAGTGATAGTCAATGTCTCTGTGTTTGCTCCGAAAAATTGGGTTCGCTGAAATTTGTATTGAAGTTTTACTATCACACATTAGATCAACTAGAAGTTGTACATACACACCTAGTTCTTGAACAATCTTACAAGCCATGTTATTTCAGCTACACATAATGCCATTCTTCTGAACTCACCTTCAGCTGAACTTTTGGGGCTAGTGTCCTGCTTCCTTGACTTCTAGAAAATTAGTGCATCACTAAACATTACTAGATATTCAGTAACAGACCTCCTGGTTTGCAAACATGCTTCCCAGTCTACAACTCAATAGACAAACAACTGATAGTGTTTATTGTTGGTATTAGCAAGCCAATACCAGGTGCTCATTTTATGTATCTGACCACTCTTACCGCGGTGACTGCTTGGGACAGTGCATGAACTGACTTAGCATATGTAGTGCAAAGGACAAAAGGTCTTGTCATAGTCAGATACAAAAATCTTCACGCTAATTTGGTATACTACAATGTCCTTTAGAATATCATCAAATGGTGCATTCTTGTCTTTGATAAATTATCATACTCAACTGAAGTTAACTTTTGATTCCACTCAAGTAGAGTTCCATTAGGTTTGGATCTACCAAGGCCCAGTTCTGCTATGAGTTCTATGGCATAGTTCTTTTCACTTAGAATAATACCTTCCTTTGATCTTGTTACTTCAATCCCCAAGAAGAAATTTAGCTAACTCAAGTCCTTCATCTTGAACTTTTTTTGTAGGTTCTCTCTTGTTTCATTAAGTAGCTCTTGATTATTTCCAGTGATTAGTAGACCATCTACATAGACTAGAATGATCATTATATCACCTCCTGACCTCTTAGTAAAAAAGAAGTAATCAAAATGACGTTGCTTGAACTTCATTATCACCAGTGCCTTAATTAACTTCATATTCCATTGTCTAGGTTCCTACTTCAGACCAGACAGTGATTTGTGAAGTTTGCATACCTTTCTATTCTCTCTTCTATCAGGTCACCATGAAGAAAGGCATTGTGTACATCCTTGCAGTTGCAATTGCAATCACTGATCTTATCGTAACCATTTTGGCTACAGGGGAAAATGTCCCCTTATAATCAATGCATTCTTGTTGGCTGTAGCTCTTAGCTAATAGTTTGGCCTTTAAATCTCTCATCATCTCCTAAGGCTTAATATTTGACCTTTAAGATCCATTTGCACCCTATAGTCTTCTTTACAGCAGGTAGGTCAATAATAGACCATGTGTTATTGTTGAGCTGGATGTTTTGAAGAATGACAAACGAAGGACTTAGTGATTTGAAGAAGAACTTAGTCTTTGGTGAGAAGGGCACGACTAATCGAAAAGATCTTGTAGAATTCAAATCCATGTAGAACTAGGAGTAGTAGCGTGTAGGCTTATGCGCATCCTAGTCAGCTAAAAGAAGATGGGCCAGGGCTGTCTCATTAAAGTGTGAACAAGAGTTAGTGCTGAACAAGGAAAGTATCACAGGAAAATCTGGACTTGCCATGTTGACGAGGTTTCCTAGTGCAACACTGCTAGGATTACAAAGCCCATATAAAAGCAAGTAATTGAAGCAGTCGAACTCAGTTATTCACCACGAGAGTTGAGAGCAAACACAAGGCGAATTCAATAACTCTTAAAGTGACATAACTGTTGAAGACAACCAGTGAAGAACTAAGAGCAAAAACAGTGAATCAGTTTAGGTTCTTTATTGTAGTTGTCACAGTTTTTATGTTTTGATTGTATTACCTATCTGCTTATGTTAGAAGCCATTGTAATAGGTGAACTTTGAGTGATTGCTTTGTAATGCTAGAGTTTACCTTTGTTGAGTGATTAGGATCTAGAGTGTAGCCCCTTAGTTACAGAGTGTGTAATCTAAAACTTGCTTTTTGTGTTTTTCCGTGGAGGCAACTACTCAAGAACAGGGTTCTTGCAATTAAGAGTCAGGTTCTTCGGCGAAAATCGGAGGACACTATTCAAACCCCCCTTCTAGTGTCTATAGGAGGTACTTAGAGTATAACAGTTATTCTCTTCTAAAGCAACAATTTCAAGCTGCATTGCTTCTACCCATCTGGGGCCAGTTGCTAAAATAGCTGACTAAGCAGATAAAGCCTACTTGTAATTTGTCGAAATGTTGTCATATATGACTATGAGAAAGTAGGATGTTGGCATTGTTTCGTTTTAGTCTTTATGATGTAACCTTAATGCAAAAAAGGTGGCTTGCTAATTCCAGGGGTTAATCAGGGGCTTCGTCAACATGTACATGTTGTTGAATATTTTCAGGTTCAATTATGTCGTGCAAATAGAGAAGATCAATCTCAGGACCCTCTTCAGCTGAGTGAGTAGGATATATATGAGTATTCACCTCTCCTTTAGAGTCAATAGGGAAGCTATAAACTGATATTTCAGTTGGCAAATCCATAATAGGAAACATGGAGTTCCCACAGCCTTCAAGTATTTAAATGGCAATATGCCTTCTTGAAAAACAACATTTTTGCTGACAAATAAAATTCTAGAATGAATATCATACATTTTATATCTATTCTGAGTAGATGAGTAGCCTAGTAGCACAGGAGGGAATGCTCTTTGGGAGAACTTGTCTAACACTTTAGGGTTGGCAGCATAACCCAAACATTCAAACACCTTAATATGATCTAATGATAGAGGATGTAGATATAACTTCACAAGTGGGGACTTGAAGTTGATCACTATATATGATTTTTTGTTCAATATGCATACAGTAGTTAGCACACATATATGCATACAATAGTTAGCACACATTCTCCTCAGAATCTAAGTAGAATTGCAACTTGAAACCTGAGAGATCTGGTCATCTCTAGAATAGTTATGTGCCTTCTTTCACCTACCCAAGTTTGTTGGGGTGTGTAAGTGCATGAGCTCTGATGGAGTATTCCAAGATCAGAGATTAAACTGTTAAATTTGGTGCTAAGGAAATCACTTTAGTTATTTGTTCTCAATGTCTTTACTATAGCTGAAAATATACTTTGGATTATTGTAAGGAAATCGTCCATCACAATTAGAGTGTTAGACTTCGTAAGCATAAGAAATATCCATGTGTATCTTGTAAAGTCATCTACTACTATCAAGAAACACTTGTTCCCATCATGAGTAGGAACTTTATAGGGGGCCCATATGTTACAATGCAACAATTCAAAAGGAGAACGAGTGACAGTGGAACTCAATGGAAAAGGTAACTTTATTTGCTTAGTGACAAGGCAGACAGTACAATGATGATGCATAGCATCCTTTAAGCTTCTAAGTGCTTCATGTCTCTTTATTACATCTAGAGGTGCATGACCTAATCTTTTATGCCACAAATTACTACTACTTGAATTAATCACCTTATTTACAGAGTTAACACTTTTATTTGATTGTTGTGGGGTTGCAATACCATATTGACACTTAGCTTGAAGTGTTGGCTTCCCTTTCAGCACATAAAGACATTGTTCCTCCTTACCAATCCCCTTGACCTGTTCACTGTAAAAGGCCTGAAAAATACAGAAGTCAGGAAAGAACACATCTGACCACTTCAATTCCTTGGTAAGTTGTGAGACTGACAGTAGATTATACTAAAAGTCAGAAATATGTAGCATATTAGTTATTTTCTGATTTTTAAATATGCATGAACTCCCTGCATGTATTATTGACACTATATTCCATGTAGATAACTGAACTCTACTTCTCTTTGCATCAGGAATGGAATGGTAATTGCTTAGCATTTGTAAACTAGAAGACATATGGTTAGATGCTCTTGTGTCCACTATCTAGTTTTGTTTTTCAAATCGTTTCATTAAGGCAGTCAGAGTACTTGAAGCTGCAGTTGTACTGATAGAAGCCTCATCATTTCCTTTAGACAATATTTGAATAATTTGCTGATATTGCTTATAAGAGAAGAAAGGAGTTGGGGACACTAGTTGATGTTGTGGCATTGCCTGATGACATTCTCTGGCTCCCAGGTCTACGTGTCCAGCTAGGTTTGAATACAAATTTGATCTTGACTGTCTTTCATTTCGGAAGTGACTATTGTCATTGTAGAACTCAGAATTGTTGAACAAATTAGCATTATCGGTGGGATAACTATAAGAATTTGAACTCCCAAGCTAGTTGTACCCTTTGCCGGCCTAATTTGCATAGGTTCCGGGTTGTCTACATGCACATGTTTGTCCATCATTTCCATCTTTAGACTTGGACTTCTTACCATCAAATTCTTTCCCTTATAGTCATATGGATACCATTCAGCTTATAACATATATCCCTAATATGACACTTCCATTCACAATGATCACACACAAGTGAATTTATTTTTCCATTAAAGTTTCTGCCTATATTACAACTATTACCACCCCCTCTTTGACGGTACAATGTAGTAACTTCTGCAACATTAGTTACTTGAGACAATTGAGTGAAATTGGCCAGTCCTCTTTGGCTTTCTATAACTACTATGAGAGAATAAGCCTTGTTTACAGTAGGAATAGGTGTTATCATCATAATTTAATTTTCTGACTGAGAATATGAGTCATTTAGACCCATGAGAAATTGAAGAAGCCTTTGGTAATCAAAGTGCTTAGGATACTTTTTTGATTTAGGGCAGGGACAACTAGGAAAGGGTATTAGGGCATCATATTCATCCTTAGATCACTTAGTCTAGAGAAATAACTTGCCACTGTCATTGTGCCCTGAGATAAAGTGACTATGTCCTTATGCAATTGGAAAATCGTAGATCCATCAACTTTATCAAATCTCTCCTTTAAATCAACCCACACTTTGTGAGCATTGGAAGTATAAACTATGCTACTCAACAGGTTTTTGCTAATGCATTCATGGTCTAGGAAAGTACAACATCATTACATTTTTCCCACTGATCATGATAAGATTCCTCAAACTTATCCTTAGTGTGTTTTCCATCTACAAACCTTAATTTACTCTTTCCTAATAGGACAATTCTCATAAATATACTACACAATGCATAATTCTCAGAACCAGTTAGCTGAATAGAGATCAGTGAGATACTTAGAGTGTCTGTAGGTTGAAGAAACAGTGGGTGACTATCATCAATTGCAGTAGAGCCATTGCTTGAAGATCCGGTAGCTCTAGTAGTGCTATTCTCATTTGTAATCGCTAGCCACTGTTAATAGAACATTAGATTTTGTGAAGAAAATATAGAAGAATTTGGTAAAGAAACAAGCTAAAACTATAGACTTGGTCTTAGCTGCGATTAGGAAATTTAACCCTAAAATGGTTGAAATAAAGCAGCTACTTAGAGATCCAGAGCTTAGTTGCCAGAGATCACTATCTCAGGCTCTGATACCATGTTGGCTCCCATGGATAAGATCATAGAAGCTTTTAGGAAGAGCAAGAGAAGTAGCTTAGGGAGAAAGCATTGTTGGGAGGGAAATGAAACTGATTCCACTTCCGCAAAAAAATCTATTATAATCAATACAAATTAGCTATATTTATAAGCTATACTAGCCCCACTAACTTCATACTTAGCGTAACTATAACTGCCTAACTAACTAACTTAATTTCTGGTAACCTCAGCTGAGCTACCTACTAACTAAGGTTCACCAGTTGCACCCTTGCTTCATGCTTTAGCAAGATTGTTAAAAGTCATATTTTGCTCATTAATAAATAATTTTTCTAATATTTATGAAAAAGTAGTAGAAAGTTGTTCTTTTTTTCGTAAACTATTTTGAGTAAAAAAATTAAAGATTTGGCTTTTAATTCAAATAATGTTGGTTTTGTTTATTGTCTAAGTTTTTATCATTTCGTACTAATATGGATATGGATATGGATAGTATGTGATAACTTATGGATTGTGAAATGCAATTTTTTTACTATTTATTGTCAATATTCTTCTTGTCTTAGCATCTTCATCTTACTTTTTTAAAACGCTTTTTTTAGTTGAGTGTCTATGTGAAACAACTTATCTATCTGATCATACAAGGTAGAGATAAGTAGAGGCGAAGCTAGAATTTGAAGTTTAGGGATTCAAAACTTTAATCTTTTAAAATTACGGAGTTCTAAAACAATAATTTATATATGTTATTCGAATTTCATTAGAAATATACAGGATTAGGACAAAAGTTAGGGGTTTGGCCGATTCCCAAACCCCCTTCTAGCTCCGCCTTTGAGATAAAATATGTGTATACCTTAACCTCCACGGACCATACTTGTAAAATCACTTTTTTTTTAACCCCACCCCTTCCCCTCTCTCGGAACAAATAGTGGCCCTCCCACTTTTTGCTCCTGTAGTGACTCGAACCCACAACCTCTCGAATGTAGGTGGAGGGTGCTTACCTTAAACAACTTATCTATCTGATCATACAAGGTAGAGATAAGCAGAGGCGAAACTAGGATTTGAAGTTTAGGAATTCAGAAATTTAATCTTTTAAATTACGGAGTTCTAAAACAATAATTTATATATATTATTTGAATTTCATTAGAAAAATACAGGAGGGTGCTTACCTTAAACAACTTATCTATCTGATCATACAAGGTAGAGATAAGCAGAGGCGAAGCTAGGATTTGAAGTTTAGGAATTCAGAAATTTAATCTTTTAAAGTTACGGAGTTCTAAAACAATAATTTATATATATTATTTGAATTTCATTAGAAAAATACAGGATTTGGACAAAAGTTAGGGGTTTGGCCGATTCCCAAACCCCCTTCTAGCTCCGCCCTTGAGATAAAATATGTGTATACCTTAACCTCCAAGGACCATACTTGCAAAATCACATTTTCTTTTAACCCCACCCCTTCCCCTCTCTCGAAACAAATAGTGGACCTCCCACTTTTTGCTCCTGTAGTGACTCGAACCCACAACCTCTCGAATGTAGGTGGAGGGTGCTTATCATCTGAGCAACCCTCACTTGTCTTGTAAAATCATATTAGGTATTTTGTTTTAGGGAGAAAATAAATGGAAGGTGGGAAAAAGAATAAACACAAAGATGAAAAGGACTTCAAGAGACTTCTGAAAATTTATGCTTTCAATAAATAAATCTTTTTCTATACACCCTTTCATTGTTTTTTAACCATAAAGTAAACTAACTTTCACTCAATATAAAATATTATTCCTCCCCTCCACTTTCTCTCCTTCCACCAATAGTATACCCCATTTTCATCAAGAACAACAACAAGAAGAAAGAGAAAAAAAAAAAAAAAAAAAAAAACAAACATACACCATTTAACAAAACAAAAGTTAACCTCAAAAACATACAATTAAAATGAGAGAAATATTGCATATACAAGCAGGTCAATGTGGAAACCAAATTGGAGCAAAATTCTGGGAAGTAATATGTGATGAACATGGAATTGATCAGTATGGAAAGTACAATGGTGATCATTCAGATTTACAACTTGAAAGAATTAATGTTTATTACAATGAAGCAAGTGGTGGTCGTTATGTACCACGTGCTGTTCTTATGGATCTTGAACCTGGTACTATGGATTCTGTAAGGTCTGGTCCTTTTGGTCAAATATTTAGGCCTGATAATTTTGTGTTTGGTCAATCTGGTGCTGGTAATAATTGGGCTAAAGGTCATTATACTGAAGGAGCTGAATTGATTGATTCTGTTCTTGATGTTGTGCGTAAAGAAGCTGAGAATTGTGATTGTATACAAGGTCAGTTTTTCTTTTCTCTTGTAGTTTTCTTTTTTCATGTATTGATTGATTGGAATTGTTAAATTTAGTGATTTTTGTTTGGATTTGTTGAAGACATAATTTTAAACAAATTAAAGTGCGTTATGTCTAGTAGATGAAATGATCACACGCCCATGAAAAAGAATCCGGCCGGCATATGATTGAGCATGTTGATTGCCTTATGTTTACAAAGGATTGTGGTGGGATGGTAAGTACCACTCCACCCTTAACGAGACATATCAGGTTCGAACCCTGAGAGGGAAGTCAACTTTGGTAGGGAGTCTAAAGTGGATTTCCTGAGATGAATCCGGATTAGTCGAGCCCTAAAGGAGGTACTTGACACTGGGTGGAAACCAAAAATATGTTCTCTGCCTAATGAATATATGGGAATTTATCTGAAATTTCTTCAATTTTCGTCTTCTTGAATTTTGGAATTTGAAAAGTTTAATTGGGTGTGGAGTAATTTGGGATTAAAATCTGGGCTTAATTTGATTTTTGTTGGAATTTAGATCTAGCATACTCTTGATAGAGAATATGATGTTACTCATTCAGTACCATTCGGAGTTTTACAAGTTCATAACTTTATGAATTTTCCACATTTTCCTTTTCTGATTAAAAAACCCTTTACTAGTTTCCCTGTTGTGAATGTGCTGATTGTGTATCTTGACGTGCAGGATTCCAAGTTTGTCATTCGTTGGGTGGAGGAACTGGATCGGGTATGGGAACCCTTCTCATTTCCAAGATCAGGGAGGAGTATCCAGATCGCATGATGTTAACATTCTCGGTCTTTCCTTCTCCGAAAGTATCTGATACAGTTGTTGAGCCATACAATGCCACCCTTTCAGTTCATCAGCTTGTAGAAAACGCAGATGAATGCATGGTTTTGGACAATGAGGCACTCTATGATATTTGTTTCCGTACATTGAAGCTTTCTACTCCTACCTGTAAGCCTAATGACTTGTGTTTGTTAATACTGTTTGTGCTGAATTGAGGACCTGATAAAAATTGGACATAACAGATAAACGTTGGTACATTTTGTTTTTCTAACGTGTTAATTTCATTTGGTGCCTCTGTGAACTGGGATGTACGGTAGTCTGGCAATAATAGTTATTTTTCAAAAAGGAAAAAATGATCAAGCAGTAATGGTTTTGTTTACAGAATAAATTTCTCATTTTGCTGTTAGGTGGGTGTAGGATAACTCCTTGTGTGTCAACTTGAGTCACAAATTTTGTGGTGTACTTGAGAATTAGTGCTCCTCTGTCAAAGGAACCTGTAGCATTGAAAGGCATGGAAATACTTTTTCTTATTGTGCAAAATTTGTTTCCTTTGATGCTTATTACTTTTTTTGCACCATCTTGACGAACTGGTGCTTCGTTTTAATTAATATTTTTGTTCTGTCGTGTCTCAGTTGGTGATCTGAACCATCTTATTTCCGCCACAATGAGTGGTGTTACGTGCTGCCTTCGGTTCCCTGGACAGTTAAACTCTGACCTACGGAAACTTGCTGTTAACCTTATTCCATTCCCACGTCTCCACTTCTTTATGGTCGGGTTTGCTCCACTGACCTCAAGAGGCTCCCAACAATATCGTGCCCTTTCAGTCCCCGAGCTAACGCAGCAAATGTGGGATGCGAAGAATATGATGTGTGCTGCTGACCCACGTCATGGTCGCTATCTAACTGCCTCTGCCATGTTTCGTGGTAAGATGAGTACCAAGGAGGTTGACGAACAGATGATGAATGTCCAAAACAAGAATTCATCATACTTTGTGGAGTGGATTCCCAACAATGTGAAATCCAGTGTCTGTGACATCCCACCCAAGGGTCTGACAATGGCTTCAACTTTTATTGGAAATTCAACTGCCATTCAGGAGATGTTCAGGCGAGTAAGCCAGCAGTTCACAGCAATGTTTAGGCGCAAGGCTTTCTTGCATTGGTACACCGGTGAAGGAATGGACGAAATGGAATTCACCGAGGCTGAGAGTAACATGAATGACCTTGTGGCCGAGTACCAGCAATACCAGGATGCAACTGCTGATGATGAGGAATATGAAGAGGAAGAAGAGGAGACTGCTGCCTGAGGTATCATTGAGTTCCTTCAATTTGTCTACACCTTGTAATTTGTTGGCTTTCTGTGGATGAGTGGTTTTTCATCTGAGTGAGGGACATTAGATGACAACTAATCGTTGTGATCTAATGATTATGTACGAGTGTATTTGACATTGGTTTGTGATTATGGTTTAGGTCAATGTAATTATGAGTGCTTGTACAACGTTCTTTGTTTGGAATGATAGCAATATAGTAAATATGCACTTCTTTGTTTCAGCAATTTTTTTTCACCTTGTAATAATTGCAATAATTGAGTTCCTATTTATTTTCTCATCTAGCAGTCCATTTTCTGAAGTGGGATTCATTTATGTCTCCTGTATATGTTCTGATGGACACCTTTTTCTCGATATTTTTTATGTTGGTGGGTCTTGTTCATTTTCTGGATAATGAGTTAGGTTAGCAACTATATTGAATTATTGGGATTATCTTCAGTGGAAAAGAGATAATTGTCATGCAACAGAACAAAGACTAAAGCAACTGCAGTGTTTAGGATGCGCATTCTTATCTTAAAAAGAGTAAGAGAGTGGTTCCCTCAATTGTGGCATCGCCTTCTTGGTCCCTTGGTTACGTTAATGAGCTTTTGGACAATCCTATATGACCGAATTCCAGAAGCATATATGATTTCACTTGTCATAGTATGATTGTTAAATAATGAAAATTGAAGAAGAAAAATAAGATATAAAACAAGAAAGTACAAGCCAACTGACCTGCCTGGTTTTTACCAGCGCTAAGGAAATGGAAGCTATCAGCTAGTAAATTATTTATGATTCCTTTGTTCTCCCCTCAAAATTCAAATTTAAAAAATGAAATATTTCATTGGTAAAATTTCTTCTTCTATTCCAATTTTTTAATACTTAAGTTTCTGGACTCTTGACAGTGTCATTGTTCAGCATCATTTTAACTATTGAGCCCCCTTAAAAATCCTTTACAAATATAGCTTCCCAGAAACTTGGAGGCACATCTTGGCAGGATAGCCATAAATGCCATTTTTACGAAGGTTTTTCTGTTTGGGCTAAAAGTTAAACGCTAGGCTCCAAAAGGGACACCCAACTTAAGAACTTGAAAAATGATTCATGCGCCAACAACGATAAAATCAAAAAATTTCATCAGATACCCTCCATAAGGATTGGTTAACAAGATTGCCCTCATTTAACAATATTTTAGCAAAATACCTTTATGTTGGCACGAGGCCAAGACTTCAAGTTTATAAGTGTTGGCACGGGGCCAAGACTTTAAGGGCAAGTGTTGTATTGCAAACACTTCAAGTTATATGGCGAGAATGCATGAAGAGATTGGAAGGAGCAAGTGTTTCCTTTTGCCAACACTTATGACCAAGTGCTGGCAAGTATTGTATTTTGCCAACACTTCAAAGGGCAGCTGTTGGCAAATAGAGATGGGCCAAAGGCAAGTCTTGGCCCCGTGCCAAGAGATTGATTTTTTTTTTAAGCAAATACCACTAAGCACGTAGCTTAGCGGCTAACTTTATTAATAATAATAAAAAATAAATAGGGTCTTTACATCCTTGAATGAAATATAAACTTGCTAGAGTTAAATAGTGACAAGGTAGTGGTAAAATAGCAACATATCCAAGCATCGCATCTCCCTCATTGAATTGAGCATCAAAAAATGCTAATACCACCAATTGATGGAAAGTTAACACTTGAATAATGTCTTTTACAAGAATACTACCTAGAGCTAAACTAATTGCAAACTTAATCAAATATATATCTAAGTATATAAATAATGCTAATGAACTCTTCGATAATGACCTACAAAAGTAATCTTGATTTTGTTGAAGAGTATCCAAGATGTAGCTCCAAAAATAAAGCAATTGAGGACCAAATAGTGCCATGAAAACGTCCTCAAAATAGCTCGTTGAGGAGCTCGTTGATCTAGGCAAAAATCTGCCCGCTTCACAAGCTCCCCAATCGAGCTTGCTGAGGATGCTTGTTGAGCTCTCAACAAATCCGCCCGGCTGAAATACAAGCGCCCAGCCTCGCTCGCTAGACGCTCGCTGAGGCGAGCAACATTCTGGACGCTTAAATATTCCCCGCGTCCCATACCTAAAACGCTCGCTGAGCGTGCTCATTGAGGCGAGCAATATTCTGCCCAACTGCTGCCTACGCTGCCCCGCTTCAGGCTTCCCAATTCGCTCGCCAAGCAAGCTCGTTGAGCTGCTAAGAAATCTGCTCGTCCTCATCTGCCTTATCTCCACTGCTGCTCCTTGCTCGCTGCCTCGCTCGTTGAGGCGAGCAACATTCTGTCCGCTCCAAACAATAATGAAAACACTAGCTCGTTGAGTCGCTCGTTGACTCAACACAAAATCTGCTCCTCTCTAACTCTTTTCAATCAACATCACAACACTTTGACACTCTATTATAACCTTGAAACAATTTAAAAACCAACTAATATCCATGCTAAATCTTTTGAATTCATGTACATGATGAAGGACAACAACATTATAATTGAAAGTACCTACAAAAAAGAAAATAAAGTTAGTAGTAAAAGCCTTCATGCTCTCCTCTACATAGATTCGAGCATGAATGAAAATTTCACATCCCTTATTTCTAAACATTCCTCCTCGGCCTAGTGTGAATGTAAGGCTCATTACACTTGTCACCATTCACCAACCTCCTTCTCATACTATCTAACACATGAAACGAATTCACCACGACATCTCCTTGATCAATAGCCAAGTTTTCCAAGTGATCCGCCAATTTATTCCCTTCTCTAAACACATGCATCACCACTACCTATATGCCCTCCATCAAACTCCAAATTTCCTCCATTATTTGGATAATTTTTCAAGGCACCTCCGAGGTCTTAGTAACTGCACTCTTAAGCAAAATTGAGTCCGTTTCAACAATAACTTGTGAATAAGAAGTAGAAGCCACATACCTCAAGGCTATAAGAATTGTCGTTGCCTTCGCTTAAGTATTCGTGGCCATGCAATCCTCCATCTCCTTAGCACAAGCATAAACAATATCCCCCCTGTCGTCCCGAACACAAAAAGCCTAAGAACTAACACCTGGATTTTCTCTAGAAGCTTCATCCGTATTACATTTGATCCAGCCCACCTGAGGCGGACTCCAAGCAACCTTTGTCATAACAAGCTTAGGCGTATGATCCCTTAACACCGGCAACAAATCCTCCCACCTACCAGACGCATACTGAACGTTCCTCATGCGAACTCTCAGCAACATAATAATATGCTGAGTGACAAGATACACCAACCTATTAGCTGAGGTTGACCCTCTATGCCTTAAATTATTTCTTCGTTTCCACAACTCCCACAAGATAAAAATAGGAATAGCATGGTAAATCAACCTCAGGACCGGGCTACTAAGAGCATCCCACCACAGATTTATAACTTGTGTCAAGTGCAACCCATCAAAACTAAGACATGCAGGCCCTCCAAAATATTTCCAGACATAACGTGCTACAGGTGCATTTTGAAACACATGTGAAACAGTCTCCACATCAGGGTTCACACAACAATGACACCTAGAGGGGAATTGAATTCCCCACCTCTTCCACATATCCTCTAAGGGGAATTTAAATTTCCAAAACCTCCATAAGAAAAATAACATTTTAAACGGAATACCTTTAATACAAATGTGCTTGTAAAGATCACTTGGCTTCTTCCTTTGCCTGATATTGGTATTTCCGTCCAGAATTTTTTCATTAAATTTAACGGGGGCATTTTTGAAAAGCCTTATTAAGTACGAGCAAAAAGGCAAACCATTGCTTATGGAGTCTATTTCTGCAAAAAGGCCCAATAAAATTTAGCTAGGTGCCACCTAAGGAGTAAAATTTTGGCTCCGTAGCCTGTTTGCACCGTGCTAAATGAATACTAGCCAGCGGTGCAAATTTTTTTGAAAACTAGCCAGCTCCGGACAAGTCCCAGTATTTTATACTGGGTCACTTAAATACTAATCCTGGTATAAAATATTGGGACTTTGAATATGTTAGTTCAAAATCCTAGTATAAAATACTTGGACTTTATTATATATAAAGCTACAGGGACTTTGAACATGAATCTCAGTATAAAGTAATGGGACTCTGAACATATTAGTTCAATGTCCCAATATAAAATACTAAGACTAGTCAGAGGTGTTTACCAACGCTAATGGAGTGTAAGTGTGCGCGTGAATTTTTTGGCTATTTCTCAATTAATTTTGAAACGGTGGATAAAATTTACTTAAGACGTCCAAAATTAGTTAGTTATCATTTTTTCCCCACCTGAGGACCATCCATTACTTTTTTTGGACTTATTTAAAACACTTTTACAATGTTAGCACTGCGCCACCGCCTACCAGGAGTTCCTGTTCTGATCCTTCTTTCTCTTCTCTCTCCTCTTCCTTTCGAGTTTCAATAAATACAACTCATTTCTATTTGTGGTTATTTAAATTTGATTTGATTGAAAAAACTTGAAATAACCACTATAGGATTTTATTGAGCTTAAATTTTGGAAAAGACAAAGTGGGTGGTTTGAATTGAATATAGTCATAGAAAATTATTGCGATTGATATTAAAATGTCGAATATTAAATTTGAAGTCATTTGAAGTAGGATTGGATCATTTAAAGCAAACTTATTGGTAAATTTGTACATAGTAACTTACGAAGACCCGTCATGAATTTGGACAAACTCCTGACGGATCCTCATAACTTATTGTAAGGCTTAACAGTTACGACAACTCGGCATGTCCGACTTCAAAATTCCTTACATGAAACTTATTTTTGTAACCCTTTACCTAATGAGGCTAAAACTTAAATAGCATTCCCCAAGTGGCCTATTAGTGAAATTATCCCGACAAGAAATGACCAAATTATTATGGAAGGTTTACGAAAATACCAATCAAAATCAAAATATTTACCCACTTCTATCCATAAGTTTCATATTACAAGTCTTACCCATAAACTATTTACATGACCTACTCATCTAGACTTGTATACTACTATTATTTATGCAGTATACCTTAAAAGTATACACCCATATCTAGACTTGTATACTATTATTTATGCAGTATACCTTAAAGGTATACACCCATATTATTTACACCCATAAGGTATAATAAAGGTATACAGTAATAAATAGGTAGGTTGGGTAAATATTTTTAATTTCATGGGTAGTGTAATTTTTAATGGGCAACACTTGTAAATACTTTGAATTTTAGGGGTATATAGTGTTAAAAAACCAATTATCATTGATAATTTTTCTACATTAGTTATTTTCATGCAATATGTATTAAATTTCTGAATAACAAGTTTAGCTCCTTTTATACTTTTGAGATTTGTATTAGTAAACAATCTGATACCTCGACAAGATTTTTGCTTAAATAAGGTGGCCAAGGAGTTGGATGATTTGGACGTTCCCAAATCTCAAAAACTTTCTTTTAATTGAGCTTAAATGAGCTAAAGGAGCACTTGGATATACTTTCAATAACTTTCCTTTAAGAGATTCTTAAGTCACATCAAAATCAATATTAGAAATGGTGAATGCGCTGATAGGATGATAGCTTTTTCCTAATGCTCGTTGATGACATTGGAGTAGATAATTCATTGTATTGACTATTGTCTTACTTTCTTGAAAATCAGAAATTGGCTGTTTAAGCGAATTACTTTATTAGTCTTAGTTAAACAAGAGTGTGGAACTCAACATCGTGCTTGGTTTGGCAATACTGTGTTGGCAAAGTAATGCTACCTAGAATTACAGGAGCAAAAGACCAGCTAGCCCAAGTAAAACTAAGTCCAGAGGAGCTCGAGTGAAATAGGAGCTATCAGCTATGTCATGTATGTTTCCTTTGTTCTCCCCTCAAAATTTAGATTAAGAAAATGTTGAAACATTTTAGTTGTAGAACTTCTTCACTACTCTTTTTCCTCTTTTTTAATACTCAAGTTTCTCAACTCTTGACCGAGTCATTGCCCTGGTGATTTACAGAAATATAACCATTTAGTAAAAAAAAATTCACCCGGTATTCCAAAAATTGACTAGTCTTGAGAGTTTGCCCCATTTAACATGATTTTAGCAAAATATCCCCCCTCCCCTTGATCCGCAGGCAACACTTCCCGTTATCAATTGACAAGTGTTGTCTTTTAGGAAGAAATCAAATGGCAAGTGTTGCCTAGAAAACGCTTCAACTTATTTAGGAGAATGCAGGAAGATATTTAAGAGGGCAAGCGCTGCCAGACAACACTTTATCTAGGAGAATGTGAGATTCAACGGAAAGTGTTGTCTATAAAAGAGGGGTCAAAGGCAAGTGGTGCCTCTTAGGAAGTACTTACGGAGAAATGTATGGCAGGGATACGGGCGTTATTATAAGATTCAAAAAGGTTTTTTCATCAAAATTTATTTATTAAACCAAGCGGAGAGTATTTTCGCTTAACCACTATTATGTGGGACAAAAAGGCAAACCATTGTGCATGGTGTCATAGTTCTGCAAATTGACCCAATTTAATGCAATTGTTGAACTTTGAGCCCCCATACAAATCCTTTGCACAACCAGCTTTGCATGAGAAACTTGGAGGTACATCCTAGCAGGAATGCAGGATAGCCACAAAAGCCATTTTTGAAAAGGTTTTTTTATCACGACTAAAAGTTAAAAGCCAGGCAACCAAAAAGGCTACCCAACGTAAAAACTTGAAAAATGATTCTCGCGCCAAGAAGGATAAAAATTAGCTGGGTGGCCTCCTAGGAGCATCTATTACCTTTGTGGCCTCATTAAAAACTCTTCACTGTACATTAAGCGGCCTGCCAGGAATTCTCTGCTCATACTTCTTAGACTCCTCTTGCTTCTTTCTCCTAATTTTTTCTATTCCTCCTTTCAATAAATACAACTCATTATTTATTTATGCTTGTTTTAGATTTGATTTGGTTGAAGAAATTTCGAAAACATCAATTTTGGATTTTATATAGCTTGATTTTTGAAAATGACAAAGTGACTATATTGATCTTTTAAAGTTTGAGTTGAATCTAATAATTGAAAATTATTGAAATTTATATTAAAATATTTGATATTAAATTTGGAGTCGTTCGAAGTTGAGTTGGATCGTATTTAAAGCAAACACGTTTTGATAAATTTGTACATAGCAAGTTATGACGACCAGTCATGAATTTGGACAAGCTCCTAATGAGTCTTCATAACTTATTGTAAGGCTCAACAATTATGACAACTCTCTGGGTCTGGCATCAAAATTCTTAGTGCAAAGCTTATTTTTGTAAAACTTTTTTTAACGAGGCTTAAACTTAGGGAGGTTTACGAAAATACCCATTAAAATTAAAATATTTACCCACCTCTACCTATAAGTTTCATATTTACAAGTTCTACCCATAAACTATTTACATGCCCTACCCATAAACTATTTACATGCCCTACCCATCTAGACTTGTATACTATTATTTATGCAGTATACCTTAAAAGTATACACCCATATCTAGACTTGTATACTATTATTTATGCAGTATACCTTAAAGGTATACACCCATAAGGTATAACAAAGGTATACAATAATAAATAGTTAGTTGGTTAAATATATTTAATTTCATGGGTAGTGTAATTTTTAATGGGTAGGGCTTGTAAATACTTTGAATTTCATAGGTATATAGTGTAAAAAAACCCTTAAACTTATCATTAGAATCCCTAAATATCCCTACAGGGACCAAATCTTCATTGATGATCTTGTCTAATACTCCCTCCATTCCATATTGTATGGCATGTGTTGCTCCCAAATGCACACGCACGTATATGTGGTCGACAAGTAATAAAGTGATGAGTCGAGTATTGTTCCCATAAGGACTATATATTATAATAACTGTATTCCAGTAAACAATTCCTAAAAACTATTCAGAGATCTTTTTCAATGATGGTTGTGAAATTTGCTAACTAAAGGAAATAATTAAAAACAAGTAATGAAGTCAACTAATCGAGAGCAGTTTGTGAGTTGTTATCAATAAGAGAGGAACGATCCAGAATCAGAGCGACAAACAATGCAGTTGAGTTTTCCAGTTGATTCTACTTCTTGATTTCCTAGATTGCTAACTAACATGTTAAATATATTCGTGAAAACCTGTCGGTTCTTCACGACTCTATGCAAGCTACTCTAACGCCTATATGTCTATGGAATTAAATCACATGCATGCATTAAAGAACTCTGTATTTAGCTACACAAGGCGAATAGGTATATGTCTATCATACCCGCAAATCGATTCCCTGATGCCCAGGTTCATAATCAAGCTCTATTCTTTGTTATGTGCATTCACAAATTCTCTCTGTCGAGTTCAACTTATAAACCGTAGATAGTGTTCAATTATCAGACCTCAATAACCAAACAATTAGGCTCAAGAAAGAATAAACAATCTGTAATGGTAAATCAATAGGTAGAAATCAACTTTCAAATATCAACCTTCATGTACTTGCTCTAACCCTAGAATGATATGTTTAGCTACGCATATTCATGATAACAAAACAATAATTCATGGAAGAGAAATCGAATATTGTAATAGATGATGTAAAAGAATTAAACCCTTGGTTCAATATATTCTCTAACAAACTCTACTCCAAAACTGACTTCCTCCCAAAATAACGAAGAAATAAGGTTTTTATAGTGTTTACAAAGTGCTAGGATAAGTTAAACCAAAGCCTAAACTAGTTGGAAAAACTTAATTCACGCTAGACTCGAAGCTGTCTTGGAAGCCCCGCTTCCAGTATAGCTTCCAAATTCAAGACTATCTCTGAAACATTGCTCTCAAAACAGCTTCCAATCTTCAGGACTTTCTTGGAAGCTTTGCCTTCAAAATAGGTTCCAACGCATCAGTTTGGTCCAACCCTTGCTTTCCGAAGTATTTTGCTCCGTTTTGATTATTCTTGCCTCGAATTCATCCGAACCATTCCTAAAATCACAAACACGATAAGTGAGCGCAAGTAACACAATTATCACATATAATGAACGAATAAAGTATCAAAATGCGAGGAAATATTAAGGTAAAATAGGCGAATATCTGATCACGCCCAACTACGCCCTATAAAAGGGACTAAGCGGTCGCAGCAAATATAGCTCGGTACTTAAAAGTCCCGAGGTCGAATCCCATAAGGAACACTCGAAATCTAGTTGCTAATCAAACTAATTTATCTAACTAATTAACTTCAAGGTTTTGTAATTGTATAATGGTTTCAATGTAACAAAAGTAAATTGCAAAGTATTAAGAAATAAATTGATCAAGGATTTAGAAGCCTAGGATTGATTTACCCAACTCCTACCTATGTGTTAGAGTAATTCTTTTAACAAATTCAACTTGATTTTCTTTCTATTGAATACTTGCTCCAATTATACAACTATTCACTTCCATGTAATAGTAGTAACTTTCACTAACCAATTTTCCAATTAATTAATGAAGATAACTAGGACTACAAGTTTAGTTCACAATCAGGATCAATGGTCACAAATCACCTTATTGACAACCTAAGTAATACCTTAGTTTTAGGTTGAAATATTGCTAAGTGTTTAACCCAAACCTATGAATCTATCCCTAGACACACAAGAATAATGGGAACAATCAATTGGGAGCTCTTACAATTAATAGCAATCAAAACATAAACATTTAGATAGGAAGGATTCACAAGTTTCATTCATTGAAATAAATATTCATAACACATAAGTATTGGAGTGGTTCAATCAATCCTAGAATGGGTAAATTAGCCACTCATGTTCATGATAGTCATATCAAAATAATTCATGAATGAATAAATTACAAAAAGTAAGGAAGAATTTAGGAAAAACTCAGTGTTCTTGAAGTCTCCAAAGTTCTAGCATCCTTTTTGCCTCTCTCCCCCCATCTCTCTTCGTAATGGAGGCAAAAGAAGTTTTTATACCCTGTAGAAAACTGAGCAAAAGTACAAAAAGGCCCTTAAAATTTCGCCCATAGCACTGTGCTTCGCGTGGCACCCGCGTGCCACGCGGATTAATTTTCTTCAGGCAATTCAGCTCGTGTGGCGCTCGCGTATTTGGCCTAAATGCGCTGAAATTTTTAATCAATTCCTAAGCAAAGACTCTATTTCTTCCCGTGTCACTCGCGTGGCACACAGATCACTTGAACTCTTCAACATCTTCACTTTTAGCTCCAAAACTAGCACTTTCTTGCTCAAATCACCATGTTCAAATCCTACAACACCAAACAACTCAATTAGTATCAAATCTTGAGAATTTTGCATATAAACTCTTAGGTGTACTATCATAACATGGTAAAACTACCCTCAAAATATAGGTAAAATAGCCAAATATCACAACCCCACACTTAGATTTTTGCTCGTCCTCGAGCAAAGAAGAAGAACACACAGAAAGCGGGTAAGACATCAAGATTAGATAAGGACTCGTGACAACAACTTCGCAAAACTCACCCATAGAGTTCAAACACCCTTTCTTTTGGTCATAGTCAAGTATTGAAAGTAGAAACCTATAGACCACTCAAGTTCCAATGTACCTCACAGAAAGAAGATGCCACCAAACACACAACATATGATTTCGAGAAAAATTGTGGCATATCAAATATCAAATACTCTCACACTCACAAAGAAATTTCTCATGTCCCACAGAAAAGTACCATAGGCTTGCCTATTTTGTCTTTATCCACTAATGTAGGAGTCTCAATCAAAAGTCAAGTATGGCTTTTTCATAGCTTGTAATGTTGGCTTGGGGTAAGGTGTGGTACACTTTTGGGTATATAGTGACTAATTCTTCCCCTCAACATTTTAAACATCACTCACTACTAATTTTCCCTTTCTCCTCGTTTATTCATCAACTCATTCTCTTTTTTTTTTTTTTTTTTTTTTTTTTTTTTTTTATGATTTTCACAACACTTGGATGATTGGGGCCCTAAGAGTTCAATGAGATACATCATCCTCACTAGGGTGCCTTTGGCGTGTTCATACTCGAGGCTTTTATCACCCTTAACCGAGCATAGGAACATTGCCCCCATCCTTCATTTTTTTTCTTTTCTTTTTTATACGAAGAGAATATCAAGTATTTCATTCCTTCATTCTTTTGCAACTTTCCTCCCAGATACACAAGAACTCTTATTAATAACCCACAATCTTTCCAAACACACAACCTAAAGTAGTTAAGGGGAAGATGGGTAACAAGAGAGGTAAATAGAAAATAGATAAGGCTTGTAATTCAAGTTGCCAAAGAAAAGGTCAATAGGCTCAAATTGGGGACTCGACAGAATATATTCATTAGGTAGGCTAATTTGGGAACTGGCGGGCCAAAGAAGGCCTACTTGCATTCTTAAGATCAAGACTACCTAGGATTTCGCCTCAAACAACAAGCAGGGCAAGTTCTAGACTTAACATGAAACAATGAGAAGTATATAAAAATAACCTCACTACACACTGTACATGGAACTCAAAGATCAATTCAGTTTCACCTCGCAATACCTCACTATGAACTCAAAAAGGAAGTTAAAAAATATGTAGGTAGTTCTAACTAAAGGCGGCCTTTCAAATCTCTCACTTCTCTCTTGTTCTGCCTACTCTTTATTTTTCCTCCTTCTGAGCTCTTAGGCATTTTTTATTTTTTTTTCATTTATTTATTATTTTTTATTATTTTTAATTATTATCTAACCTACAGACTGCCTGGTTCAGCATAAATAACTCAATGGGAAAGAACCAAGGCTAAGAAAACCCAAAGAGATTATTGATAAACTAAGAATTAACTAAACTAAAAATTAACTTTAATATTAATGAACTACTAAATATTTAATACTATTCTATTACAGGCCATGAATATATAGGATATTACAGACCCAACAAAACTAGAAAGCAAGAAATAAATCAAAAACTGTCAAGTGACAAGAAAGTATGAAAACATCCTAAAATAAACAAGTACCACACAATAAACTCCCACCCCACACTTAAGATTAAACAGTGTCCTCACTGCACTATAACAAAAATATATTTAACAAGTAGGGTGGTGGTACTCTCTGTCAAGTAGTAGTAGTCGAACAGCTGGCGCTCGCATCAGGATGTGCACCAGGAACAACATCAGAAGTAGTCACAGCAGCTACTGCAGTATCAGCAGGCCCACCAGCAGATGTGGCAGCAGCTCTCGGAGCATCCACGTGGGTAGAAAAAGAAGGAGTAGCAACTACCTGAGATGGTGCAACCATAGTAGAAGCAGCAGGTAGCTCAACCTCAGGCGGAAAGCCAACTAGCAAGCGCTCATCCGTAGTATAGGGAAACTCAGTCATTAGAGGAGTGAGACCCACGCCCTTCATCTTCATATCAAGCTCTGGCCCGCCATTGGCGAAGTAGCATCCGCTCAATTCTATCCAAGCGTCGCTCATAAGATAACTTCTCTACTCTATCTTCATCCGGGCTCTTGACATTTGTGATATCGACTTTCTTTGGAGTTTCTTCTTCCTTTCCATCCCCCTCAACAACCACTACCTTCAATGAGCGCATATATTTAGTCAAAGTGTTAGGAAAGAACAAGCGCCACTGCATATTCTCTCGAGTGCGCTGCAACTCTCGAAACATCAAATAGCCCAC
The DNA here is from genome assembly GCA_037355625.1 of Petunia x hybrida. Classification (NCBI taxonomy): domain Eukaryota; kingdom Viridiplantae; phylum Streptophyta; class Magnoliopsida; order Solanales; family Solanaceae; genus Petunia; species Petunia x hybrida. Next base: position 215,031 of record JBBBVM010000118.1, read on the forward strand.
ATTAATATCAATTTTCTTCATCAACGCATAGGTGGCAATAACCCTCTCAAACCGTATGTCTGTCATGTGCTCACAGGGGATCAAACGCAAGCAAACAAATCTCAGATACACTCGTGCTTTCTTAGAGAAATATTTGAAAGCCAAGGTGTTGTGTGGAGACCCTGAACTTGCCTTCCACTTTGCCTTCAGATTATCATCACGATATCATCAAGATCTGGTGCAGTCTTAATAGCCTGCAGTGCAGCTCTATCAACCTGTGGGAGCCCCAAGAACTCATTCAGCTTAGCAGGAGATATGTCAACCATTTTGCTACGAACATTTACTACATTATCAACATCCATCCTCCAATTTGCCAGCAGCTCACGAACCCAAGATATGTTGGCTTTGCCAAACCCAGTCAGCAGCACATCCCACTGTCTCCTTTGAATTTCCTCCAACGCATCTGGAAACTTTCTTCTACACATCTCAGTATCAATAGGTGATTCACTCAGAAACGTCTTACCACAAATATCTTTGTAATCTTCTCTGGCCCGATCATCACGCCAAACAGTGTGAGAAACTGTCTTGCGCCGCTTGGCTACAAGTTGTTGCTCCGAATCAATTTCCTTTTCCTGCCCAGTATTCTTTCTGACACGTCCCATTTGGACTCCTACAATCAAAGAGCAAACAACCCAGTAATAAAACAGAATAGGCCAAAGAGTCAAAAATTTAGCTTAGCAACAACTAAAGAAGCAATGCATAACATGAAACACCGCGACAAAGAGCCATTGAATCAACTAACGACTTGCACAACTTCAAATACGCAACAAGAGACTTCAAAAATCATTCCAATAACACAAAAAGTGGACGGGTACTCAGACTTCCCCGCCTTGATTTAACGCAACAATGAGGTCCCTAACAATTTTATACAAAGCATCACATTATACAGAATGAACCAGCCCCTTCAGCGCCTCATAATGCACCACCAACAACTTACAAACAGCCTAAACGCTAGTGTAGAGTCACATACATACTCGCTCTCTTAGCAACCCAAAAAGTAAATTAAAGTATTGTGTCGGGCAAGCAATAAACCCAAAAGTGCATGTCCACATAACTTACACAACCCAAAAAGAACACCATACTTGTTATATTGGAAAGCATTATAGTGCTACTTCAATCCATCTATCCATCAACATATAACAGACAAATTAACAATAAACAAATTTACTAAATATCTTAAATTGGTCAGGCTATGGTAGACTTACAATAGGTGTCACGGGGTGAAGGGGATAGATCACTGGTCGACGGGGTTTACGGGGAAGGGGTGACGGGTTAAACAGGGGGAAGCGTGACTGTGAGCGGGGGTTGGGGTTAAATAGGGGGGTGAGTGGGAACGGGGTTGGGGGTGAAGGGAAAGGGTTGGGGACTGCGCTACAGGGGAGTACGAGAATGGGGGAGGTGATGACGGGAACAAGGGTGGGGGTGATGGGAACGGGGGTGGGGGTGGGGGCGACAGGAACAGGTTGAAGGAAAGAGAGGTGATGAGAGAAAGAGAAAGGAGGAGAGAGAAGCATACCTGGCACCTGAAGTGGTGGTGCTGCGGTGGCAGCTTCGGCGGTGTAGGGGTGTGACGAGGATAAAAGCGATTTGGGGTGGGGGTTGACTGTTATAGTTTGAATATGGGGGGAAGGGAACAGTAAACATGGGAATATAATAACGTTTGTCCTATTTTGTTCCTATTTTGGTTTTCTTTATATATGTTTTTTTTAATTAAAATTACTTACCTGGCCTTTTAAAATCTGCGTGGTGGCCTTAGTTTGTGAGCCTCCATGCGCTGTATTTTTTTGGCTCTGGCACAAAAATTGCTCGTGCTAGTCTCGTGGCACGAGACTTAAATGCTCCTCAGGCTAAATATCCCGCGTGGTACTAGCGTGCCACGAGCTCGTCCATATTACTCACCTTGTTTCATGCCACTATTTAGCTTGCTCATCTTGATTCACCTTCGGCCGTTCCACGAACTCTGCAACTGTCAATTAACCCTACTAAACTTGATCAAACATTAATATCCTACAACTAAAATAAAAATTAGTAAAACAATAAATACTAACTAAAATCATGGGTTGCCTCCCACGTAGTGCCTTATTTAATGTCGTGGCAGGACTCTTTTTGTATTTTATTATTATTTATTTTCTTATTTTTATTTTCTTTTGTTTACAATTACAAACACGGGTTGCCTCCCGAGAAGCGCACGACATTATGCAAGCTTTAATCACTCGTAAAAGTACCAGACAGAGATCACCTTGACCTCTTCTTCCATTCCATAGTAACTTTTCAACTTTTACCCATTTAGCTTAAATCGTCTTGAACCATCCTTGGTCTCTACTTCCACAGCTCCATGAGGTGCCACTTGCACAACTTTAAATGGTCCAGACCACCTCGACTTAAGCTTACCAGGGAACAAACGAAGTCTAGAATTATAAAGCAATACCTGTTCACCCGGCTCAAAGCTCCTATCTATTATCCTCTTGTCATGCAAGTTTTTCATCCTCTTCTTGTATAGTCTCGCACTCTCATAAGCGTTAAAGCGTCTCTCCTCAAGTTCGTGCAGCTCGTTGATCCTGCCAGAAGCTGCAGAGTCATAATTCAAATTTACCCTCCTAAGAACCCATAAAGCTCTATGCTCTAACTCTACAGGCAAGTGACATGCCTTCCCGAACACCATCTTATAAGGAGTCATCCCTATAGGTGTCTTGTAAGCAGTCCTATAAGCCCATAAGGCGTCATCCAGCTTCCTTGCCCAATTAGTCCTGGTAGCATTTACAGTCTTTTGAAGCACACTTTTAATCTCTCTATTTGAGACCTCAACTTGCCCGCTGGTCTGCGGGTGGTAAGGTGTGGCAACTTTATGATAAACACCATACTTCTCTAGTAACCTCTTGAACACTTGGTTGCAAAAATGACTTCCCCCATCACTAATGATAGCCCGAGGAGTACCAAATCTAGAGAAGATGTTCCTTTTAAGGAACTGAGTAACTCCCTTAGCATCATTAGTGGGGAGAGCAACAGCCTCGACCCACTTGGAGACGTAATCTACTGCTACAAGTATGTACTTGTTCCCATAGGAGCTAACAAATGGACCCATGAAATCTATCCCCCACACATCAAATACCTCAACCTCCAAGATTGGTTTCATAGGCATCTCATGACGACGAGAGATATTGCTGGTCCTCTGGTACTCATCACAAGCCCGGACCCAAATGTTAGCGTCCTTGAACAAAGTAGGCCAAAAGAAGCCCGCTTCCAATACCTTAGCAGCTGTCCGGGTCCCTCCAAAATGTCCTCCATAGGGTGAAGAATGACATGCCTGCAATATAGAAGATTGCTCTATCTCGGGGACACATCTTCGGATCATGTTATCAACACATATCTTAAACAAATAAGGTTCATCCCAAAAATAAGATCTACATTCATACAAGAACCTTTTCTTTTTCGCCGAGTCAAAATCATGAGAAATTATTTCACTTACCAGATAATCTGCAATATCAGCGTACCATGGAATTTCTTCTAATGTAGTGGCCAACAATTGTTCATCTGGAAAGTTTTCCCAAATCTCACCTTCCTCAACTCGCTTCTCAGCTCCTTCAAGTCTAGACAAATGGTCTGCAACCTGGTTCTCAGTACCTTTACGATCACGGATCTCCAAATCAAACTCTTCTAGCAGCAACACCCACCGTATCAAACGGGGCTTAGAGTCCTTTTTCTCCACCAAGTACCGGATTGCACCATGGTCTGTATACACCACGACCTTCGAACCAAGTAGGTAAGAACAGAACTTGTCAAAGGCGAATACTACAGCTAGCATCTCCTTCTCAGTAGTGGTGTAATTCAATTGTGCTCCATTCAGTGTGCGACTGACATAGTAGACTGGGTGCATTATTTTATCTTTTCTTTACCCAAGCACGACACCCACAGCATAGTCACTTGTGTCACACATCAACTCAAATGGCTCATCCCAATTAGGTGCTACAATGATTGGTGCTGACACCAACCTCTCCTTTAGCTCCCTGAAAGCTAACCTGCACTCATCAGAAAAAACAAAGGGGTGATCCTTTTCAAGCAATTTACACAAGGGATGAGAAATTTTAGAGAAGTCCTTAATGAACCTCCTATAGAAGCCAGCATGGCCTAAAAAGCTACGAATCGCCCTCACCGAGGTGGGTTCAGGCAACTCCTTAATTACCTCTACTTTGGCTTTATCAACCTCAATCCCTCTACTTGACACTCGGTGCCCTAAGACTATCCCCTTTTGTACCATAAAATGGCACTTCTCCCAGTTAAGCACAAGATTAGTTTCAATACACCTTTTCAACTCTCTCTCAAAATTAGTTAGACATTCATCAAAAGATTTACCTACCACAGAGAAGTCATCCATAAATACTTCCATAATATCCTCTACCATGTCCGTAAAGATAGCCATCATACACCTTTGGAAGGTGGCAGGCGCATTACATAGACCAAAGGGCATCCTTCGAAAAGCAAAGGTGCCATAGGGACATGTGAAGGTAGTTTTCTCTTGGTCCTCAGGGGCAATGTGAATTTGGTTATACCCCGAGTAACCATCTAAAAAGTAAAAATGGGATCTCCCTGCCAATCTGTCAAGCATCTGATCAATAAAGGGAAGGGGGAAGTGATCTTTTCTAGTAGCTTTATTCAACTTCCTATAGTCCATACAAATTCGCCAGCCAAGTTACAGTTCTAGTGGGGATTAGATCATTATTCTCATTTTTAACCACAGTCATCACACCTTTCTTTGGCACACACTGGACTGGACTTACCCATTGACTATCGGAAATTGCAAAGATAATACCTGCATCCAACCACTTTGTTATTTCTTTCTTGACTACCTCTTTCATGTTTGGGACTAGCCTTCTTTGATGCTCTATTGAAGGTTTGGCACCCTCCTCCAACAGAATTTTGTGCATACAGAAAGCTAGGCTTATTCCGTTGATGTCAGTAATAGTCCATCCAATAGCCTGCTTGCACTTCTTCAAAACCTGCATTAACCTTTCTACCTGCACACCTGACAACCTAGATGAGATAATAACAGGCAAAGTAGAGTTAGGTCCCAGGAAAATATATTTCAAGTGCTCGGGCAATGGTTTGAGCTCCAACTGAGGGGGCTCCTCTATAGAAGGTTTTGCGGGTGGCGCTATCCTATTAGCCAAATCAAGTGACTCAAATCGTGGTTCTCTATGCCAAAACCCGCGCCCTTCTAAGGCCAACATAGTCTCATCCCATTCCTCGCCATCAAGGATGTCCATATTCATAATACAAGCTTCTAATGTGTCATTAGGATAGTAAGACTCATCATCCTCAAATTCGTCTACCTCTAAGATATTAGCCATGGAACAATTAGAAAACTCACTAGGTCTCCTCATGGATTTTTGAACACTAAAAGTCACCTCCTCGTCATTTAACCTCATCTTCATCTCACCAGCCTCACAATCTATAATAGCCTTCCCTGTAGCAAGGAAAGGTCTCCCTAAAATAATAGGGGTATCCTCATCAACTGCACAATCAAGAATTACAAAGTCTGCAGGGAATACAAATTTATCCACCTGCACTAGAACAACATCTAAAATCCCTGCAGGTCTCTTAACACTCCTATCAGCTAGCTGAAGACTCATAGAGGTGGGTCTAGCTCTGCCAATACCAAGCTTTTTATAGATAGATAGAGGCATCAAATTTATACTAGCTCCTAAATCAAGTAAGGCTCTAGCAAAAGTGTGCTTACCAATCGTGCAAGGTATAGTAAAACTACCTGGGTCTGCCAGCTTTTGCGCCACAGGCTTAGTCACCACAGCACTGCAAGTGTGAGTCAGAGTGACCGTAGCCAGATCCTGAAAATCAAACTTTCTAGACAAAAGATCTTTCAGCATTTTAGCATAACCAGGTACATCTCTAATTGCTTTAAGTAAAGGAATGTTAACATGTAATTGTTTAAGCATATCAATGAATTTCTTGTATTGACTCTCTTTTTGCTGTTTTACGAGCCTTTGAGGGTAAGGAGGAGGTGGTGTCTTACACTTTACACTTACCTCTTCATTTACCTTTTCAGTTGGCTTAGTCACAGGGTCAGGAGTAATCTCTTTTTCAGCTTCTTCTTTGTCACCAACTTTAGCTGGAACATCCACAGGGTTAGCTTTTGGCACACTGGGCACCTCTTCCTTAGCCGATTCTTGCTCTTTGTCTAAATCTCTACCATTCCTCAAGCTAACTGCCATCACTTGGTTAGGATTTGCATCCTTTGGATTTACCATTGTGTCTCCTGGCAAGGTACCCTGTGGTCTATTGTTCAGAGCAATGGCTAGTTGTCCCAACTGTGTCTCTATCCCCTTAATGGCAGTGTCATGGGCTGTAACTTGATCTTGCAACTTCTTGTGTACTCCCACCATGGACTGCACCATACTCTTAATGTCAGCTATGTCATTAGCTTGCTGTGTAGGTAATACTACCTGCTGGTTATTATAAGCTGTTTGTCTCTGGTAAGGAACTTGTTGTCCCTGCTGTCTAGCAGTGTTGTATGGAGCTGGTTGCTGTGCCTGCCTAACCGAAGCCTGCTGATTGTATTGCTGCCTCTGCCCATAGTTCAGAAAATTCACATCTTCAGTATAACCCAATAAATTAGAGTCAGCAAAATTACCAGGATCAGGTGTGTCCACTTGGTTAACGGGTTTCAGCATGTTTTCATTAAATTGTTTCAAAGCCACATCCAGCGTAGTCTGCAGCCTTGACATTTGCTCTGCAACCCCATGATCAATTCCAGCAGCCAAACCCTTTGGGCCTGAACCAGCTGATACATCTCTAGTCAACCAGCCTAAATTTTGAGCCATGGTATTGAGGAGAGCTTTTGCTTCAGTAAATGTTTTACTCAAGAATGCTCCTCCAGCAGCTGCATCTAAATTGCCCTTGATTTGATCACTCATGCTCATGTTAATTCTTTGTCCCAACATCTGATCAGGAATTCATGATGGGGACACTTCCGCAAGCAACTTTTGAACCTCTCCCAAGCCTCTGGCAGAGTCTCGAGCGGGGTCTGCCTGAACATGAGTATCTTATCAACCAACTTCGCAGTTTTGTTTGGTGGGAAAAATTTCTTCATGAACTTGATCACCAACTCATCCCACGAAGTGATAGAATTGACTAGCAAAGAATCAAACCAGTCACTAGCATCATCCGTCAAAGAAAACGGGAATAACATCAATCGCACGACCTCAGCCGGAACTCGGGCATGCTTCTGAGTTTCACACACCCTCATAAACTTTTTCAAATGCTTCTGAGGATCATCAGTGGATTTACCCGCGAACAATCCAGCATTGGACAACAGACTAACCATGGTTTGGGTGATGTAAAAACTCTCAGCTTCAAAGTCCGGAAGCTGAATAGCAGAAGCCAAGTTTCCAGCCACAGGCTGAGAGAAAGCATTAAGTGCTAAATCTTCAGCCATCTCAATTTCTTTGGTTTCTGATTTTCTAAGTGTATTGCCGACAGTATTCGCCCTTTTTAAGGCGTGGAATGTCCTCTCAATCTCTGGGTCAAACGGTTTCAACTCTGCAGACTGAGATCTTGTTTTACGCATACACCTGAAACACACAAATTCCAAAGAGTTAACTCAAGATGACAAAAGTGAAGTCAATTGAAAAATAAAACTAGTTATTTTAACAACTAAAATAACACCGTGTTCCCCAGCAACGGCTCCAAAATTTGATCATGCCCAACTACGCCTATAAAAGGGACTAAGCGATCGCAGCAAATATAGCTCGGTACTTAAAGTTCCGAGGTCGAATCCCACAGGGAACACTCGAAATCTAGTTTCTAATCAAACTAATTTATCTAACCAATTAACTTCGAGGTTTTGTAATTGTATAATGGTTTCAATGTAACAAAAGTAAATTGTAAAGTATTAAGAAATAAATTGATCAAGGATTTAGAAGCCTAGGATTGATTTACCCAACTCCTACCTATGTGTTAGAGTAATTCTTTTAACAAATTCAACTTGATTTTCTTTCTATTCAACACTTGCTCCAATTATACAACTATTCACTTCCATGTAATAGTAGTAACTTTCTCTAACCAATTTTCCAATTAATTAATGAAGATAACTAGGACTACAAGTTTAGTTCACAATCAGGATCAATGGTCACAAATCACCTTATTGACAACCTAAGTAATACCTTGGTTGTAGGTTGACATATTGCTAAGTGTTTAACCCAAACCTATGAATCTATCCTTAGACACACAAGAATAATGAGAACAATCAATTGGGAGCTCTTCCAATTAATAGCAATCAAAACATAAACATTTAGATAGGAAGGATTCACAAGTTTCATTCATTGAAATAAATATTCATAACACATAAGTATTGGAGTGGTTCAATCAATCCTAGAATGGGTAAATTAGCCACTCATGTTCATGATAGTCATATCAAAATAATTCATGAATGAATAAATTACAAAAAGTAAGGAAGAATTTAGGAAAAACTCATGTTCTTGAAGTCTCCAAAGCTCTAGCATCCTTTTTGCCTCTCTCCCCCCATCTCTCTTCGTAATGGAGGCAAAAGAAGTTTTTATACCCTGTAGAAAACTGAGCAAAAGTACAAAAAGGCCCTTAAAATTTCGTCTATAGCAATGTGCTTCGAGTGGCACCCGAGTGCCACTCGGATTAATTTTCTTCAGGCAATTCAGCTCGCGTGGTGCTCGCATATTTGGCCTAAATGCGCTGAAATTTTTAATCAATTCCTAAGCAAAGACTCTATTTCTTCCTGTGTCACTCGCGTGGCACACGGATTACTTGAACTCTTCAACATCTTCACTTTTAACTCCAAAACTAGCACTTTCTTGCTCAAATCACCATGTTCTAATCCTACAACACCAAACAACTCAATTAGTATCAAATCTTGAGAATTTTGCATATAAACTCTTAGGTGTACTATCATAACATGGTAAAACTACCCTCAAAATATAGGTAAAATAGCCAAATATCAATATCGCCAAACATCACCACCCACACTTAGACCCTTGCTCGTCCTCGAGCAATCACCAAAACCAATTTCCAACTAGATCCCAACACTCGATAGAGCAGGTCTACCTATGATTATGGTTGATACTGACCATTAGACAAGAGCATATACATACCATGTGACCCACAACATGCAAAAAATCCATCATATTTTAAAACACTAGATAACCAACTCAAGACATCTCAATTTAAAAAATCGACTCAATAAAATCAAGTGTTCACAAAATCACACCCATTCGTTCAACTGAGAAGTCAATAATTTCACCTATCTCTCATAAACCATGTGCCCTCACCCAAAGATAATGAATCAAGAGAGCGTCCCAAAAATCACACAAAGAATAAATTTCAAGAATAGATTAGGGACATAATATAGAAAGAATTCACTCGCTCTCACAAAGAAGTTCACGTGCCACACATGACGTACCATAGGCTTGCCTGTAGTGTAGGACTCCACTAATGTAAGCTCACTCCAATCGGGATTAACTAGGACTTTAAAGATTGTAATGTAGGCTAAAAGACGGATAGGATAAATATGGATAAAATAGTGACTACCTCCCTAAGCACTTTAATACAACACTTTCAATTTTTAGCTCAATTCTTCTCAAAACCAACCAAGCAACCTCCAATACATCACCCAAGAATTTCCCTCAACTTTAAGCATTTATTTCACTTCTTGCACACAATAGCAAGGATTGAGATTTTCTTCTATCTTTTGTTTTTTATATTTTTCTCTTTTTCATTTTTTTTTCTTTTCTCTTTTTTTATTTTCATTTCAATTTTTTTTCTCAACCTTGCCAATGATTATTTGTTTTTTCAAAATGCACCATATTTTCACTTCATTGGTTCCACTCAAAAGCTATCCAGTTTCTCCAATCACAACTCCACAAATATAAAATATTTCAATTAAAGTGCTCTAAGGAGTAAGGGTTCAAAAAGAAGACAATTACAAATAAAAGAGATAAGGCTTGTAATGTGGATGCCAACAAAAACGTCAATAGGCTCAAAATGGCTAACTAGAGATATATATATATATATAAGGGTAGGCTAATCAAGACTAAAAAAAACTAACTAAAGAAACGCATGTATCATCTCCTGACTAGAGCAAACCTAGGATTTCACTTTGAACACACACGTGTCAAGTTCTAGACATCAATATGCGAGCACGGAACATAACTAAATACCTCACATCACATATGGCACACAATTTACTCAAGACGATTCCATTCCAACTCTCGGTTTAAGCAAATAAGGTACAACTTTTGAAATTTAAGCAATAAGGCACAATGGTTCACAAAAGAGTCAAGTAGTTGAACTTAAGCATCTCAAGAAGATCATTCCATTTTTTCAAGGCATGCATCACAATTTTAAGACCAAAAGGGATGCACAAATAGCAAATGCTCAAGTCCAAATTCACCAGTATCAGACAAACCAAAGGCACCTAGGATTCTATGATTTTCCTAAAGATACTCTACTAACTAATACTATATTACTCCTAAAAATAAAAATTACTCGGTTCAAAGGTCTACCCATGGAAAAGAACCGAGGCCTTAAGAAAAACCACGGGACGAATGACATATACCACTAACTAAAACTAAAAAGAATTTTTTTTTGGAATTTTTCATTAGTTTTCTAATTTTTTTCATTTTTTTATATAATAAAACAAGAAACGAATAAAAGTAAAGTCAAGTGACAAAAATAAAAATATGCATTAAAGAAATTCCTAACGGTACAGTCATCCATAACCTCAAAAATTTGGGAATTTCCTCACCCCATACTTAAACAAAGCAATGTCCTCAGTGCGATAAAAATAAAGTGCAAGAGTTAAAGGAACTTGCCTGATGGTCCACCGGCCTAAGTCTCATCATCCGCATCATCATTAGAATCCTCCCGCTCTGCATACGCAAGAGTGTCATCATCTCGCTCACCAACAGTAGGCACAACAATCTTGCTTCTTACTGACCCCCCAGGATGGTGCGGTGGATTGTGTGTCTCCTCCTCCTCCTCCACCTCTTCATCTTCTTCCTCTTCGCTGCCCACTCCCTCGTCACTCCTGCTATTAGCATCAATCACATCAGAATCAATATTTTCATCCTCTTCAGGAGGCACTTCTACTGTTTGAATCAGTCCCAATAACCATTTCGACGAATCCAACAATGGAAGTTTACGATCAAGTGCTGCCATATCCATCCCTACTTTCCTTGCCAAATATTCTATCATCAAGTATTTACGGCCTTCTAAATTGTCTTGCATATCACGCCGCTCATCATTGGACAGTCTATAGGCATTTGCACCGCCAAGAGATCATATTTTCTCTCCATAGCTGGTATAATTCGATCACCAATGTTATCAACAGGCACACCTTCTTTCACTAAGTACTGAGTGAGGACACTGCCAACGGATAGCCTCTTAGACTTGTTGACGCGTGTTTCCTTCATTGCTTTGATCATATAGTACCCAAGGTTGACAGGTTTCCCCGTCATGAAAAAGTATACTATGCAAGCCTTCATTTTAGTCGCATCAGTAAAGTGTTCGGATGGAAACAGTCTTGCATTGATTAACCTAAGCCAAATTTGGGATTCCTTTTGAAACTTGCAAACTTGCATAGACTTGTGCCGACCCATTTTTTTCTTTCTACCCCACCTGTGACTAACATCATCACCACATAAGGTCTGCCTCATTGCTTTGTAGTCCGTCTTGCGAATGAAATTTTTCAACTCATCAAGATCATGATCCTCCACGCCTAAAAAGGTGCAAAGGGCAGAAGCATCTAACCTTACCGATGGCCCTCAAACTTTCACTAAGTCATCTGGTTGCTCCAAGTCCCAATTAGCATACAACTTCATCACAAGATCAAGGTTGGCATCCCCCGGACTTTCAAAGATGGATCCCCATTTCATTCTGTGAATAGCATCCCTTATATGTCGAAATCGCCTTATTAATTTACTTTAATCTATGGAAAGCTCGGGGATGTAGCCGGCTAATTTGAAATTCTTGTACCAAGCTTGGCTTTCCCTTTTTTTTTATGAATGGTAATCCATACTTGGTTTTTCCCTCGGGCCGTGGAATATAGAATGCACCCTTTGGCATTTTTGGTTTGGCTTTGCTCTTTGCTTTGGCCTTTGCTTTGCCCTTTGCAGCTTGACTAGTCGAGGTGATGCCTAGTTTTGGCCTTTTGGGAGTAGGAGCAGCTGAAGAGGAGGAGGCTTTCTGTGTAGTTTTCACCATTGTACATGCACCACAAAGTCTGATTTTGGAATCCTAATTAAACAAGAGACAACCTTCGGGGTATAGTAATAACTCCACACTTACTTCTAACTATACAACAAAGAAGATAACGACACTAAAACAACTATCTTAACAAAACTAGCCAAGGAAAAATAGTGGGGTCAGCAGAGAAGGGAAACAGTACGCCTCGGCGCATATAGCACGCAACAGTTCCCTATGGCATATTTTATCTTATGATCAATTCAAGTATAGCATCAAAAGTGACAATTCAATCATTCGGACATTAACTTATTCAATTCATACCTTTATGTAACTATGCTACTCAAGAATTCATAAAGTTTTAAGCTTTTCTTCACTGTGGCATTATGTCAAACACGTTGTGTGCATCACTTTTAAGCTTTGGTTTCACAAGTATTTAGAGGGAAACAACCCTCCCAAATTTTTATGGGAGATCGCTTACAGATATCATTATAAACCAACGAGAAAGTTCTTGATTTCAACAAAACCTGACAAGGGTTCATTCAGTTCAAAACTTTGGCTAAAGACTAGAGCTAAGGGGAGGGGAAGCGTGACTGTTATGGGGGAATGAGGGACTGTGGCGAGAGAACAAAACAAGGAGAAACGTACCTGATCAGTTATGAATCAATGGAAGAGATGGATTTTTGAATTGATTTCAGAAAAACAATGTGTTATGCCTTAGGTGAGTTTTCTCTGTTTTGTTTCGTTTAAACCTAGGGGAAGAGGGAAAGGGAAAACTTGTTTTTAATGTTTTAATTTAGCGGGTCAACGGGTTGAGATTGGGTCAACCCGCAAAACTTTTACAGTTACTTGGAAGCGATGCACACAGCGATGCTTGAACATCACTTCACATGTTTGTGAACATTCTGCCTAACCCCAAGCAATTAAGGGCGCGACCCTTCAGCTGTTTTGACGTAGATTTGGACTAAATATTATTTTCTAAGTAGCGTAACCTATGAGAGCTATTCCTAGAGCGACGCTTCAGGCATCACCTCCAGCAAGTGGGACACCAATTGCGTGAGAGCGTTATGCAGGGCGACGCTTGGACAACTGCCTTCAATTGATCTGAAGCAAACTTTTGAATGCAATTTTTAGAGCTCCGCTGCCAGTAAAGCTACACTGCCTGTAAAGCTTCTTAAGGTCTGAAACTGTTATGTTGCATGAACCTTGTGGAACTTGCCTGAAATTGCTAAGAATCCAGCTTCCTCAATCCAGTTGCATTTTTCTAAGATTATGGCTTCAAACACTCCACAACTCCTCGCCTAAGTGGTTCTGCCACTATTTTCAATACTTGATTCGCACTCCGAACGTCCCGCGCCCTACAGAAATGACAAGAAAAACTACGTAATAGTACATAAGTGAAAATGACTAAACAATAAAAAAAATTGGGTTGCCTCCCAACAAGCGCTTGATTTAACGTCGCGACACGACTCTTTTTGTATTTTTATATTTTCTATTTTTTTACATACAAGGCTCGGGTTGCCTCCCGAGAAGCGCCTTACTTAACGCCGTGGCACGACGATTATAATTTACGGCTCTCGCAATGTGACGGAGGTATGATGATCCACCAAACCTCCCCAATAGCCCTTAATTCTTTGCCCGTTCACCAAGAATGTCTTCTCGGAAGGCGAAGCTCTCAACTCAGCTGCTCCTTGTGTAGTGATACGAACCACCTCAAAGGGACCCAACCATCTAGACTTTTCTTTACACCTAATTTTGTCCTTCCTATTCCAATAGCCATTATTCAGTCAAAATTACACTGATAATCTCACGAGTATCATACACTCACTCCTATTCCAAGTCACTACTTCACACACACGCCAATTAGGCTATTCTTTAAGACATTAGCACGAGCTATGGTCATTTTTAAATTCGCACGTTCAGCTACAACTTCTCGTAATTATTCCTATTTTTAACAAAATTGCCTAAATTATTTTAAAACCTAAAATAATAGGTTTTCTTAATTATTTAACCCTCATAATTAATTTTCTTATTTTTATTAATTTTATAAGTATTTTATATAATTTTTCTATGTATTTATATGTATTTTATACATACTTATACACCATATATAATCTATACACATATACACGTACACACACACACACACACACACACACACACACACACACACACACACCTCAGCTTTCTAACACCACGTACAGGCCTACGGGCTAAATCCTGGCCGTCCACGCAGTTGATCCAACGGTCAGGATAATGTTTCCATTCTTAAATTACACTCACAACCCCCAAATCCTGAAAACCTTTTCATTTTTCCTCAAACACTCCGCCGTCTCTCTCCTTCTACCCTCTCTCGAACAAAAACCCTAGTCGTCACTGTCATGGCCACTTTTCGGGCATTCCCACCGGTGAAAATCAAAATCAATTACATATTCTTGATCCTCTCTTCATCCGCTACAAAACCCCTATGGTTTTTGGCCATTTCGACGCAGGTCGAAATTGACCTCTCACCGATGAGGACTTCTGTCACCGGGAAAAGTCTCCGATTATGTTTGAATAGGAACCTAAGTCGTCACTACTACAAAAGAGAGGAGGAAATCCTTCATACAAACAGGTTTGAGACCGGTCAAGACTGACCCGACTCCGTATACGGGTAACCCTTAACCTTTTCTTTCTTCTTTAATCATCCTTGAACCTATGTGATTATTAAGCCTAAAAATTTCCTAGTTGCTTTGGTGAGTTATATAGAGTCGTTGGTTCTTTGTTAATTGACTAGTTAAAATGTTGTATACAATCTTGTGTGATCATAGCTTAAACTCTGCATCATCTTCACTAGTTTCAAGCTTGGAGTCCATGTTAATTTAGGAATTAATTTTGTACATCCTGTCGCAGCATGTCATCTTTGTGTATAGAGTGTTTTAAGTACCTTGAGTTCTGACCTATGTGATTAAAGGATCCTAATCAGTTTCAATGTGGAATTCTAATTGAAAACTTAAAGGTAAAGTAATGGTTAGGTTTGATTTGAATTTGTGATTGAAAATTAATTTTGATAATTGATAAAGCTTATCCTCAGACTGTTTCGAACCTAAAATTACTTGTGAACTAATCTTGAACCTGGTTGTGTTATTGGCCAGAGGGTGGAGAAGCCTATTGGTTTGGAATCTTGTCTATATGATTTCTGTATCCCTGATTAGTTCAATTTAAAATTTTAATTGGGAATGAGAATAGAAGTTGGTTGAAGGATTGATCTAATGCTAATTAGGATTCATTTAAATATGTTAAGAGTATTTTTTAGCCTAAAATAGTTTATAACACTTTTGAAAGACTGATTTTTGAATTGAGACTTTGTTATTATCTAAGGGGAGGGAATTTTACTTCTTTTTAAAATCTTGACTGCCTTAATTTAGGAATTCTGATTAATCTATTCTTAGAAAGGATGCCTAATGGAATCCTTTGTGATTTTGGAAGATTATTCTTTGCCTTATTTACTCTTTCGCCCATTTTTGTTAAACCCTTACCCTCACACTATATAAGTCGACTTATTTGACACACTTCTACACAGTTTTCTACACAAAAACATACAGACCACTTCACATGCATACACTTTGCTCTCTCTGATTGTTCTTTCTCAAAATCATTGGAAGGCCCCTGTTCTGCTTGCCTTCTGGTTCTGCTTTGCAAGTATTAATCATCATCTGCACTTTGTTTACTTTTCCCATACTGTTGAAGATATTTCTCTATTCCTGACTACTTGTTCATTTATTTTTTAAACTTGCCTATGTCCAGTTGCCTTGTTTGCTTCTTCTTTTTCTGTGTTTGTCTCACCTAAACTACCTATGCTTGTCTGGAACTTCATACCTTGGTTTTGGGTTTCCTGTTAGTTCCTATTAACCTTTGTACAATTATTAGGATGATCCAAAAAGATCATACCAGTATTACCAATTGCAGGGTATTGAATGAACATATTTTTCAATAATTACACCCTACTGCTATGGATTTTTGAAGCCTAACTACTGTAATCATGGGCTACTGGGACAATACTAACTTAATAGAGCTTTAACACATATTTTCCCTTCTCTAGTATCCCTTTTTATGTGTATATTTGTTAGGATTTGCCCTGTTGTATCTAATTAAAATAGGGTACACAGTTACAAGGCTGTGTAATTGGCTATCTAGGGGCCCTCCTGTACTCCTTCCTCTTTATGTGACTGCATCATAGAAGTGATTGATTGAAACATTTACGTATAAAATTTGAAAATCTTGATTACAAGGTTACTTCCTATGCCTAGTCGACTGCATCTTGTACACTTAGTCTCTAAAATAGAAATCCAAAATAGTTTTCATGCTTAAATTTCTAAAGTATGTGATTTCTTGCAAACAGGGGCTGATTGCGTGATTAGTTGCCTAAATTGAGTCGGTTTTCGTAAAAAATAAGACTGCCCCTTCGCATAATTAAGCTGGGCCCAAAACCTTTTTAAAATCTGGCCCTATTCGTATGTTTAAACTAATTTTACAACTCCTAAGCTCTTATACACTAACCTCATAGTGTGTAGGGGTGTATGAGTTATTGGGGATCAATCATACTACACTTATGTATTTTCTAAAGCTTGGACAAAATATTATCATGTACTTTGTATGCCTATATATATATATATATATATATATATAGTGTGATAACCCTTGTGTGCATTTATATGTTTTGTGACCCCTCCTTTTTCCAAAACAGCCCCTCTATACGTATATATTTTCGAAAGTGATCCCAAAAACAAAATAGCCATTAAGGTAAGGGCTTGACAACTAATGTCAAGTCACACCGACTTTGAATGACTAACATTTTATTTCAAAAATAACTTATATTCGGTTTTTGACAAAATCTGAAAACTTACTTGTGAAATCTGCCTATCTTTGAAAAATTAATTCAGTCGCATAAATACACTGTTTATTAATGTCTTCTTGCAGCTTTAACCATTATTCGATTAGGGATTTGTAATAGAGGCCAAAAATGTGAAGAGGCGTAAAATATAGGCCGTACTTGTAAAATTTAAAGTCTAATTATATACATGCTGCCTATGTCTACATTATTTTTCATAAATGGCCTCAATTCCTTAGTTGATTGTGAATTTGACCTTGTTAAGTTAGTAATATATATTTTATAAATATGATAGTGTTTACAACTTGTTTAGACATCCCAAAAATAGAAAACTCGGGCGGGAACCACTTTTTGTGGGATTTGGGGAAGTGCCTAACACCTTCTTCCCCGAGTCACTTGGACTTCTTACACTCGAATCTCTGAAACTGAACTTTCTTAACAAAAGACCCGACTTTAGATATTTAGGTGACTTAATACACCTTAGAAATCCATATTAGGTGGCAACTCAAATCTTTAAACTCAAACGAGTTACCCAGTCAAACCCAAATCTTGACTCGCTCCGAGTTGAGTTTAAAATGGGGTATGACAACTTCAACTTTCCAAGAAATAGCTTCAATCTAGAATTAAATAACACCACCAATTGGCCCGGCTCAAATTGACGATGCTCAATGTGCTTGTCATGCCATTTTTTCGTCAGTTCCTTATATAATTTTGCATTCTCATACGCATGAAAACGGAACTTTTCTAACTCGTGCAACTGAAGCATCCGCTTGTATATCCGAATTCAGCTTTTTAATTTCCCAATACGCCTTATATTCTAACTCGAAAGGCAAGTTAGAGGCCTTACCATAAATAAGCCTATATGGAGAAGTTCCAATAGTCGTTTTGAATGCCGTTCTATAGGCCCAAAGAGCGTCGTCAAGCTTCATAAACCAATCTTTCCTTGAAGCGCTAACAGTTCTCTCAAGAATCTGCTTTATCTCTCTATTCGAGACATCCACTTGGCCACTCGTTTGAGGGTGATAAGCTGTGCCTACCTTGTGACGCACCCCATACGTAGCCAAAAGTTTATTGAACAAACGATTGCAAAAATACGTACCTTCATCACTAATGATAGCCTATGGTGTCCCAAAGCGAGTAAAAATATATTTTTTTTAAGAACTTGACTACCACACTTGCATAATTAGTTGAAAGCGCAACAGCCTCGACCCATTTCAACACGTAGTCGACTGCTACAAGAATATATTTGTTGCTAGTGGAAGGTGGAAACGGACCCATAAAATCAATTCCCCAACAATCGAACAACTCAATCTCTAGGATGATACTGTCATACCCAGTTTTAAACTCAACTCGGAGCGAGTCAGGTTTCAGGTTTGACTGGGTAACTCGTTTGAGTTAAGAGTTGGAGTCGCCACCTAATATAAGTTTCTAAGGTGTATTAGGTCACCTAGCGTCTAAGGTCAAGTCTTTATTAATCTGGTCTAGTTTCAGAAATTCAGTGGGTAAGAAGTCCAAATGACTCGGGGAAGAAGGTGTTAGGCACTTCCCCAACTCCCATGAAAGGTGGTTCCTGCCCGAGTTTACATATTTTGGGATGTCTATACAAAATACGTGTTATCATATGCATTACTAACTTATATGGCCAAATTCATAATCAATTTGTATACTAAATCTAATTAAACAAGTTTAGGTAACATGCATATATTTGGGCTTCACAGTTTACACATACGGCCTATATTTCGTACCTAATGGCGTTTATGGCCTCTAATATAAAAGCCTAATCGAAAAAAGTGGTCAAATCTGCAAGCGGTATCGAGAAACAGTCTAGTAATGCAGTTTCAAAGTTTAAGACAGTTTTGCAAAAATAGGCAGCTTTCGCAAACAATTTCAAATTTTGTTAAAAAAACCAAATAGGAGTTGTTTTTGAAATAAAATATTAGCCATTTAGGATCGGTGTGACTCGTCATTAATTATCGAGCCCTAAACTTAATGGCTATTTTGGTTTGGGGGTCAGTTTTGAAAAGTATAAGTAGATAGGGTGTTTTTGAAAATGGTTACGAAAAACACACAAAGATGCACATAAGGGGCTGTCGCACTTAACATATACATTTATAGACATGCAAAAAGATGATAACATGTATTAGGCTATAGAAAATACTTGTATAATCGTATAGTTGACCCTAATAACTTATACACCCCTATACACTATTAGATCAGTGTATATGAGCTTTAAAGTTTGTTAAAAATACGAAAAAGGGCCAGATTTAAAAGGATTTTTGGGCCCTGCTCAAATACGCAAAGGGGCAGTTCTGGTTTTTACATAAATAATTCAGATTTAGGCAGTTATCATGCAATAAGCCCCTGTTTATGAAAATCACATACTTCAACGGCTTAAACTTAAACAAGCTGTTTTAAATCTTTATTCAAAAGACCTAGTGCGTCAAATCCAGTTAACTAAGTGTAAAAGTAACCCCCTTATCAAGATTTTTGGTTTAGAAAAGAGAAATCAGAATCCAAGCTTAACATTAAGGTACGACTTTATCCAGAAATAGATACGCAAGGTTTAAACATTAACAATCGAGTTTAAGCATGAATGATGCAATCACATAGTGGGGTGAGGGTTTAGAAAGGGCCTCTGTGTGGCCAAACACATAGTTTTAGCTATGTGACCTGTCTTAGAACAAATAATGTATAGGCAGGACATACCTAACGAATACACATAAAGGGGAAGCTAAAGGGAACAGAGAAGAAGCAAGAAACAGTGCCCTAAATGCACTCAGAGATAAGCCTGCCTAGGCTTTGATTATCCGGAATGAGGTAAGGCTTTTGGCAACACACAAAGACCTGCAAATTGAACTTTTGTATAGCTTTCAAAGCAATCCATACAGGCTACAAGAGAAGGGTAGCAGAGAGGGTGTGGAACCCCCCAAACAGGTCATACACACACACAAAACATCTAGCAGATCATGTATATAGGCATATTGCAGTCAGGGGGCAAATATATGATTTTATACCTTGTTAGATGCAGTAAACAGATTAGGCTTAGGCAGTGTTCAATGTCTTCCAGAAAATATTACAAGAAAAAGAGCAGAAAGTGAGCAGGATTCTTTTCAGAGAATTAAGAGTGAAGAAGAGAATTTTTTGTGCTTGTGTTTTGATATGCAGTGCTTGTATATCAGAATGCTTGTGCCTTAGTGAATGAGAGGATCAGTTTATATAGTTGTAGGGTCAGATCTTTCAAATTCAAACAGGTAAACTCATAAGGCAAAGAAATATAGCTTTCCAGAAATAAAACCAAGTCTCTTAAGTGTCTTTTCCATGTATAACCCAATCGAATCCCTACAAATAAGGTAAACCTATTCCTAATTTATTTAGAATTCCCTTCCTTAAACACAATGAGGTCCAAAAAAAATGAGAAAAGGACACGATTACCCGTTTAGTCATGGTCGGAGACTCTTCCGGCGACTAAAGTTCTCGTCGATGCGAGGTCAAATTTGACCTTTGTCCAAATGTCAACAAAAGTATAGGGGTTTTGCAGTGGATGATGAGGGGAGTACACATATGTAATTTGTTTTGCATTTCGCCGGTGGATTTGGCCGAAAAATGGCATAACAGAGAGAACTTTGCGAGAGAGAGAGAGAGAGAGAAGGAGTCGGCTGAGGGTGAGAAGTGGAAATGAAGGGATTTTAGGGTTTGGGGGTGTGTTTGGGTAATTAAAAAAGGAAATTAACATTTCAGCCGTTGGATTAAACAAATGGAGGTCCATGATCGAGGGTGTGAGGTATAAATACCAGAGTGTATATCAGGTGTATATAAGTGTATAAAATATGTATAAGTGCGTATAAAAATTGTATAAAATGCTTAGAAAAATTATAAAAAATAAGAAAATTGATTTTGAGGGCCAAATGGCTAGGGAAGACTATTATTTTGAATTTTAAAATAATTTGTGTAATTTTTTCTAAAATAGGAGTAATTACAAAAATTGTAATTTGACGTTCAAATTTTGCCGTGGTTTGTGCCAGTGTTTTGGAAAATGGCCTAATTGATGTGTGTATGTGAAATAGTGACTTTGAATATGAGTGAGTGTATGATACTCGTGTAGTTATAAGTGCAGTTTTATCTGAATAGTGGCTATTGAAACATGAGGGAATAAATTAGGTGTCAGCAGCTGCCCCTCTTTGCCCAGGGATAATGAAAGAGTCTTCGGGCAAAGACGACGATGGAACGACTAATTTTTTCGTGACTGTAGAGAAGTGCTTATAGCTTACGGGAATTGGCGGGGCAATAGATCATAATGTTCGCGTTGCCAGATTGTATATCCTGTAATAAAGGTGAGTCTGCAAAATAGTGTGTGTATAAACAAATGTAGAACGTACCTTCCCATTGGGCTGGATTATCTTTCCAGGATTCTTTACCGCATGCAGGTGTGTCTGTTATGCCTGACTACGTGTCCTTTACTGTGCCAAGTGTGTAATTCAGCATCAGGCTGTGTGCCCTCGGTCGATGCATTGGGCTGTGTACCCTCCGCAAGAAATGAAATGACAAAATCGACATCGGGTTGTGTACCATCAATCGACGCCTCGGGCCGTGTACCTCAACTAATTTAAAATGACATAATCGAAATCGGGCTGTGTACCCTCAGTCGACGCCTCGGGCTGTGTACCCTCAGCTAATTTAAAATGACATAATCGACATCGGGCTGTGTACCCTCAATCGACGCCTCAGGTTGTGTACCCTCAGCTAATTTAAAATGACATAATTGATATCGGGCTGTGTACCCTCAGTTGATGCCTCGGGCTTTGTACCCTCAACTAATTTAAAATAACATAATCGACATCAGGCTGTGTACCCTCAGTCGACGTCTTGGGCTGTGTACCCTCACCTAATTTAAAATGACATAATCGACATCGAGCTGTGTACCCTCAGTCGACGCTTCAGGCTGTGTACCCTAAGCTAATTTAAAAAGACATAATCGACATTGGGCTGTGTACCCCCACTCGACGCCTCGGCTGTGTACCCTCAGTCGACGCCTCGGGATGCTGTACATTCAGTCGACTTTAAAATAACATAATAGATATTGGACTGTGTACCCTCAGTCGACGCCTCAGGCTGTGTACCCTCACCTAATTTAAAATGACATAATCGACATCGGGCTGTGTACCCTCAGTCGACACTTCGGGCTGTGTACTCTCAGCTAATTTAAAATGACATAATCGACATCGGGATTTGTACCCTCAGTCGACGCCTCGGGCTGTGTACCCTCAGCTAATTTAAAATGACATAATCGACATCGGGCTGTGTACCCTCAGTCGATGCCTCGGGCTGTATACCCTCATCTAATCTAAAATGACATAATCGACATCGGGCTGTGTACCCTCAGTCGACGGTTCGGGCTGTGTACCCTCAGCTAATTTAAAATTACATAATCGACATCGGGCTGTGTACCCTCAGCCGACGCCTCGGGCTGTGTACCCTCAGCTAATTTAAAATGATATAATCGACATTGGGCTGTGTACCCTCAGTCGATGTCTCAGGCTGTGTACCCTCAGCTAATTTAAATGTAGTAAAGGGAATTGGATAACCTTTTATCGGGACATGTTTGTCATGTGTTGTCGGGTTGCATACTTTCGTGCCTGCATCCAAAAAAGATTGGTGAGTTGTACGAGGTAGTTTGGTTGGTGCGTTCTTCGCCTATTTTGTGCGTTGCTTGCAATGAGTGCCGGGACCTCGGCCAAGCCGATAGGGATATGTATAAAGTGGTAAATAATGCAAGTATTTTTGAAAAACTTTTATGAGAAGAAAATGAAACGAAATATTTTATCCCATTGGGCCACGAGTCGCGTTGTATAAGGTCGTGGTTGTTGCTCTTCATGCTGCTCCAAACTCTATTAAATGAATTTTGAGGGCGACCTCAAAATTCTGCCCAGTTTGTGTTTGAAATTTTTTTAGAGGGTCTCAAAAATTTCTTCCCAGTGTCAACTATGTTTTTCCTTTAGGAATTTTTGAGAGTTCCCCAAAAATTCTGCCCCAGTGTTTGCTTTATGGGAAAATGAAATTTTTGTATTTATGCGACCGAACCTTGGGTAGGTTGCCTACGTATCCCACTTGGGGAATCCGGTCGTAACGTAGTTCCAAATTATATGATGTATTGCAGAATAATGAAACCACTAACTAATGCAAGTTCTTATACATAGTATCTCTTGACGCGTCTGAGCTGATAGGTTCGCCAAACTTCTCCGTCCATTTCTGCTAGTATCAGTGCTCCTCCGTTTAGGGCTCGGTGAACCATGTACGGACCTTGCCAATTCGGTGCAAATTTACCCTTTGCTTCCTCTTGATTGGGGAATATCTTCTTCAGTACTAATTTTCAAGGTTCGAAGGACCTCTGTCAAACTTTCTTGTTAAATGCTTTAGCCATTCTCCTCTGATATAGTTGCCCATGACATATTGCATTTAGTCTTTTGCCATCGATGAGGGCCAGTTGCTCCAGTCTTCTTTTGACCCACTCAGCGTCTTTCAGCTGTGTTTCTTAAATGATCCTCAAAGATAGTATCTCCACATCCGCTGGTATTACTGCCTCAGTGCCATACACCAGTAAGTAAGGAGTAGCCCTTGTTGATGTTCTCACTGTGGTGCGATACCCAAACAGAGCATAGGGTAAGTTCTCGTGCCACTTCTTTGAATTGTCTGTCATCTTGCACAATATCTTCTTGATGTTCTTGTTGGCTGCTTCGACCGCACCATTCATTTGAGGTCTATATGCGGTGGAATTGTGGTGCTTGATCTTGAAAGCTTCACAGGTTGCTTTCATTAGGTCACTATTATGATTGGACCCATTGTCAGTGATGATGGATTTGGGGATGCCGAATCGACATATCATTTTGTCGCGGACAAAGTTTGACACCACTTTCTATGTCACTGACTTGTATGACGCATCGTCTACCCATTTGGTGAAATAATCAATAGCCACCAATATGAAACGATGTCCATTCGAAGCAGCTGGCTTGATGGGTCCTATGACATCAATTCCCTAGGCAGCGAAAGACCAAGGCGATCCTATGACATTTAATTCATTAGGAGGTACTCGAATCATATCTCCATGGTCTTGGCATTGATGACATTTCTTTGCGTGCCTTATGCAATCATGCTCCATTGTCATCCAGAAATAACCGGCCCTCAAAATCTTCTTTGCCAGCACGAAACCGTTCATATGTGGGCCGCACGTCCCAGAGTGTATTTCTTCCAACAGCCTAGCAGCTTATTTGGCGTCCACACATCTTAGCAATCCTAGGTCATGTTTCATTTTGTACAGTACTTCTCCGTTAAAAAAGAAACCATTTGCTAATATCCTCAATGTCTTCTTTTGGAGGCTCGTTGCATCTTTTGGGTAAATGTCATCTTTGAGAAACCCTTTGATGTCATAGAACCAAGGTTGTCCGTCTGATTCTTCTTCTACATGATAACAATATGCTGGCATCTTCCTCACCACCACGGGTATTGAGTCAATGTAATTCTTGTTGGGATGCTTGATCATGGTGGATATGGTGGCCAAAGCATCCGCGAACTCGTTTTGCAGCCTGGGTACATGCCGGAACTCTATCTTGGTGAATCTTTGCTTCAGCTCTTTTATGCACTCGAGGTATGGCAATATCTTGGAGCTCTTTGTTGTCCATTCTGCTCGGACCTGATGAATCAACAAGTCGGAATCTGCAATCGCCAGCAGCTCTTGTATGTTCATGTCTATCGCCATTCTAAGACCCAGGATGCAAGCTGCATACTCCGCCATGTTGTTGGTGCAAGGAAACCTCAGTTTGGCTGTGACAGGATAGTAATGACCAGTCTCCAAAACTAACACCGCTCCAATGCCGACTTCTTTGAAATTCACTGCTCCATTGAAGAACAGTCTCCAACCGTCATACTTCTCTGTGATATCCTCTCCTACGAACATGACTTCTTTGTCGGTGAAATAGGTGTGCAGAGGTTCATAATCATCTCCCACTTGATTTTCGGCCATATGATCAGCTAGGGCTTGAGCTTTCACCGCCGTTTGAGTGACAAAAGTAATGTCGAATTCACTGAGCAACATTTGCCACTTAGCCAATCTTCCAGTAGGCATTGGTTTTTGGAAGATATACTTGAGTAGGTCCATACTCGATATCATCAACGTTGAGTAGGACGTCAAGTAGTGTCCTCAGTTTTTGTGTTATTCAAGTCAGCGCACAGCACGTGCGTTCTAGTAACGTGTACTTTGTTTCCTAGGGAGTGAATTTCTTACTCAGATAGTTTATCGCTAGCTCCTTTCTTCCAGTTGAGTCATGTT
Source organism: Petunia x hybrida (assembly GCA_037355625.1). Classification (NCBI taxonomy): domain Eukaryota; kingdom Viridiplantae; phylum Streptophyta; class Magnoliopsida; order Solanales; family Solanaceae; genus Petunia; species Petunia x hybrida. The sequence continues at coordinate 240,482 of JBBBVM010000118.1, forward strand.
GACAGGTACAAGATCAAAGGTCGCCCAGGCTCGGGTGGAACCAGCACAGGCGGGCAAGACAAGTATTCTTTTATCCGATTGAATGCTTTTTGACAGGCCTCGATCCACTCGATTGCTGCGTTTTTCTTCAGTAGCTTGATTATTAGTTCGCAGATGACTGTGGATTGGGCTATGAATCGGCTGATGTAATTGAGCCTTCCCATAAAACTCATGACCTCTTTCTTGCTCTTTGGCGGCAGCAATTCTTTGATGGCTTTGATCTGGGATGGATCCAACTCGATGCCTCTTATACTGACGATGAAACCCAGAAGCTTCCCAGCTGGAACACCAAAAGCACACTTTGCTGGATTTAGCTTCAGGTTATATTTACGTAAGCGATTGAAAAACTTGCGCAAATTGTCAAGGTGCTCTGAGCTCTTCTTTGATTTGATGATCACATCATCTACGTAGACTTCGATTTCTTTGTGCATCAGGTCATGGAACATAGTTGTCATTGCCCTCATGTAAGTTGAACCAGCATTCTTCAACCCAAATTGCATAACCTTGTAGCAATAAGTTCCCCAACATGTATTGAAAGATGTCTTCCCGGCATCCTCCTCATCCATGAGCACTTGATGATAGCCAACAAAACAATCTACGAAAGACTGTAGTTCATGTTTTGCGCGATAATCGATCAGGATGTGTATGTACTGGGACAATGTTAGCTAACTAAGTTGGGTATTTGACTATTTTCAAGATTCCTGCATTGAGCTGTTTTGTCACCTCTTCCCGAATCTTCAACAAAACTGATGACTTGAAGGTTCGGGCTTTTTGTTTGACCGACGGAAAGCCCGGATTGATAGGTAATTTATGAGCAACCATATCCGTGCTTATGCCATTCATGTCATCATACGACCAGGCGAATACATCCTTGTATTCCCTAAGAAATTTAGTATAACGCTTTTTATCTTCGGCGGTGAGATGCACACTGATCCTTGTCTCTCTTACAGTTTCTTCATCTCCTAGATTTATCACCTCAGTTTCTTTTAGGTTTGGCTTAGGCTTATTTTCAAATCTTTCAATTTCCTCTTGTGTGGTCTCATCAAAATTATCATTGTCAAACTCAGTTTCCTCAAGATCCATTTTTTCATTACACGTTGCGGTTGTGGACTCAATGAGATTATTAGTTTGAATGCTGAAATATAAAATATTGCAAAAAAAAAAGATTAAAACAAAAGTTAAAGGAAACAGTGCGACTATTCTTATTTATGAATCCTTGCGAAACAAAGTTTGTATGGAAACATGTGAAACAGAAAAGAAATGCAAGTTCCACGACTCAAAGTCGGGTTTTATTTTTTAGAAAACATGAAATATACTCTATCCCCAGCTCTACCAAGGTCCACGGTAAGCTCGGGCCCGGTTGCTGATCCAATTGTTTAATACAGCTCCAGATGCGACTTTTGTCAGCCCAGGCGGTTCGACATGCTCTTCCAAGATCATACATCAGTCTTCATCAGATATGAACAGCTTTTGCACTCCTGCCAGCAGATCATCTTCAGCATCAACTATCTTTGGTTCAACTCCTTGCGCTTCAGATACCTCCCCCTTTCGGCAATCCAAGTATCCAGACGAGAGGAAAATATGTAGGAGAGTCTTGATGCTTTTCTTGTAGAATTTGATGTCCAGTGATGCTTCTTCCATGCTCTTCTCATAAGTCACAATATACCCTATGCCAGCTTTCTCATTGTCGGGCCTCATCACAATTTGAATCGGCTCAATCATGCTATCCAGGTTCTTGACCAATCCTTTCCCAGGTTTATAGCGTTGCTTTATCATTATGCCTACGACCTAATCTCCAAGCCATTTTGCAGGTTGTGGGAGTACATATGGCTCTTCAATCACCACCTCCATAGGTTCGAGTGTTTTAGGTATCCATACTTGCTTCCCCTTTGTTTCTTCAGAGATGTGCTTCCACTTGGGATGAGCATTAGGTGATTACATAGGTCGCTTCTCTGTCTTAGCAGGTAAGGTCTCACGAAATTTACGTAAGGGCACGCCCCAATCAGATATGACTGGTTCCAGACCAAATTTCTTCCTTCATAGCCTTTGCCTCGGCCATCCCAATAAGTTCTATAAAAGCTTCTCTTCCCTTCTTCGATCCCAGGCGGTGTGTTTGACCAATTTAGGAGCGAAATGTGCAGTATAACCTCCTTGGACCACGTCTGTGAAGTTCCAACTCTTGTTGTAGTTTTTGCGACGTCCCCCTCGAGTACCTTGCACTGCTCCCACAAGCTCGATAGTATAGAAAGATTTCCCATCGGGAGCATTCCATTCGATTGCCGGTAAGGTTTGTTCATGGTAAATGGAGTTGTTCCCCTCCCCGAACACCACCACTTCTTTGTGGTCCCACTCGAACTTCACTGTCTGGTGTGGTGTACTCCAACCATGTGAATCCAAGGTCTCCCCAGTAATAGGTTGTAAGAAGTGGAGATGTCTATGACATGAAACTCAGAATTGAACTCCACGGGACCGACCATGATGGTTAAGTCGATTTCCCCTAATGCTGCTTCTTTGCGATCCATAAAACGCTTTTACCGTCGCTCTCTCTTATCTTGCTTTGATCAATTCCCATTCTCTTTAGAGTGATGAACGGGCATATGTTCAAACCAAAACCTTCGTCGATCAAAACTCTTCCTACGAACCAATCTTTGCATTTGATAGTGACGTGCAAAGCTATGGTATGACTCAACCCTTCAGGTGGCAGCTCGTCTTCATGAAAAGCGATTCGGTTGGACTCCATGACTTGCCCGACCATGCTGGCCAGGTTCTCAACTGAGGTATCCACCGGGACATGTGCTTCATCTAACAATTTCATCAAGGCATTTCAGGTGGCTGTCCGACTTGATGAGTAAAGCTAAGATGGAAATTTGTGCGGGAGTCTTCCTCAAATGTTCAACCATGGAGTATTCTTTTGCTTGCACTTTCTTCCACAGTTCCTGGGACTCCTCTTCGCTGATGCCTCGTCTACCTTGAACAAGATGCTCGGGAGTATAGATTCTCCCACTCCTAGTCATCCCTTGTGCAGTAACAGTCTCAACTATTGATTTGCCCTTCTTCTCCATTTCGTAATCCCATGGTACCTGCCTTGTCACTGTACGGGGGAACTACACCAACGTAGAATTTTGGGTCTATTTCCACCTCAATGGGCTCTGTGCTTTAGCGGCTTGAGCAACAGAAGCAGGCGCTGTATGTCTCCCTTTTCTTTGACAATGGTTCCCTCCAAGTTGCATTCTTCGTCTAACTCGATCAAATGCACCCTATTGTCTCCGTGGTTAGGCAAAGAGGGGTTGTGCACATTTGGAGTTTTCACGTAGATCACCTTTTGATCGATCAAGTCTTGTATTTTATCTCTCAAGGCATAGCACTTCTCGGTATCATGACCAGGTCTTCCAAAATGGTAGGCACAGGTTTTGGTTTGATCAAAGTAAGGTGTTATTCTATCAGGCATTTTGAACGGTACGGGTTGTATGTGGCCAGCTGCTTTGAGAGTCTCGAACAGCTGAGTGCGGGATTCGGCCAATGGGGTATAGTTTCTTTTGCGTCTTGGGTTGTTGTTGGCGTGAGGCCTTGGTGGATAGGCATTGGTGTTTCGGTAGTTAGGGCTTTATGGATATGGTGGTCTTTGTAGGCGGTGGGTTTTGGAACATGGGTTGAGTATTGTAGACTGGGTAGGTAGATGTGGGTAGAATATATGAGTATGACGAATGGGGTGTTTTGTAGTAGTGATTGTGGGTGGGAGAATGATCGACTGATGCAGCCACGAAGGAGACATCGTCCTTCTTCTTCCTTGATGTAGTGGTGTTACCAGTTTGTAGGGCTTTGTTAGTGGCTTGTAGTGAGGCCAAACAAAGGATCCTACCAGTCTTCAAACCATCTTCAACCATATCTCCAATCTTGATCAAGTCCCCAAACTTCTTGTCTTGCATGTTCAACATCTTGTCAAAGTAGACATCCTCTTGTAAGCGTATGAAGGTTTTTACTATCTCTGCATCCTCCATAGGAGATTGGACTTTGGCGGCTTCAGCTCTCCACCTAGTTGCAAATTCTCTAAAGGTCTCGGTAGGCTTCTTTTTCAGCTTCTGCAAATAGAACCGATCAGGCATGACATCAGTGTTATGCCCAAAACTATCAACGAAGTCTCCAGCCATCGCCTCCCAGCTCGTTAACATCTTCGTTTGTTGCTTTGAATACCATACCAACGCATCTCCAGTCAGACTACGGTTGAAAAATTGCATGCGAATCTTTTCATCATGTCCAACCCCAACCATCTTGTCACAATAAGATCTCAAATGAGCGATTGGGTCACCTACTGCCGTCGAACATATTGAACTTGGGTGTCTTATAACCCTCGGGCAGCTTCAAGTTAGGGTACATGTAGAGGTCCTCATAGGCCAGTCCTCTAGTTCCTTTGGTACCTTAGAATTGCTTGAATTTCTCTACCAGCCACTGGACTTGCTCTTTGGTGCTGTCTGAGTCCTCCTTTGTCCATGCATACATGTCATGATCTTTGGTGGGTGATGCAACGGTTTTTGTTTCAACAGTGAAGGGAGGTAGGTTATTTTGTGGTGCTTTTGGTGGTGCAATGTAGGTAGGGTAAGGGATATCTTTCTCAGGGAATAGCGGATCTTTGCCGTGAGGACGGGCGGTTTTGTTTGGTTTAATTATCTCATCAGCGCGGGCAAGAGGAACCCTATTTTCCAACTCAAACAACCTCTGCTCTAACTTAGCATAGTCTTCATAGGCGACCACACCTTGCTTTTGAGGAGTTCCATTTCCAACTTTGTCAAACTCAGCCATGATATTGCGTCTCGTCCTTGTCCTTGTAGGCAAAGGGGGAGGTGTTGGGATTGATCCTCTACATCTCAACTGGTATTGCGGCACGGCCAGAATGCACAAACCAAACCTTCAGGGACTTGGGACTAACACAACAAAAATAAAGAAGAGAATGTGAGTATACGTTAGTATTAACAAAATCACGTCCTATTATGTAAGGGACCTCTTTTGTGCTAGAGGTAAGCCTATCGAAGATTCGAAGTAATGTTTGCACCAAAGATGTCATTTCGTTTCCATAAGCATAATCAACACAAGCCTTGAAACCCAAAATAAGGAAATTTTATTTGATTTGCTTGGCTTTATTACAACCACTAATTTGAGAAATTGACTCGACTAAAATGGAAAAAGGCAAAAGAAAAGACGACTCGACTTAAGACGATCAGACTATGTGCCAAGCAAAGAGGTTTTGAAACAAGCATCCGCTCCATCATCTTCTTTCTCCTTCTTCTCTTTGGCTTTTTCCTTAGGTTTGTGAACTAGGCTTATTGGTGGAGGAGCGGCAAACATCTCCATCAGATCCTTCCCAACTTGCATGTCTCCTAGAGCCTTTGTGAAGAATTCACAGATTTCCATTCCCATTGCTTTCTTTTCTTCTAGCGGTACTGACTTAAAATAATCTCCCCATCCTTTGAGCAAATCTTGTAGATTTCCAGCAGCTTGCCTTTCCGCCATGACTTTTCCAGTCCAATACTTGAGTTCATCTCCTTTGATCTTATCCTTGTATTGCCTCCTAATCTCCCTTTCTTGTATTACCCTTAATTCTTTCTTACTTTGGTCGAATTCGTGTCGCAGCTTCTTGTATTTTTCAGTGATACTCGAAGCTTTTGTTTTTATTTTCAACGTAGTCTTTGATCAGAACCTATCCCTATCTTCACTGAGCCACTGAGGATAAGCTAGAGTAGCCGCGGGGTTCACCTTACCGTCTCGGCCACGACAAAACTGCATAGTAAGCCTTCTTTCCCACATTGTCAATATAGTACCAACCATCGGATGCTCAATGTCCTTTATGTCAACGTTGAAGCTTCTCCCTTCTGTCAAATGCGGAGTTTGTTGTAGCATTCCTACTTGTCGGAGGATTCTTAGAGGAACATAGTGGTGAGTTCCTTGGAATCCAATCAATGTCAAGAAAGTGATGTCTTGACCTTGTATGGAAACGATGAAACCAGCACAATTCTCAATTACCCATTGCACTTCTTGCAACTCTTCAAGCTTGGCGTACCATCCTTGCATGTTTGCAGGGTCCTCCCACACTGCTGTTCCAGCCATGCAGGTGCTATGTGAACGAATGCCTCCCTTCCTTGACGGTCTTGGCGCTATTGGGCTGATAGGGACACTGTGTAAATGTTCTATCAACCATATTTGCAACAAAAGATTGCACCCTTCGAAGAAGTCTCTTCCTCTTCTACATTTGGTTAGAGCCCTATAAACTTCCCCCAAAATCATTGGAACCAAACTCACTTGACGCTTGTGAGCGCCTTTGCATAATTCCTCTACCACTCTTCCCAGCCTTATGTCGATCATTCCTTCCTTCTCAGGAAAAACCATGCTTTCTAGAAAAGCAACGATGAAAGCATTTGATTTAGTCCACTCCCAATCTTGAATTTCCCACGCCCCAGTCCAATCATGCTTAAGAGTTGGATCTCCAAATCTAGAATGCAAGTACTCCAAGCGACTTTTCCATCATGCACTCCCTCGACATATGGATCATAAGGAGCACCCAACAGTTCAATGAACTCCTTAGGGTCCACATCTCGGGAATAAATCATAGTCTCAGGTCCAGGCTCTAAACCTGCTAGTCCTCCAAATTCCTCCAACATCGGTGCCAACTCCAAGCCATTAAAATGAAACACCTCTCTTTTATAGTCTCAGAAATGTGTAGCGGCCTCGATTAAACCAGGTATGGCAGTGTAAGCCTTAAGAACCACCAGCTCTCCCAATACCTTTTGAACATTAAACTTTACTAACAACAGCCAAATCTTCTTACTAGAGTCTAATCAAGTGAGGAGCTCGGAAAACAATCTTGAATTGAAGTGTACCTTTTGCAGCCATAGTTTGAAAACAAATAAGGAAAGGTAAAGGTCAAAACATTTTTATAGTATTGATCATACTTAGACAAATGATCAATACTTTGTTCAAACATTTCTTCGAATCCATGCAAAGATGCAATTTTGTCATTTTTCGGTTAAGAACCCTTTCGACATTTGGACGTAGGCTTACTAATGGACTATAACGTGCCAAGGACGTACAACCTTCCTAAGTTTGTCATGATGCAAAGAAAATAAATACGCATTTTGTTTCCAGTTATTCTCATAGATTCCCAAATCAATTTTGAAAATGAGTACGTGATGATTTTTGGAAATAAAAGATACAAAAGAAATGAAATGACGCTTGACTAGGCAGCACGCTCCTACTCTAGCCTGGTTCTCTTTGCTTCTCGGGTAATCTCTTTGACTTCTTCCATAGCTTTGGTTAAGTATCCCTTAGCCACCACTAAGTGTAAAATGTCTACCTCTGCACACTCCGAATTCCATTGTTTAAACTTCGTCTCCAACACCTCTATCTTTTCCTCTAACTCTAATGCACGTTTTCTCCACACTTCGATCTCTTCTTTGTTTTCTTTGTCCATCTTAACAGCTTTCAACATGAATTCTCGGTATCGGATTTGAGCTTCCGCCTCACGATCTCTTATGTCATTCCCTCGACTTGGCCCCACTACCACATTTCCTTTTATGCTAGAGCGTAACCAACTTTTATAGTTTGGTTTGCATCCAGCGTTGTATCTGTCTGATGCTAGTGAATCTTCTCCCATAACTTGTCTTCCTACCAAGTATTTTCTGATGCTCTTAACTCTTGGAACAACATCTTCAGTATAATCAAACTGATAGGCTTTTGTGTCTGGTATCAATGGTATGATTTGCTTCCTCCCTGCTTGGCTCATCACGCTCAGTGGTTGATAGGGTTGGAGACCTCTTAATCCCATAAGTATCATAAAGAGTGCCTTCTCAGAGCTAATTATGAAGTCTGATGAAGGAAACCAAGTGAACATCCACTGAATTGAACCCTTCGTTATGTTTTCAAACAACTTTACCCATTTCTCCATGCTGCTCGGCTGCTTGAATTTTGGAACCCCGTATCGTTCTCCAATCAAATGGTTGTAAGCAGTTGGCTTAGAAAATGCTTGCACACCTCTCGCATTCCTCAAATGTTCCTTGAACCACGCTTGTAGCAGAAGATCGCAACCTTGAAAATATTTTTCTCCTCTCTTGCAACAACCTAAAGCCCGATAAATCTCCGCCACAATCATAGGAACTATAGTATAACGATAACCATGAATTCCATTAAATACCGCATTAGCAACCATGACAAGCCTCGAACATATGTCGTGACTCGAGTTATGAAGGAACACCATTACTCCTAAGAAACATATGGTAAATGCAAGTGGTCTAGCTCCCCTCCAATCATTATAGGACTTGAACTCTTTCTTACGGTCGTCGAATGCACCCAAATACCCAAACCGATTGTAAAAGTAGGAAAATGGTATTTTCTTTTGTTGTAAGAATTCTACATTCACACTTGCCACCATCCCTAATTTATTGCGAAACTCCTCAGCTGTGGGGACACTAGGTGCAAGAATGCGACTCCCCTGCCAACGATGTTTGGCTAACCCCGAGTGCGATACGAACCCTCCTATTTCTTCCAGCAAAGGTGTTAATTCAACATCCCCAAATCTAATCACATTTAGTTTTTCATCCCAAAATAACACCGACGCTTTAATCATTTCTCTACACGACTCCATTTCTAATAGGAAAACCAAATGACCAAATGTTGACGTGCTTCGGTTTGCTCGCTCAATGACAAGTTATTTTACCAATTAATTAACAAAGGAGGTGCGCCCATAGCCATTCCAAAACGGTGGAATTTTTGACTCATTTTAACCTATAAAGAAAAAGAAGAAAGTAAAATATTAAAATTCCCCTCCCCTTTTTAGAATAATTGGACAAATCAAAATGTGTTTTTATTTTCGTCTCACTTTTCTTTTCCCCTCTCTTTTCTTTTCATTTCTTTTCTCTCAAATGCACATAAGCATGTCCGAACGTTCTTTCGGGGTTAAAAACCCATCAGGTAATTCGGACAACTTGAAAACTAGTCGGCTCACGGGGAGCTCTTCCTACGACATGATGCATGCTCATTACATTCATAGAGTGGTGTAATTCTAGATACAGTTCCCAGGTGGACGACCAAGGGGTGGGACCATTTGAAATTGTTGGTTGTACCGCAGACCATTTATATTCCAAAATGTCCCTCCTAAAAGATTTTTTTTTGAGGTGGAGCGACCAAGGGATCCACTTAATCGCCCGTGTGTCTGCAAAGTGTCGTTTTCCAGGATTGGAGGAATATGAGTGAAATATGCCAAGATTACATCAAATATCAAGTTCATACAAATAAATAAGTAAATAAAAGGGAAAAACAAAAACAAAAACAAAAAAGAACCCAAGTTAGTAAAATCATAATAATACGAATAACAAGATAATAATCAATTAAAATCCCAAAAATAAAGACTCGTTATGGTTAGAACTTTGAATATCCCAGCAGAGTCGCCATTCTGTCATACCCAGTTTTAAACTCAACTCGGAGCGAGTCAGGTTTCAGGTTTGACTGGGTAACTCGTTTGAGTTAAGAGTTGGAGTCGCCACCTAATATAAGTTTCAAAGGTGTATTAGGTCACCTAGCGTCTAAGGTCAAGTCTTTATTAATCTGGTCTAGTTTCAGAGATTCAGTGGGTAAGAAGTCCAAATGACTCGGGGAAAAACGTGTTTGGCACTTTTCCAAGTCCCACGAAAGGTGGTTCCTGCCCGAGTCTATATATTTTGGGATGTCTATACAAAATACGTGTTATCATATGTATTACTAGCTTATATGGCCAAATTCACAATCAATTTGTATACTAAGTCTAATTAAGCAAGTTTAGATAACATGCATATATTTGGGCTTCATATGTTACACATACGGCCTATATTCCGTGCCTAATCGCATTTATGGCCTCTAATATAAAAGCCTAATCGAAAAAAAGTGGTCAAATCTGTAAGCGGTATTGAGAAACAGTCTAGTAATGCAATTTCGAAGTTTAAGACAGTTTTGCAGAAATAAGCAGCTTTCGCAAAAAAATTCTAATTTTGTAAAAAAAAACCAAATAGGGGTTATTTATGAAATAAAATATTAGCCATTTAGGGTCGGTGTGACTCGTCATTAACTGTCGAGCCCTAACCTTAATGGCTATTTTGGTTCGAGGTCAGTTTTGAAAAGTATAAGTAGATAGGTTGTTTTGGAAAACGGTTACGAAAAACACCTAAAGATGCACATAAGGGGCTGTCGCACTTAACATATACACATATAGGCATGCAAATAGATGATAACATGTATTAGGCTTTAGAAAATACTTGAACAATCGTATAGTTGATTAGTGTATAGGAGCTTTAAAGTTTGTTAAAACACGAAAAATGGCTAGATTTAAAAGGTTTTTTGGGCCCTGCTCAAATACGCAAAGGGGCAGTTCTGGTTTTTACACAAATAATTCAGATTTAGGCAGTTATCACACAATAAGCCCCTATTTATGAAAATCACATACTTCAACGACTTAAACTTAAACAAACTGTTTTAAATCTTGATTCAAAAGACCTAGTGCATCGAATCCAGTCAGCTAAGTGTAAAAGTAACCCCGTTATCAAGATTTCTGGTTTAGACAAGTCAAATCAGAATCCAACCTTAACATTAAGGTACGACTTTATCCAGAAATGGCTATGCAGGGTTTAAACATTAACAGTCGAGTTTAAGTATGAATGATGCAATCACATAGTGGGGTGAGGGTTTAGAAAGGTCCCCTCTGTGGCCAGAAACAGTGCCTTAAATGCACTCAGAGATAAGCATGCCTAGGCTTTGATTATCCGGAATGAGGTAAGGCTTTTGCCAACACACAAAGACTTGCAAATTGAACTTTGGTATAGCTTTCAAAGCTATCCACACAGGCTGCAAGAGAAGGGGTTAGCAGGGAGGGTATGGAACCCCCCAAACAGGTCATACACACACAAAACATCTAGCAGATCATATATATAGGCATATTGCAGTCAGGGTGCAAGTATAGGATTTTATACCTTGTTAGATGCAGTAAACAGATTAGGCTTAGGCAGTGTTCAATGTCTTCCAGAAAATATTGCAAGAAAAAGAGCAGAAAGAAAGCAGGATTCTTTTCAGAGAATTAAGAGTGAAGAAGAGAATTTTTGTGCTAGTGTTTTGATATGCAGTGCTTGTATATCAGAATGCTTGTGCCTTAGTGAATGAGAGGATCATTTTATATAGTTGTAGGGTCGGATCTTTCAAATTCAAACAGGTAAACTCATAAGGCAAAGTAATATAGCTTTCCAGAAATAAAACCAAGTCTCTTAAGTGTCTTTTCCATGTATAACCCAATCGAATCCCTAACAATTAGGTAAATCCATTCCTAATTTATTTAGAATTCCCTTCCTTAAACACAATGAGGTCCAAGTTCAGAAAATCAGGATTTCAAATTAGCCTAGACTCAAAAATCATCCTAATATTTCGACAGATTCCAAGCAATCCTTAGCTACACCATATCAATCATCAAAACAGTATTCCATTCAAATATCAATCACAAATTTAGATTAGTTCCAATCAAGATTCCTTAAATCATGTTCTTCACATCATCTTTAATTTCAAACGGCCAATTATATATTCAGGCAAACTAAAAGGCTAAATTCAATGTAAAACAGAATGTATGAACTATCATGGGTGCTAGGCTTGAGTTTAATAATAAATGTCATAGAACAAACTCAGAACATAGCAAATTAGTCATGAAAGCCTTTCAGAACAGGGTTTCGACTTAAATCACTGAATTAATTACTTAAACAAGTAAATTTAACCCTAACTGATTAGCATATGCCAACTAATCGATTAATCATGCTAAAGCATAGAACAATGAATCAAAATCAAGCAGAAGGGTCACATAACAGTCTACGAATCAATAAAAAAGAGAAAAGGACAGGATTACCCGTTTAATCATGGCCAGAGACTCTTCCGGCGACTGAAGTTCTAGTCGACGTGAGGTCTAATTTGACCTTTGTCCAAATGTCAGCAAAAGTATAGGGGTTTTGCAGCGGATTAAGAGGGGAGTACAAATATGTAACTTGTTTTGCTTTTAACCGGTGGATTTGGCCGGAAAACGGCATAAACAGAGAGAACTTCGTGAGAGAGAGAAAGAGAAGGAGTCGGCTGAGTGCGAGAAGTGGAAATGAAGGGATTTTAGGGTTTGGGTAATTAAAAAAGGAAATTAACATTTCAGCCGTTGGATTAGACAAATGGAGGGCCAGGATCGAACCACGTGGTCTTGACGTGGAGGTTACGTGGGTAAGTGAGGAGGGTGAGAGGTGTAAATACCAGAGTGTATATCAGGTGTATATAAGTGTATAAATGTGTATAAGTGCGTATAAAAATTGTATAAAATGCTTCGAAAAATTATAAAAAATAAGAAAATTGATTTTGAGGGCCAAATGGCTAGGGAAGACTATTATTTTAAATTTTAAAATAATTTGTGCAATTTTTTCTAAAATAGGAGTAATTACAAAAATTGTAATTTGACGTGCAACTTTTGTAAATAGCCGTGGTTTGTGCCAGTATTTTGAAAAATGGGCTAATTGATGTGTGTATGTGAAATAGTGACTTTGAATATGAGTGAGTGTATGATACCCATGTAGTTATAAATGAAGTTTTATATGAACAGTGGCTATTGAAACAGGAAGGAAAAAATTAGGTGTCAATAGCTGCCCCTCTTTGCTCGGGGATAATGAAAGAGTCTTCGGGCAAAGACGTTGACGGAACGACTAATTTTGTCGTGACTGTAGAGAAGTGCTTATAGCTTAGAGAAATTGGCGGGGCGTTAGATCGTAATGTTCGCGTTGCCAGATTGTATATCCTGCAATAAAGGTGAGTCTGCAAAATAGTGTGTGTATAAACAAATGTAGAACATACCTTCTCATTGGGCTGGATTGTCTTTCCAGGATTCTTTACCGTATGCAGGTATGTCTGTTATGCCTGATTGCGTGTCCTTTGCTGTGCCAACTGTAGAATTTGACATCGGGCTGTGTGCCCTCAGTTGATGCATTGGGCTGTGCACCCTCCGCAAGAAATGAAATGACAAAATCGACATCGGGTTGTGTACCCTCAGTCGACGCCTCGGGCTGTGTACCCTAAGCTAATTTAAAATGACATAATCGACATTGGTCTATGTAACCTCAGTCGATGCCTCTGGCTGTGTACCCTCAACTAATTTAAAATGACATAATCGACATCGGGCTGTGTACCCTCAGTCGATGCTTCGGGCTGTGTACCCTTAGTCGACGCCTCAGGCTGTGTACCCTCAGCTAATTTAAAATGACATAATTGATATCAGACTGTGTACCCGACGCCTCGGACTGTGTACCCTCAGCTAATTTAAAATGACATAATCGACATTGGGCTGTGTACCATCAGTTGACCACTTGGGCTATGTACCCTCAGCTAATTGAAAATGACATAATCGATATAGGGGTATGTACCCTCAGTCGACGCTTCAGGCTGTGTACCCTCAGCTAATTCAAAATGACATAATCGACATCGGGTTGTGTACTCTCAGTCGACGCCTCGGGCTGTGTACCCTCAGCTAATTTAAAATGACATAGTCGACATCAGGCTGTGTACCCTCAGTCGATGCCTCGGGCTGTATACTATCAGGAAATTTAAAATGACATAATCGACATTGGTCTGTGTAACCTCAGTTGATGCCTCGGGCTGTGTACCCTCAGCTAATTTAAAATGACATAATCGACATTGTCTGTGTAACCTCAGTCGATGCCTCGGGCTGTGTACCCTCAACTAATTTAAAATGACATAATCGACATCGGGCTGTGCACCCTCAGTCGATGCTTCGGGCTGTGTACCCTTAGTCGACGCCTCAGGCTGTGTACCCTCAGCTAATTTAAAATGACATAATTGATATCAGACTGTGTACCCGACGCCTCGGGCTGTGTACCCTCAGCTAATTTAACATGACATAATCGACATTGGGCTGTGTACCATCAGTCGACCACTCGGGCTATGTACCCTCAGCTAATTGAAAATGACATAATCGATATCGGGGTATGTACCCTCAGTCGACGCTTCAGGCTGTGTACCCTCAGCTAATTCAAAATGACATAATCGACATCGGGTTGTGTGCTCTCAGTCGACGCCTCGGGTTGTGTACCCTATGCTAATTTAAAATGACATAATCGACATCAGGCTGTGTACCCTCGGTCGATGCCTCGGGTTGTATACCCTCAGGAAATTTAAAATGACATAATCGACATCGGGTTGTGTACCCTCATTCGACATTTCGGGCTGTGTAGCCTCAGCTAATTTAAAATGACATAATCGACATTGGGATGTGTACCCTCAGTCGACGACTCGGGCTGTGTACCCTCAGCTGATTTAAAATGACATTATCGACATCGGGATTTATACCCTCAGTCGACGCCTCGGGCTGTGTACCCTCAGCTAATTTAAATGTAGTAAGGGGAATTGGATAACCTTTTGTCGGGACATGTTTGACATGTGTTGTCGGGTTGCATACTTTCGTGCCTGTATCCAAAGAAAGATTGGTGAGTTGTACGGGGTAATTTGGTTTGTGCGTTCTTGGCCTGTTTTGTGCCTTGCTTCCAATAAGTGCCGGGACCTCGGCCAAGCCGATAGAGATATGTATAAAGTGGTAATTAATGCAAGTATTTTTGAAAAACTTTTATGAGAAGAAAATGAAATGAAATATTTTATCCCATTGGGTCACGAGTCATGTTGTGTAAGGTCGTGGTTGTTGCTCTTCATGCTGCTCTGAACTCCATTAAATGAATTTTGAGGGCAACCTCAAAATTCTGCCCAAGTTTGTGTTTGAAATTTTTGAGAGGGTCTCAAAAATTTCTGCCCCAGTGTCAACTATGTTTGTCCTTTAGGAATTTTTGAGAGTTCCTCAAAAATTCTGCCCTAGTGTTTGCTTTATGGGAAAATAAAATTTTTGTATTTATGCGACCGAACCTTGGGTAGGTTGCCTACATATTCCACTTGGGGAATCAGGTCGTAACGTAGTTCCAGATTACATGATGTATTGCATAATAATGAAACCACTAACTAATGCAAGTTCTTATACATAGTATCTCTTGACGGCGTCTGAGTTGATGGGTTTCGGCCAAACTTCTCCGTCCATTTCTGCTAGTATCAGTGCTCCTCCGTTTAGAACTCGGTGAACTATGTACGGCCCTTGCCAGTTCGGTGCAAATTTACCCTTTGCTTCCTCTTGATTGGGGAATATCTTCTTCAGTACTAATTGTCCAGGTTCGAAGGACCTCTCTCGAACTTTCTTGTTAAATGCTTTAGCCATTCTCCTCTGATATAGTTGCCCACGACATATTGCATTTAGTCTTTTGCCATCGATGAGGGCCAGTTGCTCCATTCTTCCTTTGACCCACTTAGTGTCTTTCAGCTGCGTTTCTTAAATAATCCTCAAAGATGGTATCTCCACTTCCGCTGGTATTACTGCCTCAGTGCCATACACCCGTAAGTAAAGAGTAGCCCCTGTTTATGTTCTCACTATGGTGCGATACCCTAACAGAGCATAGGGTAAGTTCTCGTGCCACTTCTTTGAATTGTCTGTCATCTTTCGCAATATCTTCTTGATGTTCTTGTTGGCTGCTTCGACCGCACCATTCGTTTGAGGTCTATATGCGATGGAATTGTGGTGCTTGATCTTGAAAGCTTCACAGGTTGCTTTCATTAGGTCACTATTGAGATTGGACCCATTGTCAGTGATGATGGATTTGGGGATGCCGAATCGATAGATCATTTTGTCGCGAATAAAGTTTGACACCACTTTCTTTGTCACTGACTTGTATGACTCAGCGTCTACCCATTTGGTGAAATAATCAATAGCCACCAATATGAAACGATGTCCATTCGAAGCAGCTGCTTGATGGGTCCTATGACATCCATTCCCCATGCAGCGAAAGGCCAAGGCGATCGCATGACATTTAATTCATTAGGAGGTACTCGAATCATATCTCCGTGGACTTGGCATTGATGATATTTCTTTGAGTGCCTTATGCAATCATGCTAATTGTCATCCAGAAATAACCGGCCCTCAAAATCTTATTTGCCAGCACGAAACCATTCATATATGGGCCGCACGTCCCAGAGCGTATTTCTTCCAACAACCTAGCAGCTTCTTTGGTGTCTACATATCTCAGCAATCCTAGGTCAGGTGTCCTTTTGTACAGGACTTCTCCGTTAAAAAAAAAAACCATTTGCTAATCTCCTCAATGTCTTCTTTTGGAGGCTCATTGCATCTTTTGGGTAAATGCCATCTTTGAAAAACCCTTTGATGACGTAGAACCAAGGTTGTCCGTCTGATTCTTCTTCCACATGATAACAATATGTTGGCTGCTTCCTCACCACCACGGGTATTGAGTCAATGTAATTCTTATCGGGATGCTTGATCATGGAGGATATGGTGGCCAAAGCATCCACGAACTCATTTTGCAGCCTGGGTACATGCCGAAACTCTATCTTGGTGAATCTTTGCTTTAGCTCTTTTATGCACACGAGGTATGGCAATATCTTGGAGCTCTTTGCTGTCCATTCTCCTCGGACTTGATGAATCAACAAGTCGGAATCTCAAATCGCCAACAGCTCTTGTATGTTCATGTCTACCGCCATTCTAAGACCTAGGATGCAAACTTCATACTCCGCCATATTGTTGGTGCAAGGAACCTGAGTTTGGCTATGACAGGATAGTGTTGACCAGTCTCTGAAACTAACACCGCTCCAGTGCCGACTCCTTTGGAATTCACTGCTCCATCGAAGAATAGTCTCCAACCATCATACTCCTCTGTGATATCCTCTCCTACGAACATGACTTCTTCATCGGGGAAATAGGTGTGCAGAGGTTCATATCCCACTGGATTTTTGGCCATATAATCAGCTAGGGCTTGAGCTTTCACCGCCTTTTGAGTGTCAAAAGTAATGTCGAATTCACTTAGCAAAATTTGCCACTTAGCCAATCTTCCAGTAGGCATTGGTTTTTGGAAGATATACTTGAGAGGGTCCATCCTCGATATCAGCAACGTTGAGTAGGACGTCAAGTAGTGCCTCAGTTTTTGTGTTATCCAAGTCAGCGCACAGCACGTGCGTTCTAGTAATGTGTACTTGGCTTCGTAGGGAGTGAATTTCTTACTCAGATAGTATATCGCTTGCTCCTTTCTTCCAGTTGAGTCATGTTGCCCCAACACGCAACCAAATGCTGAATCTACCACAGACAGGTACAAGATCAAAGGTCGCCCAGGCTCGGGTGGAACCAGCACAGGCGGGCAAGACAAGTACTCTTTTATCCGATTGAATGCTTTTTGACAGATCTCCATCCACTCGATTGCTGCGTCTTTCTTTGGTAGCTTGCTCTTTGGCGGCGGCAATTCTTTGATGGCTTTGATCTTGGATGGATCCAACTCGATGCCTCTTCTACTGATGATGAAACCAAGAACCTTCCCAGTTGGAACACAAAAAGCACACTTTGCTGGATTTAGCTTCAGGTTATATTTACATAACCGATTGAAAACTTGCGCAAATTGTCAAGGTGCTCTGAGATCTTCTTTGATTTGATGATCACATCATCTATGTAGACTTCAATTTCTTTGTGCATCAGGTCATGGAACATAGTTGTCATTGCCCTCATGTAAGTTGCCCCAACATTCTTTAACCCAAATGGAATAACCTTGTAGCAATAAGTTCCTCAAGATGTAGTGAAAGCTATCTTCTCGGCATCCTCCTCATCTATGAGCACTTGATGATAGCCGGCAAAACAATCTACGAAAGACTGTAGTTCATGTTTTGCGCAATTATCGATCAGGATGTGTATGTTTGGCAAAAGAAAATCATATTTTGGGCATGCCCTATTCAGATCTCTGTAGTCCACACAAACTCTGAGTTTTCCATCTTTCTTCGGTACTAGGACAATGTTGCTAACTTAGTTGGGTATTTGACTGTTTTCAAGATTCCTGCATTGAGCTGTTTGGTCACCTCTTCCCCAATCTTCAACAAAACTGATAACTTGAAGGTTCGGGCTTTTTGTTTGACCGGCGGAAAGCCCGAATTGATAGGTAATATATGAGCAACCATATCCGTTGTTATGTCATTCATGTCATCATACGACCAGGCGAATACATCCTTGTATTTCCTAAGAAATTTAGTATACCGCTTTTTATCTTCGGCGGTGAGATGCACACTGATCCTTGTCTCTCTTACAGTTTCTTCATCTCCTAGATTTATCACCTCAGTTTCTTTTAGGTTTGGCTTAGGCTTATTTTAAATCTTTCAATTTCCTCTTGTGTGGTCTCATCAAAATTATCATTGTCAAACTCAGTTTCCTCAAGCTCTATTATTTCATTACACGTTGCGGTTGTGGACTCAATGGGATTATTAGTTTGAATGCTGAAAAATAAAATATTACAAAATTAAAAGATTAAAACAAAAGTTAAAGGAAATAGTGCGATTTTTTTTATTTATGAATCCTTGCAAAAAAAATTTGTAGGGAAACATGTGAAACAGAAAAGAAATGCAAGTTCCACGACTCAAAGTCGGGTTTTATTTTTTAGAAAACATGAAATAAACTCTATACCCCAGCTCTACCAAGGTCCACGGTAAGCTCTGGCCCGGTTGCTGATCCAGTTGTTTAATGCAGCTCCAGATGCGACTTTTGTCAGCCCAGGCGGTTCGACATGCTCTTCTAAGATCACACAACAGTCTTCATCAGATATGAACAGCTTTTGCACTCCTGCCAGCAGATCCTCTTCAACATCAACTATCTTTGGTTCAACTTCTTGCGCTTCAGATACCTCTCCCTTTCGGCCATCCAAGTATCTAGACGAGACGAAAATATGTAGGAGAGTCTTGATGCTTTTCTTGTAGAATTTGAAGTCCAGTGATGCTTCTTCCATGCTCTTCTCATAAGTCACGATATACCCTATGCCAGCTTTCTCATTTTCGGGCCTCCTCACAATTTGAATCGGCTCAATCATGTCATCCAGGTTCTTGCCCAATCCTTTCCCAGGTTCATAGTGTTGTTGTATCATTATGCCTACGACCCAATCTCCAGGCCATTTTACAGGTTGTGGGAGTACATATGGCTCTTCAATCACCACCTCCATAGGTTCGAGTGTTTTAGGTGTCTATTCTTGCTTCCCCTTTGTTTCTTCAGAGATGCGCTTCCAGTTGGGACGAGCATTAGGTGAGTACATAGGTCGCATCTCTGTCTTAGCAGGTAAGGTCTCACGAAATTCACGTGAGGGCATGCCCCAATCAGATATGATTGGTTCCCAGACCAAATTTCTTCCTTCATAGCCTTTGCCTCGGCCATCCCAATAAGCGCTATAAAAGCTTCTCTTCCCTTCTTCGATCCCAGGCGGTGTGTTGACCAATTTAAGAGCGAAATGTGCAGTATAACCTCCTTGGACCACGTCTGTGAAGTTCCAACTCTTGTTGTAGTTTTTGCGACATCCCCCTCGAGTACCTTGCACTGCTCCCACAAGCTCGACAGTATAGAAGTTTGCCCATCGGGAGCATTCCCTTCGATTGCCGGTATGGTTTGTTCATTATAAATGGAGTTGTTCCCCTCCCCGAACACCACCACCTCTTTGTGGTCCCACTCAAACTTCACTGTCTGGTGTAGTGTAGAAGGCACTGCTCCAGTCATGTGAATCCTAGGTCTCCCCAGTAATAGGTTGTAAGAAGCGGAGATGTCCATGACATGAAACTCAGCATTGAACTCCATGGGACCGACCATGATGGTTAAGTCGATTTCCCCAATGGTGCTTCTTTGCGATTCCATCAAACGCTTTTACCTTCATGTCGCTCTCTCTTATCTTGCTTTGATCAATTCCCATTCTCTTTAGAGTGATGAACAGGCATATGTTCAAACCAGAACCTCCGTCGATCAAAACTCCTCCTACGAACCAGCCTTTGCATTTGATAGTGACGTGCAAAGATTTGTTGTGACTCAACCCTTCAGGTGGCAGCTCGTCTTCATGAAAAGTGATTCGGTTGGTATCCATGACTTGCTCGACCATGCTGGCTAGGTTCTCAACAGAGGTATCCACCGGGACATGTGCTTCATCTAACACTTTCATCAAGGCATTTTGGTGGCTCTCCGACATGAAGAGTCAAGCTAAGAAGGAGATTTGTGCGGGAGTCTTGCCCAAAGGTTCAACCAGGAGTATTCTTTTGCTTGCACTTTCTTCCACAGTTCCTCGGACTCCTTTTCGCTGATGCCTCGTCTACCTTGAACAAGATGCTCGGGAGTATAGATCCTCCCAATCCAAGTTATCCCTTGTGCAGCAACAGTCTCAACTGTTGATTTGCCCTTTTTCTCCATTTCGTAATCCCTTGGTACTGCCTTGTCACTGTACGGGAGAACTACGTCAACATAGAATTTTGAGGCTATTTCCACCTCAATGGGCTTTGGTGCTTTAGCGGCTTGAGCAACAGAAGCAGGCGCTGGTATGTCTCCTTTTGCTTTAACAATGGTTCCCTCCAAGTTGCATTCTTCGTCTAACTCGATCAAATTCACCCTATTGTCTCCGTGGTTAGGCAAAAGGTTGTTGTGAGAATTTGGAGTTTTCAGGTGGATCACCTTTTGATCGATCAAGTCTTGTATTTTATCTATCAGGGCATAGCACTTCTCGGTATCATGACCAGGTCCTCCAGAATGGTAGGCACAGGTTTTGGTTTGGTCAAAGTAAGGTGTCATTCTATCAGGCATTTTGAACGGTACGGGTTGTATGTGGCCAGCTGCTTTGAGTCTCTCAAACAGCTGAGTGCGGGATTCGGCCAATGGGGTATAGTTTCTTTTGGGTCTTGGGTTGTTGTTGGCGTGAGGCCTTGGTGGATAGGCATTGGTGTTTCGGTAGTTAGGGCTTTTTAGATATAGTGGTCTTTGTGGCGGTGGGTTTTAGAACATGGGTTCAGTATTGTAGACTGGGTAGGTGGATGTGGGTGGAATATATGGGTATGACAGAGGAGGTGTTTGGTAGTAGTGATTGTGGGTGGGGGAATGATCGAGTGATGCAGCCACGAAAGAGACATCGTCCTTCTTCTTCCTTGATGTAGTGGTGTGACCAGTTTGTAGGGCTTTGTTAGTGGCTTGTAGTGCGGCCAAAAAAACGATCCTACCAGTTTTCAAACCATCTTCAACCATATCTCCAATCTTGATCAAGTCCCCAAAACTTCTTGTCTTTCATGCTCAACATCTTATCAAAGTAGACATCCTCTTGTATGCGGATGAAGGTTGCTACTATCTCTGCGTCCCCATATGGGGTTGGAATTTTGCGACTTCAGCTCTCCACCTAGTTGCAAATTCTCTAAAGGTCCTGGTAGGCTTCTTTTTCAGCTTCTCCAAATAGAATCGATCAGGCATGGCATCGGTGTTATGCCCAAAACTATCAACAAAGTCTCCAGCCATCGCCTCCCAGCTCGTCACATCTTCGTTTGTTGCTTTGAATGTCATACCAACACATCTCCAGTCAGACTATGGTTGAAAAATTGCATGCGAATCGCTTCATCATGTCCAACCCCAACCAACTTGTCACAATAAGATCTCAAATGAGCCATTGGGTCACCACTGTCGTCGAACATATTGAACTTGGGTGTCTTATAACCCCCGGGCAGCTTCAAGTCAGGGTACATGCAGAGGTCCTCATAGGCCAGTCCTCTAGTTCCTTCGGTACCTTGGAATTGCATGAATTTCTCTACCAGCCACTGGACTTGCTCTTTGGTGCTGTCTGAGTCCTCCTTTGTCCATGCATACATGTCATGATCTTTGGTAGGTGATGCAATTGTTTTTGTTTCAACAGTGAAGGGAGGTAGGTTATTTTGTGGTGCTTTTGGTGGTGCAATGTAGGTAGGGTAAGGGATATCTTTCTCAGCGAATAGCGGATCTTTGCCGTGAGGGCAGGCGGTTTTGTTTGGTTCAATGATCTCATCAGCGCGGGCAAGAGGAACCCTATTTTCCGACTCAAACAACCTCTGCTCTAACTTATCATGGTCTTCATAAGCGACCACACCTTGCTTTTGAGAAGTTCTATTTCCAACTTTGTCAAACTCAGCCATGATATTGCGTCTCGTCCTTGTTCTTGTAGGTAAAGGAGGCGATGTTGGGATTGATCCTCTGCATCTCAACCGGTATTGCGGTGCGGCCAGAATGTACAAACCAAACCTTCAGGGACTTGGGACTAACACAACAAAAATAAAGAAAAGAATGTGAGTATATGTTAGTATTAATAAAATCGCGTCCTATTATATAAGGGACCTCTTTTGTGCCAGAGGTAGGCCTATCGAAGATTCGAAGTAATGTTTGCACCAAACATGTCATTTCGTTTGCATAAGAATAATCAACACAAACCTTGAAACCCAAAATAAGGAAATTTTATTTGATTTGCTTGCCTTTATTACAATCACTAATTTGAGACAGTGACTCGACTAAAACGGAAAAGGCAAAAGAAAAGACGACTCGACTTAAGACGATCAGACTATGTGCCAAGCAAAGAGGTTTTGAATCAAGCATCCGCTCCAGCATCTTCTTTCTCCTTCTTCTCTTTGGCTTCTTCATTAGGTTTGTGAACTAGGCTTATTGGTGGAGGAGCGACGAACATCTCCATTAGATCCTTCCAAGCTTGCATGTCTCCTAGAGACTTTGTGAAGAATTCACACATTTCCAATCCCATTGCTTCCTTTTCTTCTAGCGGTACTGACTTAAAATAATCTCCCCATCCTTTGAGCAAATCTTGTAGATTCCCAGCAGCTTGCCTTGCCGCCATGACTTTGCCAGTCTAATACTTGAGTTCATCTCCTTTGATCTTATCCTTGTATTGCCTCCTCATCTCCCTTTCTTGTGTTACCCTTAATTCTTTATTACTTTGGTCGAACTCATGTCGCAGCTTCTTATATTTTTCAGTGACACTCGGAGCTTTGGTTTTTCTTTTCAGCGTAGTCTTTGATCAGAACCTCTCCCTATCTTCACTGAGCCACTGAGTATAAGCTAGAGTAGCCGCAAGGTTCACCCTACTGTCTCGGCCACGACAAAACTGCATAGTAAGCCTTCTTTGCCACATTGTCAATATAGTACCAACCATAGGATGCTCAATGTCCTTTATGTCAACGTTGAAGCATCTCCCTTCCATCAACTGCGGAGTTTGTTGTGTCATTCCTACTTGTAGGAGGATTCTTAGAGGACATAGTGGTGAGTTCCTTGGAATCCAATCAATGTCAAGAAAGTGATGTCTTGACCTTGTATTGAAACGATGAAACCAGCACAGTTCTCAATTACCCATTGTACCTCTTCAAGCTTGGCGTACCATCCTTGCATGTTTGCAGGGTCCTCCCACACTGTTGTTCCAGCCATGCGGGTGCTATGTGAACGAATACCTCCCTCCCTTGACGGTCTTGGTGCTATCGGGCTGATAGGGACACTGTGCAAATGTTCTATCAACCATATTTGCAACAAAAGATTGCAACCCTCAAAGAAGTCTCCTCCTCTTTTATATTTGGTCAGAGCCCTATAAACTTCCCCCAAAATCATTGGAACCAAACTCACTTGACACTTGTGAGCGCCTTTGCGTAATCCCTCTACCACTCTTCCCAGCCTTATGTCGATATTTACTTCCTTCTCGGGAAAAACCATGCTTCCCAGAAAAGCAACGATGAAAGCATTTGATTCAGTCCACTCCCAATCTTGAATTTCCCACGCCCTAGTCCAATCATGCCTAAGAGTTGGATCTCCAAATTTCGAATGCAAGTACTCCAAAGTGACTTTTCCATCATGCACTCCCTCGACATATGGATCATAAGGAGCACCGTACAGTTCAATGAACTACCTAGGGTCCACGTCTCGGGGATAAATCATAATCTCGGGTCCAGGCTCTAACCCTACTAGTCCTCCTAATTCCTCCAACATCGGTGCCAGCACCAAGCCATTGAAATGAAACACCGCCCTTTTATGGTCCCAGAAATGTGTAGCGGCCTCGATTAAATCAGGCATGGCAGTGTAAGCCTTGAGAGCCATTGAGTCACCACTGTCGTCGAACTTATTGAACTTGGGTGTCTTATAACCCTTGGGCAGCTTCAAGTCAGGGTACATGCAGAGGTCCTCATAGGCCAGTCCTCTATTTCCTTTGGTACCTTGGAATTGCTTGAATTTCTCTACCAGCCACTGGACTTGCTCTTTGGTGCTGTCTGAGTCCTCCTTTGTCAATGCATACATGTCATGATCTTTGGTGGCTGATGCAATGGTTTTTGTTTAAACAGTGAACGGAGGTAGGCTATTTTGTGGTGCTTTTGGTGGTGCAATGTAGGTAGGGTAAGGGATATTTTCTCAGGGAATAACGGATCTTTGCCGTGAGGACGGGCGGTTTTGTTTGGTTTAATGATCTCATCAGCGCGGGCAAGAGGAACCCTATTTTTCAACTCAAACAACCTCTGCTCTAACTTAGCATAGTCTTCATAGGCGACCACACCTTGCTTTTAGGAGTTCCATTTCCAACTTTGTCAAACTCAGCCATGATATTGCGTCTCGTCCTTGTCCTTGTAGGCAAAGGGGGAGGTGTTGGGATTGATCCTCTGCATATCAACCGGTATTGCGGCGCGGCCAGAATGCACAAACAAAACCTTCAGGGACTTGGGACTAACACAACAAAAATAAAGAAAAGAATGTGAGTATACGTTAGTATTAAAAAAATTGTGTCCTATTATATGAGGGACCTCTTTTGTGCTAGAGGTAGGCCTATCGAAGATTCGAAGTAATGTTTGCACCAAACATGTCATTTCGTTTGCATAAGCATAATCAACACCAGCCTTGAATCCCAAAATAAGGAATTTTTATTTGATTTGCTTGGCTTTATTACAATCACTATTTTGAGACAATGACTCGACTAAAATGGAAAAAGGCAAAAGAAAAGACAACTCGACTTAAGACGATCAGACTATTTGCCAAGCAAAGAGGTTTTAAATCAAGCATTCGCTCCAGCATCTTCTTTCTCCTTCTTCTCTTTGGCTTCTTCCTAAGGTTTGTGAACTAGGCTTATTGGTGGAGGAGCGGCAAACTTCTCCATCATATCCTTCCCAAATTGCATGTCTCCTAGAGCCTTTGTGAAGAATTCACAGATTTCCATTCCCATTGCTTCCTTTTCTTCTAGCGGTACTGCCTTAAAATAATCTCCCCATCCTTTGAGCAAATCTTGTAGATTCCCAGCAGCTTGCCTTGCCGCCATGATTTTGCTAGTCTAATACTTGAGTTCATCTCCTTTGATCTTATCCTTGTATTGCCTCCTCATCTCCCTTTCTTGTGTTACCCTTAATTCTTTCTTACTTTGGTCGAACTCGTACCGCAGCTTCTTATATTTTTCAGTGACACTCGGAGCTTTGGTTTTTCTTTTCAGTGTAGTCTTTGATCAGAACCTCTCCATATCTTCACTGAGCCACTGAGTATAAGCTAGAGTAGCCACGGGGTTCACCCTACTGTCTCGGCCACGACAAAACTGCATAGTAAGCCTTCTTTCCCACATTGTCAATATAGTACCAACCATCGGATGCTCAATGTCCTTCATGTCAACGTTGAAGCTTCTCCCTTCCGTCAACTGCGGAGTTTGTTGTGTCATTCCTACTTGTCGGAGGATTCTTAGTGGAACATAGTGGTGAGTTCCTTAGAATCCAATCAATGTCAAGAAAGTGATGTTCTTACCTTGTATTGAAACGATGAAACCAGCACAGTTCTCAATTACCCATTTCACCTCTTCAAGCTTGGCGTACCATCCTTGCATGTTTGCAGGGTCCTCCCACACTGCTGTTCCAGCCATGCGGGTGCTATGTGAACGAATGCCTCCCTCCCTTGACGGTCTTAGTGCTATTGAGCTGATAAGGACACTGTGCAAATGTTCTATCAACCATATTTGCAAAAAAAGATTGCACCCCTCAAAGAAGTCTCCTCCTCGTTTATATTTGGTCAGAGCCCTATAAACTTCCCCCAAAATCATTGGAACCGAACTCACTTGACACTTGTGAGCGCCTTTGCGTAATCCCTCTACCACTCTTCCTAGCCTTATGTCGATCTTTCCTTCCGTCTCGAGAAAAACCATGTTTCCCAGAAAAGCAACGATGAAAGAATTTGATTCAGTCCACTCCCAATCTTGAATTTCTCATGCCCCAGTCCAATCATGCCTAAGAGGTTGATCTCCAAATCTAGAATGCAAGTACTCCAAAGCAACTTTTCCATCATGCACTCCCTCGACATATGGATCATAAGGAGCACCCAATAGTTCAATGAACTACCTAGGGTCCACGTCTCGGGAATAAATCATAGTCTTGGGTCCATGCTCTAACCCTACTAGTCCTCCAAATTCTTCCAACATCGGTGTCAACTCCAAGCCATTGAAATGAAACACCGCCCTTTTATGGTCCCAGAAATGTGTAGCGACCTCGATTAAACCAGGCATGGCAGTGTAAGCCCTGAGAGCCACCAGCTCTCCCAACACCTTTTTAACATGAACCTTACTAACAACAGCCAAATCTTCCCACCAGAATCTGATCAAGTGAGGAGCTCGAGAAACAATCTCGAATTGAAGTGTACCTTTTGCAGCCATAGTCTGAAAAACACACCAGGAAAGGTAAAGATCAAAATATTTTTATAGTCTTGATCATACTTAGACAAATGATCAATATTTTGTGCAAACATTTCTTCGAATCCATGCAAAGATGCAATTTTGTCATTTTTTGAGTTAAGAACCCTTTTGACATTTGGACGTAGGTTACTAATGGACTATAACGTGCCAAGGACGTACAGCCTTCCTAAGTTTGTCATGATGCAAAGAAAATAAATACGCATTTTGTTGCCAATTATTCTCATAAATTCCCAAATCAATTTTTAAAATCAGTACGTGATGACTTTTGGAAATAAAAGATACAAAAGAAATGAAAATGACGCTTGACTAGGCATCACGCTCCTACTCTAGCTTGGTTCTCTTTGCTTCTCGGGTAATCTCTTTGACTTCTTCCATAGCTTTGGTTAAGTATCCCTTAGCCGCCACTAAGTGTAAAATGTCTACCTCTGCATACTCCGATTCCATTGTTCAGGCTTCGTCTCCAATACCTCTATCTTTTCCTCTAACTCTAATGTACGTTTTCTCCACACTTCGATCTCTTCTTTGTTTTCTTTGTCCATCTTAACAGCTTTCAACATGAATTCTCGGTGTTGGATTTGAGCTTCCGCCTCACGATCTCTTATGTCATTCCCTCGACTTGGCCCCACTACCACATTTCCTTTTATGCTACAGCGTAACATACTTTTATACTTTGGTTCGCATCCAGCGTTGTATCTGTCTGATGCTAGTAATTCTTCTCCCATAACTTGTCTTCCTACCCAGGATTTTTTGATGCTCTTAACTCTTGGAACAACATCTTCAGTGTAATCAAACTTATAGGCTTTTGTGTCTGGTATCAATGGTATGATTTGCTTCCTCCCTGCTTGCCTCATCACTCTCAGTGGTTGATATGGTTGGAGACCTCTTAATCCCATAAGTATCACAAAGGGCGCCTTCTCAGAGCTAATGATGAAGTCTGATGAAGGAAACTAAGTGAACATCCACTGAATTGAAACCCCCATTATGTTTTCAAACAACTTTACCCATTTCTTCGTGCTGCTCGGCTGCTTGAATTTTGGAACCCCGTATCGTTCTCCAATCAAATAGTTGTAACCAGTTGGCTTAGACAGTGCTTGCACACCTCTCGCTTTCCTCAAATGTTCCTTGAACCACGCTTGTAGCAGAAGATTGCAATATTGGAAATATTTTGCTTCTCTCTTGCAACAACCTAAAGCCCGATAAATGTCCGCCACAATCATAGAAACTATAGTATAACGATAACCATCAATTCCATTAAATACCGCATCAGTAACCTTGACAAGCCTCGAATATATGTCGTGACTCGAGCTTACAGGGAACACCATTACTCCTAAGAAACAAATGATAAATGCAAATGGTCTATCTCTTTCCAGTCATTGTAGGACTTGAACTCTTTCTTACAGTCGTCGAATGCACCTAAATACCCAAACCGATTGTAAAAGTAGGAAAAAGGTATTTTCTTTTGTTGTAAGAATTCTACATTCACACTTGCCACTATCCCTAATTTATTACGAAACTCCTCAGCTGTGGGGACACTAGGTGGAAGAATGCAGCTCCCCTGCCAATGATGTTTGTCTAACCCCGAGTGTGATACGAACCCTCCTATTTCTTCCAGCATAGGTGTTAATTCAACATCCCCAAATCTAAACACATTGAGTTTTTCATCCCAAAATGACACCGACGCTTCAATGATTTCTCTATACGGCTCCATTTCTAATAGGGAAACCAAATGACTCAAATATTGACGTACTTCGGTTTGCTCGCCTAATGACAAGTTATTCCACCAATTAGTTAACAAAGGAGGTGCGCCCATAGTCATTCCAAAACGGTGAAATTTTTGACTCATTGTAACCTATAAAGAAAAAGAAGAGAGTAAAAGATTAAAATTCCCCTCCCCTTTTGAGAATAATTGGACAAATCAAAATGCGTTTTTTATTTTCGTCTCAATTTTCTTTTCCCCTCTCTTTTCATTTCATTTCTTTTCTCTCAAATGCACATAAGCATGTCCGAACGTCCCTTCGGGGTTAAAAACCCATCAGGTAATTTGGACAAGTTGAAAACCAGCCGGCTCACAGGGAGCCCTTCCTACGGCATGATTCATGCTCATTACATTCATAGAGTGGTGTAATTCTAGACACGGTTCCCCAAGGTGGACGACTAAGGGGTGGGACCATTTGAAATTATTGGTTGTACCACGGACCAACTATATTCCAAAATGTCCCTCCTAAAAGGTTTTATTTTTTTAGGTGGAGCGACCGTGGGATCCACGTAATCGCCCGTGTGTGTGCAAAGTGTCGTTTTTCAAGAGTGGAGGAATATGAGTGAAATATGCCATGATTACATCAAATTTCAAGTTCATACAAATAAATAAGTAAATAAAAGGGAAAAAGAAAAACAAAAAAGAACCCAAGTTAGAAAAATCATAATAATACGAATAACAAGATAATAATCAATTAAAATCCCAAAAATAAAGACTCGTTATGGTTAGGACTTTGAATATCCCCAGCAGAGTCGCTATTCCGTCATACCCGGTTTTAAACTTAACTCGGAGCGAGTCAGGTTTCAGGTTTGACTGGGTAACTCGTTTGAGTTAAGAGTTGGAGTCGCCACCTAATATAAGTTTCTAAGGTGTATTAGGTCACCTAGCGTCTAAGGTTAAATCTTTATTAATCTGGTCTAGTTTCAGAGATTCAGTGGGTAAGAAGTCCAAATGACTCAGGGAAGAAGGTGTTGGGCACTTTTCCAAGTCCCACGAAAGGTGGTTCCTGCCCGAGTCTATATATTTTGGGATGTCTATATAGAATACGTGTTATCATATGTATTACTAACTTATATGGCCAAATTCACAATCAATTTGTATACTAAGTCTAATTAAACAAGTTTAGGTAACATGCATATATTTGGGCTTCATATTTTACACATACGGCCTATATTCCGCGCCTAATCGCATTTACGGCCTCTAATATAAAAGCCTAATCGAAAAGAGTGGAATCTGCAAGCGGTATCGAGAAACAGACTAGTAATGCAATTTCGAAGTTTAAGACAGTTTTGCAAAATAAGCAGCTTTCGCAAACAATTTCAAATTTTGTCAAGAAAAACCAAATAGGGGTTGTTTTTGAAATAAAATGTTTGCCATTTTGGGTCGGTGTGACTCGTCATTAATTGTCGAGCCCTAACCTTAATGGCTATTTTGGTTCGAGGTTAGTTTTGAAAAGTATAAGTAGATAGGTTATTTTTTAAAACGGTTACGAAAAACACATAAAGATGCACATAAGGGGCTGTCGCACTTAACATATACATATATAGGCATGCAAATAGATAATAACATGTATTAGGCTTTAGAAAATACTTGTATAATCGTATAGTTGACCCCAATAACATATACACCCTGCTTAAATACGCAAAGGGGCAGTTCTGGTTTTTACAGAAATAATTCAGATTTAGGCAGTTATCATGCAATAAGCCCCTTTTATTAATAGCACATACTTTAACGGCTTAAACTTAAACAAATTATTCTAAATCTTGATTTAAAAGACCTAGTGCATCGAATCCAGTCAGCTAAGTGTAAAAGTTACCCCGTTATCAAGATTTCTGGTTTAAACAAGTGAAATCAGAATCCAAGCTTAACATTAAGGTACGACTTTATCCAAAAATGGCTACGTAAACATTAACAATCGAGTTTAAACATGCATGATGCAATCACATAGTGGGGTGAGGGTTTAGAAAGGGCCCCTGTGTGGCTAAAACACATAATTTTAGCTATCTGACCTGTCATAGAACAAATAATGTAATGGCAAGGCACACCTAACGAATACACATAAAGGAGAACAAAGGGGAACAGAGAAAAAGCAAAGAAACAGTGCCCTAAATACACTCGGAGATAAGCTTGCCTAGGCTTTGATTATCCGGAATGAGGTAAGGCTTTTGCCAACACACAAAGACCTGTAAATTGAACTTTGGTATAGCTTTCAAAGCTATCCACATAAGGTGCAAGAGAAGGGGTTAGCAGGGAGGGTATGGAACCCCCAAATAGTTCATACACACACACAAAACATCTAGCAGATCATGTATATAGGCATATTGCAGTCAGGGGGCAAGTATAGGATTTTATACCTTGTTAGATGCAACAAACAGATTAGGCTTAGGCAGTGTTCAATGTCTTCCAGAAAATATTGCAAGAAAAAGAGCAGAAAGAGAGCAGGATTCTTTTAAGAGAATTAAGAGTGAAGAAAATAATTTTTTTTGCTAGTGTTTTGATATGCAGTGCTTGTATATCAGAATGCTTGTGCCTTAGTGAATGAGAGGATCATTTTATATAGTTGTAGGGTCGGATCTTTCAAATTCAAACAGGTAAACTCATAAGGCAAAGAAATATAGCTTTCCAGAAATAAAACCAAGTCTCTTAAGTGTCTTTTCCATGTATAACCCAATCGAATCCCTAACAATAAGGTAAACCCATTCTTAATTTATTTAGAATTCCCTTCCTTAAACACAATGAGGTCCAAGTTCACAAAATCACGATTTCAAATTAGCCTAGACTCGAAAATCATCCTAATATTTCGACAGATTCTAAGCAATCCTTAGCTAGCACCATATCAATCATCAAAACAGTATTCCTTTCAAATATCAATCACAAATTTAGATTAGTTCCAGTCAAGATTCCTTAAATCATGTTCATCTCAATTTCAAACGGCCAATTATATATTCAGGCAAACTAAAAGGCTAAATTCAATGTAAAACGGAATGTATGAACTATCATGGGTGCTAGGCTTGAGTTTAATAACAAATGTCATGGAACAAACTCAGAACATAGCAAATCAGTCATGCAAGCCTTTCAGAATAGGGTTTCGACTTAAATAAGTGAATAAATTACTTAAACAAGTAAATTTAACCCTTACTGATTAGCATATGCCAACTAATCGATTAATCATGCTAAAGCATAGAACAATGAATCAAAATCAAGCAGAAGTATCACATATAGTCTACGAATCAAGAAAAAGAGAAAAGGACAGGATTACCTATTTAATCATGGCCAGAGACTCTTCCGGCGACTGAAGTTCTCGTCGACGAGAGGTCAAATTTGACCTTTGTCCAAATGTCAACAAAAGTATAGGGGTTTTGCAGCGGATGATGAGGGGAGTACAATTAACTATAGGTCAAATTTGACCTTACTGCGGTGGAGGTTACGTGGGTAAGTGAGGAGTGAGTGGTGAGGTGTAAATACCAGAGTGTATATCAGGTGTATATAAGTGTATAAAATGTGTATAAGTGCATATAAAAATTGTATAAAATGCTTAGAAAAATTATTAAAAATAAGAAAATTGATTTTGAGGGCCAAATGGCTAGGGAGACTATTATTTTGAATTTTAAAATAATTTGTGCAATTTTTTCTAAAATAGGAGTAAATACAAAAATTGTAATTTGACGTGCAAATTTTATAAATAGCCGTGGTGGTTGTGCCAGTGTTTTAAAAAATGGCCTAATTGATGTGTGTATGTGAAATAGTGACTTTGAATATGAGTGAGTGTATGATACTCCTGTAGTTATAAGTGTAGTTTTATCTGAATAGTGGCTATTGAACAGGAGGGACAAAATTAGGTGTCAACAGATAGTCAAAGGCATTCGTGACGCCTCGAGATATTACCAGTACTTTGGCAGCGATCATACTCTCTGACAAAACCATGAGCGTCCTTGAATAGAGTGGGCCAAAAGAACCCCGACTGAAGCACCTTCTCAGCTGTTCTATCACCACTATGATGACCACCATAAGGAGAGGAATGACAGCTTTGCAACACCGACTCAATTTCCTCTCTTGGAATACATCTCCTCGCCAATTGATCAGGGCCAATTTTATACAAATACGGCTCTCGCAATGTGACGGAGGTATGATGATCCACCAAACCTCCCCAATAGTCCTTAACCCTTTGCCCGTTAACCAAGAATGCCTTCTCGGAATCCGAAGCTCTCAACTCAACCGCTCCATGTGCAGAGATACGAACTACCTCAAAGGGACCCGACTATCTAGACTTCTGTTGACACCTAATTTTGTCCCTCCAATTCCAATAGCCATTATTTAGTCAAAATTGCACTGATAACCTCACGAGTACCATACACTCACTCCTATTCCAAGTTACTACTTCACACATATGCCAATTAGGCTATTTTTTAAGACATTAGCACGAGCTATGGTCATTTTTAAATTTGCACATTCAGTTGCAATTTCTCGTAATTATTCCTATTTTTAACAAAATTACCTAAATTATTTTAAAATAAAAAATAATAGGTTTTCTTAATTATTTAACCCTCACAATCAATTTTCTTATTTTTAATTAATTTTATAAGTATTTTATACAATTTTTCTATGTATTTATATGTATTTTATACATACTTATACACCATATATACAATCTATACACATATACACGTACACACACACACGTACACCTCAGCTTTCTTACACCACCTATAGGCCTACGTGGCTAAATCCTGACCGTCCACGCAGTTGATCCAACAGCCAGGATAATGTTTCAATTTTTAAATTACACTCACAACCCCCAAACCCTGAAAACCTTTTCATTTTTCCTCAAAGACTCCGCCGCCTCTCTCGAACAAAAACCCTAGTCATCACTGTCATGGTCACTTTCTGGTCATTCCCACCGGTGAAAATCAAAATCAAATACATATTCTTGATCCTCTCTTCATCCGCTACAAAACCCCTATGGTTTTTGGCCATTTCGACGAAGGTTGAAATTGACCTCTCGCCGATGAGGACTTCTGCCATCGGAAAAAGTCTCCGATTATGTCTTAATAGGAACCTAAGGCGTCACTACTACAAAAGAGAGGAGGAAATACTTCATACAAATAGGTTTGAGATGGGTCAAGACTAACCCGACTCCGTATACGGGTCACCCTTAACCTTTTCTTTCTTCTTTAATCATCCTTGAACCTATGTGACTATTAAGCCTAAAAATTGCCTCGTTGCTTTGGTGAGTTAACAGAGTCGTTGGTTCTTTGTTAATTGTTTGTCTCACATGATTTGTAATTTTGCCTAAGTCATTGACTAGTTAAAATGATGTATACTTGAATCTTGTATGATCATAGCTTAAACTCTGCATCATCTTCACTAGTTTCAAGCCTGGAGTCCATGTTAATTTAGGAATTAATTTTGTGCATCCTGTCGCAACATGTCATCTTTGTGCATAGAGTACTTTCATTACCTTGAGTTCTGACCTATGTGATTAAAGGATCCTAATCAGTTTCAATGTGGATTCTAATTGAAAACTGAAATGGTAAAGTAATGGTTAGGTTTGATTTGAATTTGTGATTGAAAATTAGTTTTGATAATTTATAAAGCTTATCCTCAGACTGTTTCGAGCCTAAAATTACTTGTGAACTAATCTTGAACCTGGTTGTGTTATTGACCAAAGGATGGAGAAGGCTGACGGTTTGGAATCTTGTCTATATGATTTCTGTATCCCTGATTAGTTCAATTTGAAATTTTAATTGGGAATGGGAATGGAAGTTGGTTATAGGATTGATCCAATGCTAATTAGGATTCCTTTAAATATGTTAAGAGTTATTTTAAGCCTGAAATAGTTTATAACACTTTTGAAAAACCGATTTTTGAATTGGGACTTTGTTATTGTCTAAGGGGAGAGAATTTTACTTGTTTTTAAAATCTTGACTGCCTTAATTTAGGGATTCTGATTAATCTACTCTTAGAAAGGATGCCTAATGGAATCCTTTGTGATTTTGGAAGATTATTCTTTGCCATATTTACTCCTTTGCCCGTTTGTGTTAAACCCTTACCCTCACACTATATAAGTCGACTTATTTGACACACTTCTACAAAGTTTTCTACACAAAAACATACAGAACACTTCACAGGCATACACTTTACACTCTCTGATTGTTCTTTCTCAAAATCATTGGAAGACCCTTGTTCTGCTTGCTTTCTAGTTCTGCTTTTGCAAGTATTAATCATCATCTGCACTTTGTTTACTTATCCCATACTGTTGAAGATATTTCTCTATTCCTGACTACTTGTTGCATTTATTTTTTAAACTTGCCTATGTCTGGTTGACTTCTTTGCTTCTTCCTTGTCTGTGTTTGTCTCACCTAAACTACCTATGCTTGTCTGGAACTTCATACCTTGGTTCTGGGTTTCCTGTTAGTTCTAGTTAACCTTTGTACATTTATTAGGATGATCTAAAAAGATCATACCAGTATTACCAATTGCAGAGTATTGAATGAATATGTTTTTCAGCAATTACACCCTATTGCTATGGATTTTTGAAGCCTAACCACTATAATCATGGACTGCTGGGACAGTGCTAACTTAATAGAGCTTTAACACTTGTTTTCTCTCTCTAGTATCCCTTTTTATGTGTATATTTGTTAGGATTTTCCCTGTTGTATCTAATTAAAATAGGATACACAGTTAAAAGGTTGTGTAATTGGCTATCCAGGGGCCCTCCTTTACTTCTTCCTCTTTATGTGACTGCATCATGCAAGCCTATGCATTTAACTGATTATTGGAGCCTATTACATGATCTAGACTAGGCATGGTAGTGATCAACTGAAACATTTACATATAGAATTTGAAAATCTTGATAACAGGGTTACTTCCTATGCCTAGTCGACCGAATCCTGTACACTTAGTCTCTAAAATCGAAATCCAAAATAGTTTTCATGCTTAAATTTCTAGTATGTGATTTCTTACAAACAGGGGCTGATTGCGTGATTAGTTGCCTAAATTGAGTCGGTTTTCGTAAAAAATAAGACTACCCCTTCGCACAATTAAGCTGGGCCCAAAATCTTTTTAAAATTTAGCCGTATTCGTATGTTTAAACTAATTTTACAACTCTTAAACTCTTATACACTAACCTCATAGTGTGTAGGGGTGTATGGGTTATTGGGGATCAATCATACTACACTTACATGTATTTTCTAAAGCTTGGACAAAATATTATCGTGTACTCTGCATGCCTATACTTATATATATATATATATATATATATATATATATATATACGTGTTATAACCCTTGTGTGCATTTATGTGTTTCGTGACCCCTCTTTTTTTCCAAAACAGCCCCTCTATACGTATATATTTTTGAAAGTGATCCCAAAAATAAAATAGCCTTTAAGGTTAGGTCTTGACAACTAATGTCAAGTCACACCGACCCTGAATGGCTAAAATTTTATTTCAAAAATAACTCCTATTCGGTTTTTGACAAAATTTAAAAACTACTTGTGAAATCTGCCTATCTGTGCAAAATTAATTCAGTCTCATAAATACACTGTTTATTAACGTCTTCTTGCAGCTTTAGCCATTATTCGATTTGGCATTTGTAATAGAGGCCAAAAATGCGAATAGGCGTAAAATATAGGTCGTACTTGCAAAATTTAATGTCTAATTATATACATGCTGCCTATGTCAACATTATTTTGCATAAATGGACTCAATTTCATAATTGATTGTGAATTTGACCTTGTTAAGTTACTAATATATATTTTATGAATATGATAGCGTTTACAACTTGTTTAGACATCCCAAAAATAGAAAACTCGGGCGGGAACCACTTTTTGTGGGACTTGGGGAAGTGCCCAACACCTTCTTCCCCGAGTCACTTGGACTTCTTACCCTCGAATCTCTGAAACTAAACTTGCTTAATAAAAGACCCGACCTTAGACATTTAGGTGACCTAATACACCTTAGAAATCCATATTAGGTGGCGACTCAAATCTTTAAACTCAAACGAGTTACCCAGTCAAACCCAAATCTTGACTCGCTCTGAGTTGAGTTTAAAATGGGGTATGACAGAATGGTGACTCCGCTGGGGATACTCAAAGCCCTAACCATAACGAGTCTTTATTTTTGGGATTTTATTGCTTATTATCTTGTTGTTATTGTTATTATTATTTTACTAACTTGGGTTCTTTTTTTTGTTTTTTTTCCTTTTATTTATGTATTTATCTATATTTGAAAAATGATGTAATACTGGCATATTTCACTCATACTCCTCCACCCCTAGGAAAACAACACTTGGCACACACACGGGCGATTACGTGGATCTCACGGTCGTCCCACCTTAAAAAACCCTTTAGGAGGGACTTTTGAAATATAGTTGGTCCGTGGTACAACCAACAATTTCAAATGATCCCACCCCTTGGTCGTCCACCTTGGGGAAGCATGCCTATAATTACACCACTCTTGGAATGTAATGTGCATGCATCATGCCATAGGAAGGGCTCCCCGTGAGCCGACTAGTCTTCAACTTGTCCAAACAACTTGACGAGTTTCTAACCCCGAAGGAATGTTTGGACATGCTTGTGTGCATTTAAGAGAAAGAAAAGGAAAACAAAGGGGGGAAAGAAAAGTGAGGCGAAAATAAATACGCATTTTGATTTGTCCAATTATTCTAAAAAGGGGAGGGGAACTTTTAATCATTTATTTTCTTTTTTTTTTTTCTTATAGGTCATCATGAGTCAAAAGTTTCACCATTTTGGGATGACTATGGGCGCACCACCTCCTTTGTTAACTAATTGGTGAGATAATTTGTTGTTGGGTGAACAACCGAAGTACGCCAACATTAGGGTCTTTTGGTTTCTCTTTTTGTAATCGAACCATGTAGAGAAATGATTGAAGCGTCGGTGTCATTTTGGGATGAAAAACTAAATGTGTTTAGATTTGGGGATGTCAAGTTAACACCTTTGTTGGAAGAGATAGGAGGATTCATATCACACTCGGGGCTAGACAAACATCGTTGGCAAGGGAGTCGCATTTTGGCTCCCAGTATCCCTACACCTGAGGAGTTTCGTGACAAATTGGGGATGGTAACAAGTGTGAACTTGGAATTCTTACAACAAAAGAAAATACCCTTATCCTATTTCTACAACAGGTTTGGGTATTTGAGTGCATTTGATGATCGTAAGAAAGAGTTCAAGTCTTACAATGACTGGAGGAGAGCTAGACCATTTGCATTTACCGTTTGTTTCCTAGGAATAATGGTGTTTCCAGAAAACTCGAATCACGATATATGTTTGAGGCTTGTCATGGTTACTGATGCGGTGTTTAATGGGATTGATGGTTATTGTTACACTATAGTTCCTATGATTGTGGCAGACTTTTATTGGGCTTTGGGAAGTTGTAAAAGAGGAGCGAAATATTTTTTCAGGGTTGCAATCTTCTATTGCAAGCGTGGTTCAAGGAGCATTGAGGAAAGTGAGAGGTGCGCAAGAATTATCCAAGCCAACTGGTTCCAACTACTTGATTGAAGAACGGTATGCAGCCAAGCAGCACAGAGAAATGGGTGAGGTTGTTTGAAAGCATAACAGAGGATTCCATTCAATGGATGTTCACTTGGTTTCCTTCATCAGATTTTATCATTATCTCTGAGAAGGCATCCTTTGTGATACTTATGGGATTGCGAGGTCTCCAACCTTATCAACCATTAAGGGTAATGAGGTAAGCGGGAAGGAAGCAACGCATCCCACTCATACCAGACACGAAGGCCTACTAGTTAGATTATACTGAAGAGATTGTTCCAAAAGTCAAAAGCATTAGAAAATCCTGGGTAGGTAGACAAGTCATGGGGAAGGAGTCATTAGCGTCAGACAGATACAACGCTGGATGCGAACCAAATTACAATAGTTGGTTGCATTCTAGCATAAAGGGAAATGTGGTAGTAGGGCCGAGCCGAGGGAATGACATAAGAGACCGAGAGGCGGAAGCTCAAATTTGATACCGTGAGTTCATGTTGAAAGCTGTTAAAATGGACAAAGAAAACAAAAAAGAGATTGAAGTGTGGAGGAAGCGCACATTAGAGTTGGAAGAAAAGATAGAGGCGTTGGGGATGAAGCTAGAACAATGAGATTCGGAGTGTGCTGAGGTAGACATCT
Organism: Petunia x hybrida; assembly: GCA_037355625.1. NCBI lineage: Eukaryota > Viridiplantae > Streptophyta > Magnoliopsida > Solanales > Solanaceae > Petunia > Petunia x hybrida. The sequence goes on from JBBBVM010000118.1 coordinate 279,042, forward strand.
TACACTTAGTCGCGACCAAGGGATACTTAACCAAAGCTATGGAAGAAATTAAGGAGGTTGCCTGAGAAGCAAAAAGAGCCAGGCTGGAGTAGGAGCGTGTTGCTTAGTCAAGTGTCATTTTCATTTTTTTGTATTTTTATATTTCCAAAAGTCGTCATGTACTGAATTTCAAATTTGTTTTGGGGAATCTATGGAAACAATTGGCAACAAATACTTATTTATTTTCCTTGCATCATGATAAACCTAGGAAGGCTAGACGTCGTTGGCACGTATTTGGCACGTCATAGTCCATTAATAAACCTATCCCAAATGTCGAAAGGGTTCTCAACCCGAAAAAGACAAAACTGCATCCTTGCATGGATTCGAAGAAATATTTGTGCAAAATACTGATCATCTGCCTGAGTGTGATCACGACTATAAGATTGTTTTGATCTTTACTTTTCCTGTTTTGTTTTTAGACTATGGCTGCAAGAGGTACACTTCAATTCGAGACTGTCTCCCAAGCCCCTCACTTGATCAGACTCTGGTGGGAAGATTTGGTTGCCGTCAGTAAGCTTCATGTTCAAAAGGTGTTGGGGGAACTGGTAACTATCAAGGCTTGCACCGCTATGCCTAGTTTGGTCGAGGCTGCTACACATTTCTGGGATTACAAAAGGGCAGTATTTCATTTCAATGGCTTAGAGTTGGCACCAATGCTGGAAGAGTTCGGAGGACTAGGAGGGTTAGAGCCTAGGCCCAAAACCATGATTTATCCCCGAGACGTGGACCCTAAGGAGTTAATTGAGCTATTGCACGCTCCTTATGATTCGTACGTCGAGGGAGTGCATCACGGAAAGGTCACTTTGGAGTATCTATATTCAAGATTTGGAGATCCAACTCTCAGACACGATTGGACTGGGGCATGGAAAATTCAAGACTGGGAATGGACTGAATCTACTGCTTTCATCGTTGCTTTTCTAGGAAGTATGGTCTTCCCTGAGAAAGAAGGAAGGATCGACATAATGCCGGGAAGGGTAGTTGAAGGGTTACACAAAGGTTCTCACAAACGCCAAGTGAGTTTGTTTCCAATGACCGTGAGGGAAATTTATAGGGCTCTAACCAAATGTAGAAGAGGAGCAGACTTCTTTGAGGGGTGCAACCTTTTGCTGCAAATATGGTTGATAGAATATCTACACAGTGTCCCCATAAATCCGATAGCACCAAGGGCATCAAGGAATGGGGGCATTCGCTCACATAGCACCAGCATGGCTGGAACTACAGTATAGGAAGACCCTGCGAATATGCGAGGATGGTACACCAAGTTTGAAGAGTTATAAGAAGTGCAGTGGGTAATTGAAAACTGTGTTGGTTTCATCATTTCCATACAAGGTCAAGACACCACTTTCTTGACGTTGATTGGATTCCGAGGAACTCATCACTATGTTCCTCTAAGAATCCTCCGACAAGTAGGGATGACACAACAAACTCCTCGACTGACAAAAGGAAGAAGTTTCAGCATTGACATGAAAGACATTGAACATCTGATGGTTGGTACAATATTGACAATGTGGGAAGGAAGGGTTACTATGCAATTTTGCTAAGGCCAAGACAGCAGGGTGAACCCCGTTGCTACTTTGACCTATCCTCGGTGGCTCAGTGAAGATAGAGAGAAGTTTCGATCAAAGACAACGCTGAAAAGGAAAGCTGAAGCTCCAAGTATCGCTGAGAAATACAAGAAACTACGGCACAAGTTCGACCAAAATAAGAAAGAGTTAAGGGTGACACAAGAGAGGGGGATAAGAAGGCAATACAGGGAAAGGATCAAAGGGGATGAGCTTAAGTATTGGACAGGCAAAACCATGGCAGCAAGACAAGCCGCTGGGAATCTGTAAGACCTGCTCAAAGGATGGGGAGATTATTTCAAATCAGTGCCGTTGGCAGAAAAAGAAGCAATAGGGATAGAAATCTGTGAGTTCTTGATGCAGCCCAACTCTGTGCTGATAAGACATTCATTCCACCGAGGCCATGACACGAAGCCAAGCCAATCTAATACATGACGTCCATATTCAACTGGCTTGGTCGGGAGAAGATAGCTGCTCCAAAGTTGATTGGTCGAGCTCAAGATCCGAAGGTATCATCTACAAGCTCGAGCCCGAAGAAGGGAGCAACCGAACACTTAACATCGGTGCTGAATAATAAACAGCCAACCGAAGGAATAGTACCCGAAGTTCAAGTGTTCGAGCTCATGTGTTCGAATCAAAAGGAGAGACCGAACACTTCACATCGACGCCGAAGCATTGAAGGAAACCGAAGGAAGGCGACTGAATTGAGTGTGTTTGAATTCCAGAAATCGAACACTTAGCTAGTCAGCCACTGCGTGGCTTCTTCTTTTTGGTCGCATGTGACCATTTTACTATTTCGTCCCTAGAGTAGCCTATATAAACCCCTTTATATTTCATTGTAAGCCAGTTAGTTTTTGTTGAATGATCAAATATAGTTGTAGCTATTGTGAGTCTCCGATGGAGTCGAATCCCGTTGTGGGATTTTAAAGAACTTGTGTCAATTGGTGTGAGTCGTTTGAGTATTTTCTTCTTTGGTCATTCAATTTGCAAGAAGCATGACTTTTTGATGATTGTTGCTTAGTATAGGTGATTCTTTGTCACTCGATTCGATCGAACTCCAGACTAGTTCCTCGATGTTCTTTTGAATCGAAGCAAGATTTGTATTGCTTCTATCTTGTTCTTGTTATTTTCCGCGCTTTCATCGTGTTTAGCTTTACCTTCGGTTTGGCTTGCACCATCTTGGTATCAGAGCAAGGTTTGAGCTTGTTCTTATAACCTCAAATCCTGTTCGATTTATCTCGTGCTTGTTGTCTTTCAATTTCAGCTTTTTCCTTGTGTTGATTGTTGTTACTGTTGTGTTGTTATTACCAAAAAAAAAGTAGAAAAGAAAAATTCAAAAATTTTGGTTGATTTGTTGGTTGCTTGAATCAAACAACCATTGATTCTTGCTCACCATCGTCTAACGAATCCAACGAGCACCTGTCGTACACGATTGACGACTAGGTTTCTCGATGATATTTTGGACCGTTTTGACGAGGTGGTGGTGTTACAGATCCCCAGTCGTGTTTGGTGGTTGTTATCGAACACTGGTGGTAGTAACTCTATTTGGGTTGAGCTTTTGAGCTGAAAAATCGAAGTTTCATTGTTTGAGCCAGCGTCCGTATGCCGGAAACTTGTTACATTGTAACAGTGTACGGACGAAGTGAAACTTGTTCTTAGCTCGATTCTTGGAACTGATTTCCTCCGACGTTGATGTTACTGGAGTGAAAAGAAACCCAAAGTCTGTTGAAAAGTGGTTAGTGAACGAAGTTAAATTTTGTCCGTACGCCGGAGTAAAAGATTCACTGTTCCATTGAAGAAGAACGGGGTAAAGTGTAAAGATTAATACCCCAGGGGAAAATTTTGTCAGCTTGAAAAGGGAAATTCAATAAGGTAAAACCCTATCCGTACCAAGGAGGGACCAATTTTGTCCGTACAAGAGTTGGTGTGATCGAAGGATTCCGAAGGAAGGAATCGAAGGGTAGAATCTCCTAGGTTTTCAGTTTTCTTGTGTTCGATAATTCACGATAGTGGATCTCTGGAGTAATCTCTTCTACTCGAGGTCGTACTATCGAATTTGAGCTTTTAGGAACTCGTGAGTGGGGTGATCGAAGTTCAAATTTCATAGATAAATTCTTTTGACTCCCAAGCGCAGAGTAAATAGCGTCCATTCCATCGAGTCATATCAATTCACTCTTCCCGAAGGAGACAGTGTGACTTGTCAAATTCGAAGGAACTGAGAGAAGTTGATCAACTGAGGAAACCATTGGCTACAAGTTCTTGAGTGACCAAAACCGAACCCAAAAAATTAAGCGGACCCGAGCGCAACCCATAAAAGGTGAGGGAGTGTGTAAGGTGATTTCTAACCTTAACATTCTCATTGGTCTTTGATTTGTGCAGGTACCATGGCTGGGAATGGAGGCGAAGGAAAGGGTATTGAGAAGCCCGAGGTGTCGTTAGCTGATCTCATGGCTGGGATACAAGGCATCAGTGCCGAGGTAAGAGGAGTGAGTGCTCGAGTAGCTAACCTCGAGCAAGGGAGTGCGTCTGTGGCCATGCCTGGGTCAGGTGCTGGAACTAGCAACTCAACTCCGATGAAACCTAAGCAATTTGTTGAGCTCATTTGACAACAACGGTTGAAGGACGAGGCTGTTCGAAATGAAGCTATGGGCAATCCCCAAGCTACACAACACTTGGGCAACCCCCAAGCACAACAACAAAACTTGGGCAATCCCCAAGCTGGTTATCAACACTTGGGCATTCTCCGAGGTGATAGAATGCCACTTCCAATGGCCAGAAGACAAGTTGTGGTCGTTGATGAAGGGGTCGATGATGGACAATTTCCCGAAGGCAAACATGAGTATGAGCCACCATTCGATCAACGAAGGCAGGCTCAATGAGGTCGTGAAAATTTCCGAGGTCGAGGCCGAGGCGCAAATGTTGATCGAAATACTGAGCGTGAGGCTGATGACTATTATGATGAGTATTTGGAGCCGATCCGAGGTGCTCGATATTCAAACTTGAACAGTGTCAAGATCACTATTCCACTATTCAGAGGAACTAGTGATCCGGACCAATACATTGAATGGAAGCTTAAGTTGGAGAGAATCTTCGAAACCAATGAGATGACCGAAGAGAGAAAAGCTGCACATGCCATTGCTTTATTCGCAGTGTATGCATCAACATGGTGGGAGGCTGACAAAAGGTTGAGACAAAGGAATGATTATCCCGAGGTCGACACATGGATGCAGTTGAAAAGAGCAGTGGATGCTAAGTATGTGAATGCCAAGTATCGGCAGGATCAACTTCGAAAGCTCTTCGAGTTGAAGCAAGGGTCCAAATTGGTTGAAGAGTCTCATGATGAGTTCAAAAGAATTCGACTGGCCCTTTATCAAGAAGAAGATGACGAGCAAGCCATCATCTGATTCAAAAATGGCTTAGCTCGAGATTTGTCATCTCAATTGAGGCAGCATGTATATCACACGTTGGAAGATGTGTTCCACGCTGCCATCAAAGCTGAGAAATGGGTGAAGGACGATAAAGCAAACCGGTATCGAGGAGTCACAACTTCAACTCCTTTGAACCGAAGTAAAGAGTAGAAGAGTCTGAATCCAACTAGTACTAACACTGTTCGAGATCCGAAGAAACCCTTCGAGAGGGGAGTGACTGTTAACCAACCAAGAGAAGTGGGAGGTAAAGTTCAACTTAATTCTCCCAGTGCTGTAAGTATTCAGTGTCACAAATGTAGAGGTTATAGTCACATTGCAAAAGAGTGTCCAACTCACAAAGTTATGCTAATTCTCGATGATGGAACCATCCAAGAGCAAGCGAGTGACACCGAGGAGGAAAATTTTGAGGAGACTGATCGAGCTGAAAATGATGATGGTAGTGAAGCTGCCGAAGCTGATCATCCGGAAATATTTCTTGTGGTTCGAAGGAATTTAAGCTGCATGACTCTTGAAGAAGAGGACAACCAAAGAGAGAATCTCTTCCAAGCAAGATGTCGAGTAAAGGGGAACGTTTGTTCCATGATAATTGATTCGGGTAGTTGCGCGAATGTGGTGAGCCAAACCTTGGTTTCACAATTGGGACTACCTACCTCAAAGCATCCTCATCCTTACGGATTGCAATGGTTGAATGAGTGTGGAGAATTGAGGGTTGTCAAGCAAGTGTGGATCAAATCCAAAGTTAGAGAATATCAAGATGAAATGATGTTCGATGTGATACCGATGCAAGCTTGTCATTTGCTATTGGGTTGGCCATGGCAGTATGATCGGTCGGTTGTTCATAATGGAAAATCCAACACTTACACTGCTATGCTCGAAGGGAAAAGTTTCATACTCAAACCCTTGTCTCCGAAACAAATCAGCGAGGACTATAAACGGATGAAAGAATTGAAAAAAGCAGCCAAAGCTAAGCTTCCGATGGGAACACAAATTGTGGCTGAAGACCACAACTCACCGCCCGAGGTAAGAAATATTTGTGCAGTCATGCAACCAGGTGAATATCTACGAGGCAACGACAACGATCAACTGATGATTTGCCTTGTGCACAAGGGTATCTTTCTAAACACTAATGATGATTTTTCTAGCGATAACCATTTGCCTAGTGTTGTACAAAGTGTTTTGCAGGACTTCGGAGACATGTTTCCGAAGAAATGCCAGGTGGATTGCCTCCGTTGAGAGGAATCGAGCACCATATTGACTTCGTATCGGGGTCTCAAATCCCCAACAAACCTGCATATCGGTGTAATCCCAAAGACACCAAAGAGCTCCAAAGGCAGGTTGATGAATTGCTGAACAAGGGCCTTGTTCGAGAGAGCTTGAGTCCTTGCGCCGTTCCTGTTATCCTTGTCCCAAAGAAAGATGGAACATGGCGAATGTGCGTTGATTGCCGAGCAGTCAACAAAATCACGGTAAAGTATCGTCATCCTATCCCTCGATTAGATAACATGCTCGATGAGTTAAGTGGTTCTTCATGCTTTTCGAAGATAGACCTCAGGTCCGGTTACCACCAAATCTGAATGAAACCCAGAGACGAGTGGAAAACCGCATTCAAGACAAAATTCGGTCTCTATGAATGGTTGGTGATGCCTTTTGGCCTATCCAACGCACCAACCACATTCATGCGACTGATGAACCATATGCTCAAGCCGTTCATAAATAAGTTTGTCGTCGTTTACTTCGATGACTTCCTTATTTATAGTAAATCTGTGGATGAACATGTCGAACACCTAAGGCTAGTGCTTGATAAGCTTAGAGAAGAGAAGTTATATGCTAATTTCAAGAAATACATGACGTCCATATTAAACTGGCATGGTCGGGAGAAGACAGCTGCTCCAAAGTTGATTGGCCGAGCTCAAGATCTGAAGGCATCATCTACAAGCTCGAGCCCGAAGAAGGGAGCAACCGAACACTTAACATCGGTGCTGAACAATAAACAGCCAACCGAAGGAATAGTACCCGAAGTTCAAGTGTTCGAGCTCATGTGTTCGAATCAAAAGGAACGACCGAACACTTCACTTCGACGTCGAAGTATTGAAGGAAACCGAAGGAATGCGACCGAATTGAGAGTGTTTGAATTCCAGAAACCGAACACTTAGCTAGTCAGCCACTGCGTGGCTTCTTCTTGTTGGTCACATGTGACCATTTTACTATTTCGTCCCTAGAGTAGCCTATATAAACCCCTTTACATTTCATTGTAAGCTAGTTAGTTTTTGTTGAATGATCAAACATAGCTGTAGCTATTGTGAGTCTCCGCTGGAGCCGAACCTTGTTATGGGATTTTATAGAACTTTTGTCAATCTGTGTGAGTCGTTTGAGCATTTTCTTCTTTGGTCATTCAATTTGCAAGAAGCATGACTTCTTGAGGATTGTTGCTTACTATAAGTGATTCTTTGCCACTCAATTCGATTGAACCCGAGACTAGTTCCTCGACGTTCTTTTGAATCGAAGCAAGATTTGTCTTGCTTCTATCTTGTTCTTGTTATTTTCTGCGTTTTCATCGTGTTTAGCTTTACCTCCGGTTTGGCTTGCACCAGTTCTTGACAAAGGCTTTGGGTGATATGTAAGCTTGGAAAAACCTGATGGAGATGTTCGTTACCCCTTCACCAGCAAACTTGGTTAACAAACCTAAGGAAGAGACTGAAGAAAACAAAGAGGAAGAGGATGTTGGAGCAGATGCTTGATTCAAGAACCTCTTTGCTTGGCACATAGTCCAGTCGTTTTAGTCTAGTCGTTTTTTATTTTGTCTTTTCCATTTAGTCAAGTCGTTGTTGCAAAACTAAGTGATTCTAATAAAGCCAAGCAAATAAAATAAAATCGTGTTGTTTTTGGATTTTAAGACTTGTGTTGATTACGCTTATGCAAACGAAACGATGCATTCGGCGCAAACATTACTTTGAATCTTCGATAGGTCTACCTCTGGCACAAAAGAGGTCCCCTGCATAATAGGACGCGAATTTATTAATGCTAACACTTACTCACATTACTTTCTCTATTTTTGTTATTTTAGTCCCAAGTCCCTGAAGTTTGGTTTGTGCATTCTGGCCACGCTGCAGTATCGGTTGAGATCCAGAGAATCGTTTCCAACACCTCCCCTTTTACCTACAAGGACAAGGACGAGACGTAATATCATGGCTGAGTTTGACAAGGTTGGAAATGGAACCCCCAAAAAGCAAGGTGTGGTTGCCTATGATGATTATGCTAAGCTGGAGGAAAGGCTGTTTGAGTTGGAGAATAGAATTCCTCTTGTCCATGATGATGGGACCACTGAACAAAACAAAATCGCCCGCCCTCACAGCAAAGATCCACTATTCCCCGAGAAAGACATCACATACCCTACCTACACTGTACCACCAAAAGCACCGCAAAACAACCTACCTCCTTTCACCGTTGCAACCAAAACTGTTGCATCACCCACCAAAGATCACGACATGTATGCATGGACAAGGGAAGACTCGAACGACACCAAGGAACAAGTCAAGTGGCTGATGGAGATATTCAAGCAATTCCAAGGCACCAAGGAAACCAGAGAACTGGCTTATGAAGACCTTTGCATGTACCCTAATTTGAAGCTGCCCAATGGTTACAAGACACCCAAGTTCAACATGTTCGTAGTGGCGATACTATGGCACACTTAAGGTCTTACTGTGACAAGTTGGTTGGGGTTGGACATGATGAAAAGATTTGCATGCAGTTGTTCAACCATAGTCTGACTGAAGTGGACAAGCTGGGAAGCAATGGTTGGAGATTTTGTTGATAGCTTTGGGCACAACACTAACGCCATGCCCGATCATTTCTATTTGGAGAAGCTGAAGAAGAAGCCTACTGAGACTTTTAGGGAGTTTGCAACTAGGTGAAGAGCCGAAGCTGCCAAAGTCCAACCTCATATGGAGGACACAGAGATAGTGGCAACCTTCATCCGCATACAAGAGGATGTCTACTTTGACAAGATGCTGAACATACAAGACAAGAAGTTTGGAGATTTGATCAAGATTGGAGACATGGTTTAAGATGGTTTGAAAACTGGTAGGATTGTTAGCTTGGCCACACTATAGGCAACTAACAAAGCACTACAAACCGGTAGCACCGGGCCATCAAAGAAAAAGAAGGACGATGTCTCCTTCGTTGCTGCATCACTTAACCATTTCCCCACCCACAACCGTTACCACCAAACACCACCTCCCTCATACCTATATATTCCACCCATATCCACGTATCCAGTCTACAACACTCATCCCATGTTCCAAAACTCACCGCCACAATGACCACATACCTACAAATTCCTAACTACAGAAATACCAACACCTATCCACCAAGACCTCACGCAAACAACAATCCAGGACCCAAAAGAAACTATACCCCACTAGCCGAATCCCGCACTCAGCTATTTGAAAGGCTCAAAGCAGTTGGCCACATACAACCCCTCCCATTCAAAATGCCTGATAGGATATCACCCTACTTTGACCAAACCAAAACCTGTGCTTATCACTCTAGAGGACCTGGTCATGATATCGAAAAGTGCTACGCCTTGAGAGATAAAATAAAAGACCTGATCAATCAAAAGGTGATACACTTGAAAACCTCGAATGTGCACAATAACCCTTTACCCAACCACGGGGATAATAGGGTGAACTTGATCGAGTTGGACGAAGAATGCAACTTGAAAGGAACCATTGTCAAAGCAAAGGAGGCTACACCAGCACCTGCTTCTGTTGCCCAAGCGGCTAAGGCACCAGAGCCAAATTGAAGTAGAGATGGCTCCAAAATTCTACGTTGACGTAGTCCCTTCCTATGATAACAAAGCAGTGCCATGGGAATATGAAGCAGAGAAGCGGGTTAAGTCAACAGTCGAGACTGTTGCTGCAGAAGGGATGACTAGGAGTGGGAGGATCTATACCCCCGAGCATCTTGTTCAAAGTAGATGAGGCACCAGCGAGGAGGAGTCCGAGGAATTATGGAAAAAAGTTCAAGCCAAAGAATACTCTGTGGTTGAACATTTGGGCAAAACTCCTGCACAAATCTCTGTCTTGGGTTTACTCCTCAAGTCAGAAAGCCACCGCAATGCCTTGATGAAAGTGTTAAATGAAGCACATGTCCCGGTGGATACTGCAGTTGAGAATCTGGCTAGTATGGTCGGGCAAATCATGGAATGCAACCAAATCACTTTCCACGAAGATGAACTGCCGTCAGAGAGGTTGAGTCACAATAAAGCCTTGCATGTCACCATCAAATGCAAAGACTGGTTCGTGGGGAGAGTTTTGATCGATGGAGGGTCTAGCTGGAACATATGTCCATTCATCACTCTAAAAATAATGGGGATTGATCAAAGTAAGATAAGAGAAAGTGACTTAAAAGTAAAGGCATTTGATGGATCACAAAGGAGCACCATCGGAGAAATCGACTTAACTATCATGGTCGGTCCCGTGGAGTTCAATGCTGAATTTCATGTCATGGACATCTCCGCTTCGTACAACCTGCTGCTAGGAAGACCTTGGATTAACATGGCTGGGGCAGTGCCTTCTACATTGCAACAGACAGTGAAGTTCGAGTGGGACAACAAAGAGGTGGTAGTATTTGGCGAAGGGAACAACTCTATCTACAATGAACAAACCATACCGGCAATTGAAGGGAATGTTCCTGATGGACAGTCCTTCTATACTGTAGAGCTTATGGGAGCAGTGCAAGGCACTCGAGGGGGATACCGCAAAAACTAAAACAAAAGTTGGGACCTCACTAATGCAATCCAAGGAGGTTATACTGCACACTTCGCTCTTAAACTGGTCAACACACCGCCTGGGGCTGAAGAGAAAAGGAGAATTTTTACAGTGCTCATTGGGATGGGCGAGGCAAAGGCTATGAAGGGAGGAACTTGGTCTAGGAACCGGTAATATTTGATTGGGGTCTGCCTTCACGTGAATTTCATGAGACCATACCTGCTAAAACGGAGAAGAAACCGATGTACTCACCCAATGCTTATCCTAACTGGAAGCGCATTTCTGAAGAAACAAGGGGAAAGCAAGTATGGCTACCTAAAACACCTGAGCCTATGGATGTAGTGATTGAAGAGCCATACATACTCCCACAACCTGCAAAATGGCCTGGAGATTGGGTTGTAGGCATCATGATAAGGCAAGGCTATGAACCTGGGAAAGGTTTGGGCAAAAACCTGGATGGCATGGTCGAACCAATTCAAATTGCGATGAGGCCCGACAATGAGAAAGCTGGCATAGGGTACATTGTAACTTATGAGAAGAGCATGGAAGAAACTTCACTGGACTTCAAGTACTACAAGAAAAGCTCCAAAACTCTCCTACATATTTTCGTCTCGTCTGGATACTTGGATGGTCGTAGGAGAGAGGTATCTGCAGTATAAGGGGTTGAGCCGAAGATCATGGACGCTGAAGAGGATTTACTGGCATGCATGCAAAAGATGTTCCTATCCAATGAAGACTGTTGTGCGATCTTAGAAGAGCATGTTGAACCTCCTGGACTGGCAAAAGCTTAATCTGGAGCTGCACTGAGCAACTGGACCAGCAACCTGGCCCGAGCTTACCGCGGACCTTGGTAGAGCTAGGGGATAGAGTTTATTTTATGCTTTCTAAATAAAACCCGACCTCGAGTCATGGAACTTGCATTTTTCTTTACACATGTCTCCCTACAAACTTTGTTTTGCAAGGATTCATAAATAAAATATTGCACTATTTTCTTTAACTTTTGTTTTAATCTTTTAGTTACACAACGTTTTATTTTTCAGCATTCAAACTAATAATTCCATTGAGTCCGCAACCGCAATGTGTAATGAAACTATGGAGCTTGAAGAATCTGACTTTTACTATGATGAGTTTGATAAAGCCACACAAGAGGAACTTGAAAGATTTGAAAATAAGCCCAAACCGAATCTAGAAGAGACTGAGGTGATAAATCTGGGAGATGATAAAACTGTAAAAGAGATAAGAATTACTGTGCATCTTACCACAAAATATAGAAAGAGGTATACTAAATTTCTTAAAGAATATGAGAATGTGTTTGCGTGGTCATATGATGAGATAACTGGCATAAGCACGGACGTGGTGCCTCACAAATTGCCCATCAACTCGGGCTTTCTGCCGGTCAAGTAGAAAGCCTGAACTTTCAAGTTATCTACCTTGCTAAAGATTGGGGAAGAGGTAACCAAACAGCTCAATCCCGAAATTTTGAAAACGGTCAAATACCCAACTTGGTTAGCCAACATCGTTCCGGTGCCAAAGAAAGATGGGAAACTCAGAGTTTGTGTAGACTACAGATATTTGAATAGAGCTAGCCCAAAAGATGACTTTCCGTTGCCAAATATACACATCCTGATTGACAATAGTGCGAAGCATGAACTACAGTCTTTCGTGGATTGTTTTTTCTGGTTACCATCAAGTGCTTATGGATGAAGAAGATACCGAGAAGACAGCTTTCACTACATCTTGGGGAACCTATTACTACAAGGTTATGCCATTTGGGTTGAAGAATGCTGGGGCAACTTACATGAGGGCAATGACAACCATGTTCCATGACTTGATGCACAAAGAAATTAAAGTATATGTGGATGACGTGATTATCAAGTCAAAGAAGAGCTCAGAGCACCTTGATAATCTGCACAAGTTTATCAATCGCTTGCGTAGATACAACTTGAAGCTGAACCCAGCAAAATGTGTTTTTGGTGTTCCAGCAGGAAAGCTTCTGGGTTTCGTTGTCAGTAGAAAAGGCATCGAGTTGGATCCGTCCAAGATCAAAGCCATTAAAGAATTTCCACCGCCGAAGAGTAAGAAGGAAGTCATGAGTTTCTTCGGATGGCTCAATTACATCAGCCGATTCATAGACCAATCCACGGTCATCTGTGAACCAATCATCAAGTTATTAAAGAAAGATGCAGCGATTGAATTGACGGAGGATTGCCAAAAAGCATTCGATCGAATAACGGAGTATCTATCTTGTCCGCCCGTGCTGGTTCCAACCGAACCTGGGCGACCTTTGATCTTGTACCTATCTGTGGTAGATTCAGCATTTGGATGTGTATTGGGGCAACATGACTCAACTGGAAGAAAGAAGCAACCAATATACTATCTGAGTAAGAAGTTCACTCCCTATGAAGCTAAGTACACACTGCTGGAGCGCACTTGCTGCGCACTGACCTGGATAGCACAAAAGTTGAGGCACTACCTGACGTCCTATGCAACTTTGCTGATATCAAGGATGGACCCTCTCAAGTACATCTTCCATAAGCCAATGACAACTAGGAAGTTGGCTAAATGGAAAATGCTACTTAGTGAATTCGACATTACTTTTGTCACTCAAAAGGTGGTGAAAGCTCAAGCCTTGGCAGATCATATGGCCGAGAATCCAGTGGGAGATAATAACGAACCTCTGCACACTTATTTCCCCGACGAAGAAGTCATGTTTGTAGGAGAAAACATCATAGAGGAATACGATGGTTGGAGATTATTCTTTGATAGGGCGGTGAATTTCAAAGCAGTCAGCATTGGAGCAGTGTTAGTCTCTGAGACTGGGCAACATTACCCTATCACAGCCAAATTGAGATTTCCCTGCACCAACAACATGGCGGAATATGAAGCTTTCATCCTAGGTCTTAGGATGGCGGTGGACATGAACGTACAAGAGCTGTTAGCAATTGGAGAGTCTAATTTGTTGATCCACCAAGTCTGAGGAGAACGGACGGCCAAGAATTACAAAATATTGTCGCACCTCGAGTGCATAAAAGGGATGAAGCAAAGGTTCACCAAGATAGAGTTCCGGCATATACAAAGGTTACAAAATGAGTTCGCAGACGCTTTCGCTACCATATCTTCCATGATCAAACATCCTGACAAGAATTACATCGACTCAATACCCATGGCAGTGAGGAAGCAACCGGCATATTGTTATCATATAGAAGAAAAATTGGATGGACATCCTTGGTTCTACGACATCAAGAGATTCCTCAAAGATGACACTTACCCAAAGGATGCAACAAGCCTTCAAAAGAAGACATTGAGGAGATTAGAAAATGGTTTCTTTTTGAACGATGAAGTCCTATACAAAAGGCACCTGATCTAGGTTTGCGAAGATGCGTGGATGCTAAGGAAGCTGCGAGATTGTTAGAAGAAATACACTCTGGGATGTGCGGCCTACACACGAACAGGTTTGTGCTCGCAAAGAAAATCTTTAGGGCTGGATATTTTTGGATGACAATGGAGCACGATTGCATAAAGCATGCAAAGAGATGTCATAAATGCCAAGTCCACGGAGACATGATTCGAGTACCTCCCAGCGAATTAAATGTTATGGGATCACCTAGGCCTTTTGCTACATGGGGAATGGATGTCATAGGACCAATCGAACCTGCTGCTTCAAATGGACACCGTTTCATATTGGTGGCTATTGATTACTTTACCAAATGGGTTGAAGCTGCATCGTACAAGTTAGTGACAAAGAAAGTGGTAGCAAATTTTGTTCGTGACAAGATGATCTGTAGATTTGGCATCCCCGAATCAATCATCATTGACAGTGGGTCCAATCTCAATAGTGACCTAATGAAAGCGACTTGTGAAGTCTTCAAGATCAAGCACCATAATTCCACTGCATATAGACCTCAAATAAATGGAGCGGTCGAGGCAGTCAACAAGAACATCAAAAAGATACTGCGCAAAATGACAGACAATTCAAAGCAATGGCATGAGAGCTTACCATATGCTTTACTAAGATACCGCACTACAGTGAGAGCATCAACGGGGGCTACTCCTTACTTGTTGGTGTATGGCACCGAAGCAGTAATACCAGCAGAGGTCGAGATACCATCTCTAAGGATCATTCAAGAGGCACAGTTGAAAGATGCTGAATGGGTCAAGGGAAGAATGGAGCAGTTAGCACTCATCGATGGCAAGAGAATGAATGCAATATGTCATGGGCAATTATATCAGAGGAGAATGACTAAAGCATTTAACAAGAAATTTCGAGAAAGATCTTTCGAACCTGGACAATTAGTGCTGAAGAAAATATTTCCCAATCAAGAAGAAGCAAGAGGCTAGTTTGCACCAAATTGGCAGGGGCCATACATGGTCTACCGAGTTCTAACTGGAGGAGCACTAATACTGGCAGAGATGGATGGAGAAATTTTGCCGAACCCAATCAACGTAGACGCTGTCAAAAGATACTATGTCCGAGAGCTTACATTAGTTATATTATTCTGCAATATATCATGTAATCTGGCACTACGTTACGATCTAATACCCCAAGTGGGATACGTAGGCGACCTACCCAAGGTTTGGTCGCATAAATACAAAAACTTCATTTTTCCCATAAAGCAGACAATGGGGGAGAATTTTTGAGGAACTCTAAAAAATTTAGAAAGGACAGATTAATTGACACTGGAGCAGAAATTTTTTACACCCTCTCAAAAATTTCAAAGCAAACAAACTGGGGCGGAATTTTTAGGTCGCCCTAAAATTCATTTAATGGAAACTTGGAATAGCCTGAGGAGCAACGACCATGATCTTACACAATGCGGTTCACGACTCAATGGAATAAAATATTTTCTTCTTACAAAAAAGTTTTTCAAAATATTTGCATTACTTACTACTGTATACATATACCTACCAGCTTTACCGAGGTCCCGACGTTCACAAAAAGCAGGCACAGAGCGAGCCAAGAATGCACAAACGAAACTACACCGCACAACTCACAAATCTTTCTTTGAATGCAAGCAAGAGGGTACACAGCCCGACACCACATGAAAAACACTTCTTGACGAGAAGATATTCAGTTTCCTTTCACTACGCTTTTATTTTGCAGGGTAGACAGCCCTGGAAGTAGGCAGCCTATAGGGTAGACAGCCCAGTGAAAGGATTTGCTTGACTGAGGGTAGACAGCCCGATGTCGAGTTTGGCATGGCGGAGGGTAGACAGCCTAATGCATTGATTGAGGGTACACAGCCCGATGTCAAGTTTGACATGGCAGAGGGTAGACAGCCCGATGCTTTGACTGAGGGTACACAGCCCGATGTCGAGTTTGACATGGCGGAGGGTAGACAGCCCGATGCATTGACTGAAGGTACACAGCCCGATGTCGAGTTTGACATGGCGTAGGGTAGACAGCCCGATGCATTGACTGAGGGTACACAGCTCGATGTCGAGTTTGGCATGGTGGAGGGTAGACGTCCCGATGCATTGACTGAGGGTACACAACCCGATGTCGAGTTTGGCATGGCAGAGGGTAAATAGCCCGATGCAGAGTTTGACATTGTAAGAGAAAGACAGCCTGGAGAGTAGACAGCCCGGTGAAAGGACAACATGACAAAAGGTAGACAGCCTAATGGAAAAGAACGACATAATATGTGGTGGATAAGTTGGCATAGCAAAGGATATACAGCCCAACATGACGAACACACCTGCATATGATGAACAATCTTGTCAAGATGATCCAGCACTACTGGAAAGTACATTTTACATTTACATATATACACTATTTTTTGCAAAGCTCACTTCTATTGCAGGGTACACAATCTGACAATGCAAAAAATTATGATCTAGCACCTCGTCAATTCCCATAATCCATAAGCACTTCTCAAAATTCGTGACAAAATTAGTCGTTCTGTCAACGTCTTTGCCCGAAGACTCTTTCATCATCTTCGGGCAAAGAAGGGCTGCTGTTGACACCTAATTTTGTCCCTCCTATTCCAATAGCCATTATTTAGTCAATTGTACTGATAACCTCACGAGTATCATACACTCACTCCTATTCCAAGTCACTACTTCACGCACACGCCAATTAGGCTATTTTTTTAAGACATTAGCACGAGCTATTGTCATTTTTAAATTCGCACGTTCAGTTACAACTTCTCGTAATTATTCTTATTTTTAACAAAATTGCCTAAATTATTTTAAAACTTAAAATAAAATAATAGGTCTTCTTAATTATTTAACCCTCACAATCAATTTTCTTATTTTTATTAATTTTATAATTAGTTTATACAATTTTTCTATATATTTATATGTATTTTATACATACTTATACACCATATATACAATCTATACGCATATACACGTATACGCACACACACACGTACACCTCAGCTTTCTTACACCACCTACACAACTATGTGGCTAAATTCTGGCCGTCCACACAGTTGATCCAACGGCCAGGATAATGTTTCCATTTTTAAATTACACTCACAACCCTCAAACCCTGAAAACCTTTTCATTTTTCCTCAAACACTCTGCCGCCTCTCTCCTTCTACCCTCTCTCGAACAAAAACCTTCGTCGTCACTGTCATGGCCATTTTTCGAGCATTCCCACCGGTGAAAATCAAAATCAATTACATATTCTTGATCATCTCTTCATCTGCTACTAAACCCCTATGGTTTTTGGCCATTTCGACAAAGGTCGAAATTGACCTCTCGCCGATGAGGACTTATGTCACTGGGAAAAGTCTCCGATTATATATATATGAATAGGAACCTAAGGCGTCACTACTACAAGAGAGAGGAGGAAATCCTTCATACAAACAGGTTTGAGACGGGTTAAGACTGACCCGACGTCGCATGATTTGTAATTTTTCCTAAGTCATTGACTAGTTAAAATGCTGTATACTTGAATCTTGTGTGATTACAGCTTAAACTCTGCATCATCTTCACTAGTTTCAAGCCTGGAGTCCATGTTAATTTAGGAATTAATTTTGTGCATCCTGTCGTAGCATGTCATCTTTGTGTATAAAGTGTTTTAATTACCTTGAGTTCTGACCTATGTGAATAAAGGATCCTAATCAATTTCAATGTGGAATTCTAATTGAAAACTGAAATGGTAAAGTAATGGTTAGGTTTGATTTGAATTTGTGATTGAAAATTCATTTTTCTAATTGACAAAGCTTATCCTCAGACTGTTTCGAGCCTAAAATTACTTGTGAACTAATCATGAACCTGGTTGTGTAATTGGCCAAAGGGTGGAGAAGCCTGTTGGTTTGGAATCTTGTCTATATGATTTATGTATCCCTGATTAGTTCAATTTGAAATTTTAATTGGGAATGTGAATAGAAGTTAGTTATAGGATTGATCCAATGCTAATTAGGATTCCTTTAAATCTATTAAGAGTATTTTTAAGCCTAAAAGAGTTTATAACACTTTTAAAAGACTGATTTTTGAATTGGGACTTTGTTATTGTCTAAGGGGTGGGAATTTTACTTGTTTTTAAAATCTTGACTGCCTTAATTTAGGGATTCTGATTAATCTATTCTTAGAGAGGATGCCTAATGGTATCCTTTGTGATTTTGGAAGATTATTGTTTGCCTTATTTACTCATTTGCCCGTTTGTGTTAAACCCTTACCCTCAAACTATATAAGTCGACTTATTTGACACACTTTTACACAGTTTCCTACACAAAAACATACAGAACACTTCACATGCATACTCTTTACTCTCTCTGATTGTTCTTTCTCAAAATCATTGGAAGACCCCTGTTCTGCTTGCTTTCTGGTTCTGCTTTTGCAACTATTCATCATCATCTGCACTTTCTTTATTTATCCCATACTGTTGAAGGTATTTCTCTATTCCTGACTACTTGTTGCATTTATTTTTTAAACTTGCCTATGTCAGGTTGCCTTGTTTGCTTCTTTTTTGTCTGTGTTTGTCTCACCTAAACTACCTATGCTTGTCCGGCACTTCATACCTTAGTTCTGGATTTCCTGTTAGTTCTTGTTAACCTTTGTACAGTTATTAGGATGATCTAAAAAGATCATACCAGTATTACCAATTGCAGGGTATTGAATGAACATGTTTTTCAGAAATTACACCCTACTACTATGGATTTTTGAAGCCTAACCACTGTAATCATGGGCTGCTCGGACAGTGCTAACTTAATAGAGCTTCAACACATGTTTTCCCTCTCTAGTATCCTTTTTTATGTGTATATTTGTTAGGATTTGCCTTGTTGTATCTAATTAAAACAGGGTACACAGTTACAAGGCTGTGTAATTGGCTATCCAGGGGCCCTCCTTTACTCCTTCCTCTTTATGTGACTGCATCATGGAAGCCTATGCATTTAACTGATAATTGGAGCCTATTACATGATCTAGACTGGGCCTGCTAGTGATCGATTGAAACATTTACGTATAGAATTTGAAAATCTTGATAACAGGGTTACTTCCTATGCCTAGTCGACCTAATCCAGTACACAGTCTCTAAAATCTAAATCCAAAACAGTTTTCATGCTTAAATTTCTAAAGTATGTGATGTCTTACAAACAGGGGCTGATTGCGTGATTAGTTTCCTAAATTGAGTCGGTTTTCATAAAAATAAGACTGCCCCTTCGCATAATTAAGCTGGGCCCAAAACCTTTTTAAAATTTGGCCCCGTTCATATGTTTAAACTAACTTTACAACTCCTAAGCTCTTATATACTAACCTCATAGTGTGTAGGGGTTTATGGGTTATTGGGGATCAATCATACTACACTTATATGTATTTTCTAAAGCTTGGATAAAATATTATCATGTACTCTGCATGCCTATACTCTATATACCCATGTGTGCATTTATGTGTTTTGTGACCCTTCTTTTTTCCAAAACAGCCCCTCTATACGTATATATTTTCAAAAGTGATCCCAAAAATAAAATAGCCTTTAAGGTTAGGGCTTGACAACTAATGTCAAGTCACACCGACCCTGGATGGCTAACATTTTATTTTAAAAATAACCCCTATTTGATTTTTGACAAAATCTGAAAACTACTTGTGAAATCTGCCTAATTCAGTCGCGTAAATACAGTGTTATTAACGTCTTCTTGCAGCTTTAGCCATTATTCAATTAGGCCTTAGTAATAGAGGCCAAAAATGCGAATAGGCGTAAAATATACGCCGTACTTGCAAAATTTAATAATTATATACATGCTGGCTATGTCTACATTATTTTGCATAAATGGACTCAATTCCTTAATTGATTGTGAATTTGACCTTGTTAAGTTAGTAATATATATTTTATGAATATGATAGCGTTTACAACTTGTTTAGACATCTCAAAAAAAGAAAACTCGGGTGGGAACCACTTTTTCTGGGACTTGGGGAAGTGCCTAACACCTTCTTCCCCGAGTCTCTTGGACTTCTTACCCTCGAATCTCTGTAACTGAACTTGCTTAACAAAAGACCGGACCTTAGACATTTACGTGACCTAATACACCTTAGAAATCCATATTAGGTGGCGACTCAAATCTTTAAACTCAAATGAGTTACCCAGTCAAACCCAAATCTTGACTCACTTCGAGTTGAGTTTAAAATGGGGTATGACAACTTCAACTTTCCAAGAAATAGCTTCAATATAGAATTGAACAACAACACTAATTGGCCCGGCTCAAATTGACGATGCCCAATGTGCTTGTCATGCCATTTTTTCATCCGTTCCTTATATAATTTTGCATTCTCATACGCATGAAAAAGGAACTCATCTAACTCTTGCAATTGAAACATCCTCTTTTATATCCAAATTCAGCTTTTTAATTTCCCAATACGCCTTATGTTCTAACTCGACAGGCAAGTGACATGCCTTACCATAAATAAGCCTATATGGAGAAGTTCCAATAGGTGTTTTGAATGCCGTTCTATAGGCCCAAAGAGCGTCGTCAAGCTTTATAGACCAATCTTTCCTTGAAGCACTAACAGTTCTCTCAAGAATTTGCTTTATCTCTCTATTCGAGACCTCTACTTGGCCACTCGTTTGGGGGTGATAAGTTGTGGCTACCTTGTAGCACACCCCATACTTAGCCAAAAGTTTATTGAACAAACGGTTGCAAAACTGCGTACCTTCATCACTGATGATAGCCCGTGGTATCCCAAATCGAGTAAAAATATTTTTTTTCAAGTACTTGACTACCACACTCGCATCATTAGTTGAAAGTGCAACAACCTCCACCCATTTCGACACATAGTCGACTGCTACAAGAATATATTTGTTGCCATTGGAAGGTGCAAACGACCCATAAAATCAATTCCCCAACAATCGAACAACTCAATCTCTAGGATGTTACTCAAAGGCATCTCGTGACACCTCGAGATATTACCGGTTCTTTGGCAGCGATCACACTCTCTGACAAAAGCATGAGCATCCTTGAATAGAGTGGGCAAAAAGAACCCCGACTGAAGCACCTTCCCAGCTGTTCTATCACCACTATGATGACCACCATAAGGAGAGGAATGATAGCGCTGCAACACAGACTCAACTTCCTCTCTTGGAATACATCTCTCGCTAATTGATCCGGGAAAATTTTATACAAATACGGCTCATCCCAGACGTAAAATCTGCTCTCGTGGAGGAGTTTCCTTCTCTGTTCAGCTGTAGCAAGAGGTGGATAAACATTACTCACCATCAAATTCACAATATCTGCATACCATGGCACCTCGGCTACCTGTAGAGCAAAAAGTTACTCGTCTGGAAAAACTTCATTTATCTCAGGCCCCTCATCTACATGTTTTCTATCTTCCAACCTCGATAAGTGATCGGCCACTTGATTCTCGATTCCTTTTCGATCTCGGATCTCCACATCAAACTCTTGGAGTAGAAGAACCTAACGAATCAGTCTCAGCTTGGAATCTTTCTTCTCAAATAAATACCGGATTGCAGCATGATCAGTGTAGACATAACCCGAGTACCAGCCAAGTACGATATGAACTTGTCAAAAGCATAGACAACAACCAGCAATTCCTTCTCGGTGTTAGTGTAGTTGGATTGGGCAGCATCAAGGGTCTTACATGAATAGTATATAGAATGAAAAACTCTACCCTTTCTTTATCCGAGAACAGCCCCAACAGCAATATCACTCGCATCATACATCGACTCAAATGGTAGAGACCAATCAGGAGCAATAATAATTGGTGCAGTTGCCAACCTCTTTTCAGCTCTTCAAATGCCTTCAGACAGGCATCGTCGAGTTCAAACTTTGCATCCTTCTCTAACAATTTGCACATGGGGAAAAATCTTTAATAAAGCGCCTATAGAACCCCGCCTGTGCCAAGAAACTACGCACGCCCTTGGCAGAGATAGCCGGTGGTAATTTTTCAACTGCTTCAACCTTTGCTTTATCAACCTCGATCCCTTGCTTTGACACTTTATATCCAAGTACAATGCCTTCTTGAACCATAAAGTGGCATTTTTCCCAATTAAGTACCAAGTTGGTTTCTTCACATCATGATACAACTGCTACATGAGACTGGGCAATATGTTGGATTACTGCACGAGGATCCATAACAACATATCCATAATTTCTTAGAGATTAGTGACACATACACACCAGCAGGCGTCTCAACTGATTATGTTTGTTTGATACTCTTCCCGTTTTCATTGATCGGGGCAGCAAAGAAGTGGTTAAAGGCTGAAAAGCCTAGGTCTATCACAACTTGGGATGAATTAGCTAAGAAATTTTTGGCTAAATTCTATCCATCTACCAAAACAGCCAGAATAAGGAGTGAGATTATGTCTTTCAGACAAAGAGACTGAGAATCCCTATATTCAGCCTGGGAGAGATTCAAGTCATTGTTGAGAGATTTTCCACACCACAACCAGTCTAATAAGGTATTGGCCCATACTTTTGTTGAAGGTTTGAATGCTCATACCAAGATCGTGGTAGATGCTGCTGCAGGAGGCCAAGTCTTAGCCTTGAACTTTAATGAGATTTATGAATTGCTGGATAAATTTTCTCAGAGCAATCCTGACTGGCAGGGTGATGGTAGAGCTCCTAGTCAAAAAACTGCTCGAGTACTTCAATTGAATGCTTTCTCAGTGTTAACTGCAAAAGTGGATGTAATAGCTAACCAGATCAACAAGCTAACATTGCCACCAACTCAGCAACAAGTGCAACCAATTCAACAAGTGCAACAATGCCAAGTTTTCTGTGAGGTATGTGGAGAGGATCATGCTACTGAGGTTTGCCCCGCCAATCCAAAGTCAGTTTATTATGTGGGGAATCAAAACATATCTCAGGCTGAGAGTCAGAATCAGTTTGGTAACAACTACAATCTCAATTGACGAAATCATCCAAATTTTTCTTGGGGTGGTAACCAAGCTAATAAAGGAAATATGAGATCTCAGAATAATTATCAAAGTTCACAACCTCAGGCTCAACCACAGTAGGCGACCAGTTCAGTTGAAGATTTGATAAAGCAAATGTCGCCAGGCCAGCAGAGAATTATAGCTGACAATGCAGCTCAGGCACAGGCCATAAAACATCTTACTAACGCTCAAAAAGACCTTGAACGCCAAATGGGTCAGTTAGCTGGAGCACAAAATACTAGACCACATGGTGCCTTGCCAAGCGACACAGAGAAAAATCCTAAAGAATCTATGCGAGTAGTTACTCTAAGGAATGAACAAGCTCTAGAAGAAGTGTCTCCAAAGCCGAGAAATCCTGTTTGTGAACTAGAGCAGAATACTGAAAAAGAAGCTGAGAAAGAAACCGAGAAAGTGGTAGAGAAGTAGCCCGAACTTGATACTGTTAGACCACCACCACATTTCCCTCAAAGGCTTCAAAGCAGAAAGTAGATACAGCTTGCAAAACTTTTTTGGAGATCTTAAGTCAGATACAAGTTAATATTCCTTTGGTTGAACTTTTGCGAGATGTTCCAAAATATGCTAAGTACATCAAGGATATTATGGCAAATAAAAGGAGACTGACTGAGTTCGAGACAGTTGCACTTACTAAAAAGTGCAGTTCTAAAGTGAGAAGTAAACTTCCTCAAAAATTGAAAGATCCTGGAAGCTTCACTATTCCTATAAAATTGGGAAGTATGAGGTTGGATGAGCTTTGTGTGACTTAGGCGCTAGCGTAAATTTAATGCCATCATCAGTATTTCGAAAGCTAGGCCTGGGTAAACCAAGACCACCCGCAGTGACCCTACAATTAGCTGACAGATCTTTGACATATTCCGAAGGAGTTATTGAAGATATTCTTGTACAAGTAGGCCAATTTATCCTTCCTGTTGATTTTATTATTTTAGATTATGAGGCTGACCAAGAGGTTCATCTCATCTTGAGAAGAGGATTTCTAGCTACTGCTGAAGCTGTGATTCAAGTTAGAGCAGGGAAGATGATTATGAGGGTGAATGGCGAAGAAGCTGTGTTTAATGTGTTTCGGGCTACTCAACTTCCATCACACTATGAAGACTCATCTATGGTAAAAGTGGTGGATTGGGAGTTAATTGCCTCTGAAAAATCATTCTGGCTTCTAATAATGATCCTCTTAAAAAAGCATTAATGTTTGAAGATAATGTACTTAATGATTAGGAAACTGAGGAATATTTGGAGATTCTCAACATGGAATGTCAATATGTCCCAAGGAGGAAGAAGTTTGAGAAGCTTGATAGACCGCTGATATTAGCTTCTGCTAAACCCTCTATTGAGGAAGCTCTTGTTCTTGAACTTGAACCTTTACCTGCTCATTTACGTTATGCTTACTTGGGTGAGGGTAACACCTTGCCCATAATCCTTTCTTCTTTATTGTCTGATGTGCAGTTTGAAAAGGTTTTAAGGGTGTTGCGAGAGAGCAAGAAGGCGATTGGATGGATCATTGTGGATATTAGAGGTATTAGTCATTCTTTTTGTATGCACAAGATCCTATTGGAGGTGGGCCACAAGCCAAGTGTCGAGCAGCAAAGAAGGCTAAATCCAGTCATGAAATAAGTCGTGAAGAAAGAAATTATCAAGTGGCTTGATGCTGGAAATAATTTTTCCAATCTATGACTGTAATTGGGTGAGTCCAATCCAATGTGTTCCAAAGAAGGGAGGCATGACGGTCATGACGAACGAGCAGAATGAATTGATTCCTACAAGAACAATCACAGGGTGGCGAATTTGCATTGATTATAGAAAACTAAACAAAGTCACCAGAAAATATCACTTTCTACTTCCCTTCATTGATCAGATGTTGGATAGGATAGCAGGGCATGAATATAACTGTTTTCTGTATGGATACTCGGGCTACAACCAGATTGTGATAGCGCCAGAAGACCCGGAGAAGACGACGTTTACATGTCCCTATGGCACCTATGCCTTTAGAAGGATGTCGTTTGGACTATGTAAAGCCCCTGGGACCATTCAGAGATGCATGATGGCTATTTTCACCGACTTGTTGAAAAAATTTGTTGAGGTATTCATGGATGATTTCTCAGTCTTTGGTGATTCCTGGATGACTTCTCAGTCTTTGGTGATTCTTTTGATGACTGCTTGAAAAAATTAGCAACCTCCGTAGAGTCCTTTCTGGTTCGGATCAAAAGGTTCAAGTGGTTCGTCCTTTCTCTACTTTCGTATTAAAGACCTATTACCTGAAACAGCACAAGAAACTCAAAAGAAAAATTAAACCTGAACAGAAAATAATAAATCATTCAAAAAGAAAACAGTCAATTATTTAGTCCTCGGTATCGGCGCCAAAAATTTGTTGCTCTCAACGCACACGCAAGTATACGTGGTCGATAAGTAATAAAGTGATGAGTCGAGTATCGTTCCCATGAGGACTATTATAATAACTGTGTTCCAGTAAATAATTCCTAAAAACTATTCAGGGATCTTTTACAATGATGATTGTGAAATTTACTAACTAAAGGAAATAACTAAAAACAAGTAATGAAGTCAACTAATCGAGAGCAGTTTGTGAGTTGTTATCAATAAGAGAGAAACGGTGCAGAGTCAGAGTGACAAACAATACAGTTGAGTTTTCCAGTTGATTCTACTTCTTGATTTCCTGGATTGCTAACTAATAGGTTAAATATATTCGTGAAAACCTGTCGATTCTTCACGACTCTATGCAAGATACTCTAACGCCTATATGTCTATGGAATTAAATCACATGCATGCATTAAAGAACTCTGTATTTAGCTACGCAAGGCGAATAGGTATATGTCTATCCTACCCGCAAATTGATTCCCTGATGCCCAGGTTCACAATCAAGCCCTATTCTTTCTTATGTGCATTCACAAGTTCCCTCTGTCGAGTTCAACTTATAAACCGTAGATAGTGTTTAATTATCAGACCTCAATAACCAAACAATTAGGCTCAAGAAAGAATAAACAATCTGTGATGGTAAATTAATAGGTAGAAATCAACTTTCAAATATCAACCTTCATGTACTTGCTCTAACCCTAGAACGATATGTTTAGCTACGCATATTCATGATAACAAAATAATAATTCATGAAAGAGAAATTGAATATTATAATAGATGATGTAAAAGAATTAAACCCTTGGTTCATTGTATTATCTGACAAAACTTTGCTCCAAAACTGACTTCCTCCCAAAATAACGAAGTAATAAGGTTTTTATAGTGTTTACAAAGTGCTAGGATAAGTTAAACCAAAGCCTAAACTAGTTGGGAAAATTTAATTCACGCCAGACTCGAAGCTTTCTTAGAAGCCCAGCTTCCAGTATAGCTTCCAAATTAAAGGCTATCTCTGAAGCTTTACTATCAAAATAGCTTCCAATCTTCAGGGCATTCTTGGAAGCTTTGCCTTCAAAATAGCTTCCAACGCATCAGTTTGGTCCAAGCCTTGCTTTCCAAAGTGTTTTGCTGCGTATTGATTGTTCTTGCCTCGAATTCATCCAAACCATTCCTAAAATCACAAACACGATGAGTGAGCATAAGTAACACAATTATCACATATAATGAACGAATAAAGTATCAAAATACGAGGAAATATTAAGGTAAAATAAGCGAATATCGCCGAACATCAACTATGGTTTTTTAATTAGTTCGTTCAAATACGAATTGCATATTCTTAATTTGAAATAATTTAACTTCAAATTAACTAGTATACCATTAATGAGATGATTTATAGCCACACAAATATCTATGGCTTAGTTTAGACCACGATATTTTAGAAGTCTTATTTTCTTCTTAAACTCCGATCCAAGTAAAATTATGTCTTACAATATGGAATAGATGGAATAGTCATTTTGATGCAATACATATTAATTTTTTGAAAAAAACCTAATGCTCCTATTTTAGTCTTTGGGCGCCCTTCATGCGTGAGTCCAATATCAATGAATAAAGAATTAATATTAAGCAATATACTACAGTTACAAAATAAAAAACTTGTGATATGAGTACAGTGTGATACCTCGACAATATTTTTTCTAAAATAAGCTGGACAAGGACTTGGGTAATTAGGACGTTCTCAAATCTCAAACAACTCTCTCTCTTTTAATTGAGCTCCAATTAGCTAAAGGAGCACTTGGATATATACTCTCGAAACTTTTCTTTAAGAGATTCTTAAGTCACATCAAAATGAATACTATTTTGTGTACAAATGATGAATGCGCTGATAGATTTTTCCTAATGCTCGCTGATGGCTCTGGACTAGATAATTCATAGTATTGACTATTGTCTTATTTACTTGAATATAAAAAATTAGCTGTTAAAGCTGTATTACTTAATTAGTCTTAGTTAAACAAGAGTGGAACTCAACATCGTACTTAATTTGGCAATATTTGTCTTAACACTTGCTAATTCATACTTTACTCCTATTGGATTCCCGAGAGCAACCCAGTTGCAACTTGCAAGTTGTATAGAGTACGTATTGTCACGGCCTAACTTTCAATTAGCACTCCATGCGGCACTAGACGGTTTGTACAAAGTAGCAAAACTCAAGTAAGCCTTTAACTTCACAAGATCGCTAAGAGAATGCTAAACAAAGAAAGACTAGAGAGATTGTCAAAGAGAGAATTGTATTCACTCAAGCTTTTC
This sequence comes from Petunia x hybrida, assembly GCA_037355625.1. Lineage (NCBI taxonomy): Eukaryota > Viridiplantae > Streptophyta > Magnoliopsida > Solanales > Solanaceae > Petunia > Petunia x hybrida. The sequence continues at coordinate 306,853 of JBBBVM010000118.1, forward strand.
TGGATGCCTTTACAAATGAATGTCTCCCCTATTTATACTACCCATCGGGGGGCTAGTGTGCAAATAATAATTATTTACAAGTCCTTACTATTTATATTTAAGGACCTACTCTAGAGAATTCTATGGAACTGGAATCTTCCATGCCCACCTTTACATTTCTAAGAGGTTCTAGGTTGTTCCATGAGAACTTCCTACATAACTCTAAAGTATTCCACTCCCTTTGGCTTAGTTGGCGCCATTCGTGCGCCATGTCGCGCCTATATGGGCGTGATGACTTGGCGAGGGTGTCACACTCTCCCCCACCTGATGTTGCGACGACTGCGGCTCAATGCTGCTGCATATACTTGTGGGACTTGTCCTTGAATTGCCACAAGTCTTGATATCGATCCCACGTAGCCTCTTCTGGATATTGTTCCCTTCCAATGCACAGGAACATGGCTGTCGGCTTCTAACCCTTCTTGCCTCTTGCCTTATAGTCAATGATGGCTTCAATCTCACGATCTTGCGAGGCAGTGACGGTAATAGGTGCGCGAGTCGTCTGGTCCCAACTCGGGTCTTCCTTGTCTTCATGGTATGGCTTTAACACGCTAGCATGGAAGACTGGATGGATCTTCAAGTGTGTAGGCAAGTCCAACTTGTAAGAACCTTGCCCACTTTAGCAATTAAATCTCAAACGACCCTTCATACTTGAACACTAAGTTTGAATGCATGCCTCATAGTACCTTGAACTGTCTCGGGTTTAAACTTGACTAAGACCATGTCCCCAACTTGATACTCCATAGGACTGCCTGGTCGGCAAACTTCTTCATATTCCGGGACGCTTTGTCCAAGTAAGACTTAGCGGTGTCAGCTGCTCTCCAAAGCCCTTAGCCATGTGATAGGCTCCCAAACTCTTGCTCTCGAACGCGGATGGTAAAGAATGAGGGGAGTTTGAGGATGTTGGCATATGGCTAGCTCGAACAGTGTCTTCCTATGGACTCACTCCGCTGCAAGTTATATGAGAATTGGGCTACATCCAAGAGCCCCACCCAATCATTTTGATGTGCGCTCACAAAGTGTCTAAGTAGCACTCTAGTAGCGTATTGACCCGCTCCATTTGGGCATCTATCTGAGGGTGGAAACTAGTAGAGCAATGCAACTCTGTGCCAAGCATCTCGAACAACTCCTTCCAAAAGTTCCCACTGAAGCGAGGATCTCGATCACTGATAATGTGCCTCGGCAAGCCCCAATATTTCACAACATTCTTAAAGAATAACTTGGTGGCTTCTGAGCAATGCAACTAGCTGAGGCAGGCATGAAGGTAGCATACTTAGAAAATCTATCCACCACGACCATTGATAGTATCATATCCGTCAGACTTCGGCAAGCAAGTGATGAAAGTCCCATGGTGACACTCTCCCATGGACGCTCCGCAACAGGTTGTGGCTCCAATAGTCCTTCGGGTGACCGCTGCTCCACCTTGTCTTGTTGGCATACAAGATAGGTCTGCACATACGCCTCAATGTCATCTCTCATGCGTGGCCAATAGTATACCGATTCAACCAAGGCCCTTGTGCAGCGTTGGCCTGGGTGACCAACCCACAATGTGTCATGGCTCTCCTTCACAATGCGCCGTCTAAGGTTTTCATACTTAGGCACATAGACCCTCCGTCCTGTGGTGAGTAATAAGCCATCTTCAACCCAAAAGCGCCTTGTCTTGCCCTGAGTGGCTAGGTCCAAAAGCTGCTTAGAAACTGGATCATACTGCATACCCTCCTTTATGGCGTCTCAGATAGCGAAGCTTGCTGAAGTGATGGCAGCAAGTTCAGCTTTGCGGCTTAAGGCATCGGCCACAACATTGCCTTTGTCGGGCTTGTACTCAAGCACATAATCAAACTCGGCCAAGAAATCTTGTCATCTAGCTTGCTTTGGTGTGAGCTTCTTTTGTTACTGGACGTAGCTAGTAGTACATTATCGGTCTTGACCACGAACTTTGATCCAAGCAAGTAATGGCACCAAGTGCGTAGGCAATGCACAATGGTCGTCATCTCCTTCTCTTGCGCAGTGTAGCGTCGCTCCCGTCTTGTTCAGCTTGCGGCTCTCAAAGGCTATGGGGTGTTTGTCTTGCATCAACACAACCCCAATAGCAAAGTCAGACGCATCCGTGTGCACCTCAAACATCTTGGTGAAGTCGGCAATGCTAGAATTGGCTCCTCTATCACAGCTCTCTTAAGGCCTTCAAACGCCTTTTGACATAGCTCCGACCAAACCCACGGCTTATTTTTCTTTAATAGCTCCGTCAAGGGTGCGGCTTTAGCAGAGTATCCACCTATGAAGCATCGGTAGTAGTTGACAAGACCAAGTAAAGATGTCAACTCCGTTACCTTGGTCGGCAGCTCCCATTCTGTATGGCACGGACTTTGGCCTCGTCCATCCGCAACTCTCCATTGCTAATGACATGTCCCAAGAAGTGCACCTTTCATTGGGAATATTTGAACTTCTCCCTCTTGATGTATAGCTAGTTCTCCCCCAAGACTTGGAAAACTATCCTCAAATGCTCTACGTGCTCCTCCAAAGTGTGGCTATAGATGACTATGTCGTCCAAGTAGACTACCACGAACTGATCAAGGTAGGGGTGGAAAATCTTATTCATAAGTGTGCAAAAGGTAGCGGGTGCATTGGTTAAGCCGAAGGGCATCACCAACTACTCGAAAGCTCTATATCTTGTCACACACGCGGTCTTTGGCTCATCCCCTTCCGTAATGCGAACTTGGTAGTAGCCCTTTCATAGATCCACTTTGGTGAAGTACTTTGCTTGTCCAAGCCTATCGAACAAATCGGCAATGAGAGGGATGGGATACTTATTCTTTACGGTCACCTTATTGAGCGCCAATAGTCAATGCATAGCCTCAACGAACCATCCTTCTTCTTTTGGAATAGAACCGGCGCGCTATAGGGTGCCTTTGACGGACGAATGTAGCCTGCATCGAGAAACTTTTTCAACTGCTTGCGTAGCTCCTCTAACTCGGGTGGTGCCATATGGTATTGTGCATAGGCAGGCGGCTTAGCTTCAGGTTCAAACTCGATCTTATGGTCTATTTCACGCCTAGGTGGCAAGTGCTTCGGCAACTCTTTGGGCATCACGTCCTTGTTCTCCTCGAGCACCTTCTCTATGCATGGTGGCAAGGTCTCTACAGCACCATTATCTTCATTCAAACTCGCAATGGTTTCCACGAACGTCGGCTCGCCCTTCTTCAATCCTTTCACAAGCTGCATGGCTAACAAGTGTGCATGACTTGTCCATGGGCATCGTAGTCATAGGCACCATTCATGACCCTTCTCGCTCTACAACCAAGAGACTGCAAGTAAGGATCGATCATGGTGTGGCACTACCTGAAGAACTCTTTCCCAAGGATGATGTCCAATATATCCAAGGGCGCCACAGTGAAGTTAGTCTTGCCCTTCCAATTGCCCAAGGCAACACTAACTCCATTGGCTATGCCTCGTACTGGTATGGCTGGGGCATTGACTGTCTTGAGGCGGTATCGGTCGGGCTCAGCTTCAATCCAAGTCTCTTTGATGCGGCCTCGGTCATGAAATTAGCTTGAGCTCTAGTGTCAAACATGGCGCGGGTAGGCTTGTTGTTGATGGTGATGTCCACCTACTGCATGTCGTTCTCCTCTGGTTTGCTAGATTTCTCCGTGACAGCAGCACATAGTCCAATCATGCCTAGCTGCATTGTGCCCGTACTTGTCTCTGGATCCTATGCCTCCCGTTCTTTCTTCTCACGTATCATGGCACCAAGGGTCTTCAACTTGGAACACTTTCCGAATCCATGAGGTCCCTCGCACACATAGCATCCACTTCCTTTCTTCTCGACCTGCGCCTTCTTCTCGGCATAATCTTAACGCACTGATTTCTTGCCATCGGACTTGTGAGCATCGTTTCACTTGGGGTGTTGTTGCTTCTCCTTGCTTTTGCCATGATCTCCCCCACCTTTGGCTTGATTACCCTTCGAATCTTTGCCCTTGTTCTTGTCATACTTGTCATCCATCAAAGAGTCGGCCTCGACAATAGCTTCATCAATGGTAGTGACTTGCCGGCGTTGCAACTCCTTTCTAGCCCAGCCTTGCAACCCGTCCATGAAGTGGAATAGTAAGTCTTCACCGGTAAGGTTTGGGATTTGAAGCATGAGCGTCTGGAACTTCTCAATATAGGCACCGATGCTTCCTGTCTGCTTCAGCTCCCTCAGCTTGCACCTTGCTTCATATATGACATTGTTGGGGAAGAAAGCCCTCTTGAACTCGGTCTTGAACTGCTCCCATGTGTCAATGGTGCACGAGCCTTTCTTCATGTGGGCCTCCTTCCTTCTCCACCAAAGCATGGCCTTCTCCGAGAGGTATGGGATAGCGGCAGCAATCTTCTTCTCCTCACCTTCACATTGCCATGCTTAAAGTAGTTCTCCATGTGCCATAGGAAGTTGTCAACCTCTTGCGCGTCACGAACTCCCTTGAACACCGGTGGCTTGGGGATCTCGATATTCCCCTCCTTGTTAACGCCAGATGCCATGGCCCCTCCAGTGTTCACTTCCTCCTTGAGTGCCTCGATCTTGGCCTTCATCGCCTCGATGGTGCTCAACGCCTCAGTGAGCCTGCACTCCAAGGTGTTGATGGTTTCCTTCATCTCCAACTCGAGTTGCTCGCGTTCCCCAAACTTGTCTTGGATGGCGTCGAACTCGGACAAGGAATGGTTCTCAAGGGTCTCAGGCTTGCCTTCAATCCTCGACATGTGTTGGCCATGGGCTTCCACAACTAACGTCGCCTCTTCCACTTTCTTAACCCACTCACGGACAGGGGTGAGATCTTCCTCATCGTCGCTCACCTCCGTAGCCGATGGTTGGGTGGTGTGGCCTTCACTTCGAGGGGCTTCGGGCAGCACCTCATCACCCTTCCTAGCATTCCTTATCTTCTTGTTCTTTTTTCCAGCGGCATCCTGGACGTTGTTTAGGGTGCTAGCAGTGATGTCTTCTCCGTTGTGTGCCATTCCCTTAGTAGTAACCTTCGCTCTGATACCACGTTGTCACGGCCTAACTTTCAAATTAGCACTCTGTGCGGTACTAGACGGTTTCTCTACAAAGTAGCAAACTCAAGTAAGCCTTTAACTTCACAAGATCGATAAGAGAATGCTAAACAAAGACTAGAGAGATTGCCAAAGAGACAATTGTATTCACTCAAACTTTTTTGGATGCTTTTACAAATGAATGCCTCCCCTATTTATACTACCCATCGGGGAGGCTAGCGTGCAAATAATAATTATTTATAAGTCCCTGCTATTTATACTTAAGGACCTAATCTAGAGAATTCTATGGAACTAGAATCTTCCATGCCCATCTTTACATTTCTAAGAGGTTCTAGGTTGTTCCATGAGAACTTCCCACATAACTCTAGAGTATTCCACCCCTTTGGCTTAGTTGGCGCCATTCGTGCGCCATATCGCGCCTATGTGGCATGATGACTTGGCGAGGTGTCACAGTATTCTATACAAGTTTTTACATTTTCATAAAGTTCAAAATGAAAATCAACTTGTATCAGCTACTACCACAAGCAGCAAATAGATATGACATGAAATAAGGATATTCAACAAAATTTTGACACATATAGCAACCAAGTTCTTATTTCAACCAAACTTATGTATATGTGGAATAAATCGAGGACTAAGTTGATGTAAAACAAAGATGCCGAAGGTTTGCGTTTTAATTTTAATGTGTATGAATCCATTATCTGCCCACTTATTACTCCACTAAAAATCAAATAAATATTCACTAACTCATGAATGGAGTTTAATTAGAAAAGAAATTAGTCGATTGATATTTTTGTCATTCATGTGATGAAGGATCACTACTTTGTTAATAATGAGATATTTTAATCCATGCATTATTAGTTACTACAGGTTTTTTCTTGCTTACAACTGGGATTGCCAGAACCCAGAACTAAAATGGAAACGCGTCTACGCTGGCCATTGAAGAAACATATTTTATGTAATAAGACATCCTACATATATTGCGATTCGTTTGAGAATTTTTTTTTTTTAAAAGATAAAATACTAACCAAATCAATTGAATCGAACCGATACTAATGAAAAATTGAGACAGTTGAGAGTTAAGTCTAGAGAACCGATTCACGTGTTCGGGCCCTCACTAGCTTTTAGCCTTTAATACTCCTACTAGTAGTACTAGTTTATTTTGTAAAAGTCAAAAAGGCTCCTAGAAATTTGGCTAAAGGGGAAAAATATTGACACACAGAGTCCACCAATAAGATGATATGATTCCAGACGATATCATGATGAGATTATTGTGATTCAAAAGAGACTTCAAAGCTATCTGCCTAGTTACAAAGTGTGTAAGATTATTGTAGAGGTAAGCTCCTTAATACTAAAAGTTATAGTTGAAGGCCTCATTGTCCAACTTTTCACGCCTTATTACGGGGTACTAATAGTTGTAGTTGAAGGCCTCATTGTCCAACTTTTCACACCTTATTACGGGGTAAACAAATTTTGGATCTCTTATTGCTGGGTAAACAAATTTTGGAAAAAACTCTTATCGCCTGCGGGGCTTTGGTTTGGCTGAATTGCATAAATATGCTACGGGAATAAATGGTTTGCATAAATGTCTTTATTAACAGTGGTTCAGCATAAATGCCCTCCATTAGTTTAAAAAAATTTGGACGAAAATATCCCTAACAACCAATAAAAGACCCGCCCATATCCTCCCCTTCCTTTTCCCTATTCACGCGATCAACAAACCCTAAAAAACCCATACCTTTTACAGATTCCTCCGTTCAAACGAAGATTCAAGGTAAGATTTCTTCAAATTGATATTGACTTTTATTAAAAGTTCCATTAGATTCTTTATAATTTCATTTAAATTATGCTTAATTTATTTTAAATTCTATATAAACCAAACGAGTTACTAAGTTTATTCATAATAATCCAAAACACTGTTGTATAGGAACACATGACGTTAGATTGATTACAGTATTTATAATATGTAGTTTTATAAAAATTAATTAATCTGTATTAATTGCAGAAAGTGTATAAATTCTCTACCAGTCTTGCCTATTGCCAAGATTTTAAACACATTTGCCATGCAGACTTGTAGAGAAAGTCTCTAAAAGTCTTGGCTATAGCCAAGACTTCAAGCTCTGCTGCAATTAGCACATGGCACAGACTTTTGGTTGTTCCCAAGACTTTAAGCCGTTTGCAGGGTAAACTT
>JBBBVM010000119.1:0-81996 GCA_037355625.1 Petunia x hybrida
TTTCTTGTCAAGTGAGTTCCTATTTATAGGAATCCTGGTGCAGATCCCCCAACTTCCCTCGAAGACACGTGGAGGATATCAAGTAATCCACACTCTGATCTGGCCGTCGATGAAAGGAATAGGGTTAATCAATGCTTTGTAGCGTTATCATTACCCTGGAAAGCTGCAGTCACTTCGTAACCAGCAAACGACGTGCGCACGTGGAAAGGGACGGTTAAAATTATTGCTTTTTACCCTCGGGGAACGCAGTAGTCATTTCAGTGTAAACTGCAGTACCACAGACGTGCAGGACACAGTTACTTTTCCGTGCGGCGCATTTAATGCGCACGTTACAGAGGCTTATCATCAATCGGATCAGAGTCGCACGTCATCAAGATTACATCATGAAAAGACAAAAAGTTTGCAAAGACTCCCGCCAAAATTCTCATCCACTCCTCGGACAGATGCTCTGACCGAGAAGTGCGGGGACTATCTGTATTGGATAAAAACTGAATAGACTTTGGCGAGTGACACGTGTTATCCACGTGGCATGAGCTGGCGTGTCACCGGGCAGATGTTCATCGGACAGACATCTTTCCGGACAGACATTTCCCGCGGGCAGATCCGAGGAAGTTACCAGGTTTGCCAACGGTCAGCATGATTTGAACCAGCGGTTATCAGCAGTACTGGATGCGACCATTCAGCAAACGGTCACCCAGCGGTTACAACCCTTCTGGATAAGACGCCCGGCGGTTACCCATCTGAACGGTCTTATCTCCAACGGCTACTATTGCAACAGACGCCACCCAAAATCTATAAATAGCATTTGTCATAGTCGATTGTAAAAACTTTTACTGCCTGCATCTACTATCAATAAAAATACTATCTCTTTTGCGTTCAAACATATTCTCTCTCAGTCATTAAATCATATTCTTTGTTCTTACTTTAATCATTGCTTCAACGATTGAATCATCCAACGTAACGATTACCGACTATCAAAGAAGACGATACGCTTTCTCTTCTTTATTTACATTTACGCTTTATTTTTATAGTTTTACATTATTGTTATTTGATTTATCGCGTAGATCTTTAATCTCAACTATTGATTGTGACTCCGCAAATATAAATTTAATTGTTAATTGGCCTGAAATCGGATTTAGGTTAAACAATGGTTATGTATGATGTTTTCTTATGTTTCTGTGACTTGATTGTTGAAATTATGGTGTGTTTGTAAAGTTCTTGTTTCACTTATCGATTATTTCAATTTTCATGACGTTAGACAATAATTAGCCACACTCGTTGTCTTTTATGGAACAAGACGGTTAAAAGAAGCTGGTAGTTCACAATCTTAGATAAAATAAAAATAGAAGTATGTCCTTATTTTATTCTTAGTTTAAGATTCATTATTTAGAAGTATCCAAACTTCTACAATGATTTTGAGTCGGAGGAATTTGATCATGGTTCATTATTTTTCTGAAATTGATTCAGTTTATCCTGAACCGAACAAATTTTGAACGAATTATTATTTAACTTATATATTGATCAAGTTTTTTTTTTTTTTTTGGTAATGAACGATATTTATTCAAAATAACATCCTAACTATTACATGATCGGACCGACCTTGACAACATAGTACCCAAATTGTCCTCATTACTAGTGTTTATGGAAGATAAAGTACTAACTGATCTTTGCACCATCGTGCTAAGATTTTCTTGATCTAAAGTAGCTATTATATAATTAGGAGGGTCATGATAAACCCTAAGTTGTTCAAAAGATAGACTACAACTCATCTTGGCCATTTTATCAGCAACTCTATTTGCTTCTCTGTAGTTGTGTTGTAGTCTTTGTCCTCCTGCGCTACTCAATAGGAACCTGCAATCATGTAGTAGGTTTTGGAAAGGACCCTCACCACTGGAGATCATGTTGACAAGATCCTGGCAATCAGTTTCTATTATTAAAATAGATATGTTTCTTTCAATTATTGTTTGATGCCACGGTACAATGCTAGCAGCTCAGCACAAATTCCAATTGAAATTGGGATGAGTTTGTTAAATTCCACGATCCAATTCCCATTCCAATCTCTAAACACCCCCCAATCCCCTCTTTCTGTATTCTGGTCGCAGACGCCATCTATATTAAGCTTTAGACAGTTCAGCTCTGGAGGTTTCCATTTGATGTAGATAGTCTCTTTAAGAGTTTTGTTTTCATTATCAGTCAGAAGCTTGAATTCCATAGCTTTGTTAATTATTCTATTTAGATTGCATGGCTCCCTATTTCTCTTATGGACTCTATCATTTCTCTCAAGCCATATTGTGATGACCCGCCGCGTCATCGTGCCACGTAGGCGCCATTTGGCGCATAACTTTGCCATGTGGAAGCTTACATGGATAATGAGCCTAGCACTTGATGGAATATTCTAGAGAAGTATGGAGAGATTCCCATGAGAAGGCTCTAGACCTTTATGGACTTGCTTGGAAGAATATCTTATAAAACCTTGGAATATTCTAGCTAAGTAGATTATTCTAGAGGGGGACTTATTTGTAAATATGGAGGATTCTAGAGAGGGACTTGTAAACAATTAATATTTGCACACTAGCCCCTAAGTGAGTAGTATAAATAGAGGGGCCATTCATTTGTAAACCATCAAGCAATCCAACAACAATCTTCCAAATAATAAAAAGCTTCCTTTGGCAATTCTTTCTTGTTCATTTCCATTCTCTTAGCGATCCTTAGTAGTTTGGCTGACTTGGCATAGTAAGATAGTGAGCAAAGTGTCAAGTGCCGCACGATTCGCTTAGTTCAAGACTAAGGTCGTGACAAGGTGGTATCAGAGCGAAGGTTGTGACTAAGGGAATGGCCAACGTGGAGGAAACCAACAACCAACTCAACATTGCCAATGTTCCAACCAACGTTGTTCGGGAGTCCGCCACCAAGAAAGGGCGAAGTAGAAAGAGGAATGCCAACGAGAGTAAGGAAGGACCGTCTAGTGTCATTCCAAGCGAAAAGGCTACATCCCCAGACCCACCAACCACTGAGGCAAGTGAGGAGGAAGACGAGGACCTCATGCCCAGGAAGGAGTGGATCTTGAAGGTCGAAGCTGGGATGGAAGCCATGGACATCGTTGACCAACGCTTGGAAAAACTAGAAGGCGCTTTCGACACTCTTGAAAGGCACACCCTTGATGAGATTGAGGACGTCCAGAAAGAGTTGGAGGGACGTAAGCAAGCCGAGTTTGAGCTAAAACAGACCATCACTACCTTGGAGTGCAGGCTCATGGACGCGCTGAGCACCATCGATGCCATGAAGACAAAGATGGAGGCACTCGAGGAGCAGGTCGATGCTGGTGTGACCGAGGCAGCCAGCAATGTGGTTGTGACTAGGGAGGCTAAGATCGAGGCTCCCAAGCCTCCAGTGTTCAAAGGGGTTCGTGACGCGCAAGAGGTGGAGAACTTCCTTTGGCACTTGGAGAACTACTTTAAGCATGGCAACGTGAGGGAGGAAGAGGCTAAGATCAACACCGCAGTGTTGTACCTCTCAGAAACTGCCATTCTTTGGTGGAGAAGGAAGACGGCTGACATCGAGAAAGGCTTGTGCACCATTAGCACGTGGGAGCAGTTCAAGGCAGAGTTCAAGCGGCAGTTCTTCCCCAATAACGTCGTGTATGAAGCAAGGCGTAAGTTTAGGGAGTTAAAGCAGACAGGGAGCATTCGGGACTATGTGAAGGAGTACACCACCCTCATGCTTCAAATCCCCAACCTTACTAGTGATGACTTGTTATTCCACTTCATGGACGGGTTGCAAAATTGGGCTAAGCAGGAGTTGCAACGCCGACAAGTCACCAACATAGACCAAGCCATAGTTGAGGCTGAGTCTTTGATGGATTTCAGGCATGACAGACATGACAAAGGCAAGGGCAAAGAGTCAAAGGGTGGCCCTGCCAAAGGTGGGGGAGACCGTGGTAGAGGCAAAGAGTCGCAACCTCAACACCCTAAGACTCAAGACGCCAACAAATCCGATGGCAAGAAGAGTGGTCGTCAGGGTTATGCCGAGAAAAAGGCGCAGGCTGAGAAGAAAGGATGCTATATCTATGGAGGACCGCACGGCTTTAGGAATTGTCCCGACCTAAAAAGTCTTAGTGCCATAGTGCGGGAGCGAAAGGAGCAGGAGCAAGGAGATAGTTCGGGCACAGCACAATTAGGTACGATCGGACTATGTGGAGCTGTCACGAGGCAAGCTAATAAGGCCAACGAGTATAGCACTCAGTACGTGGATCTCATTATCAACAACAAGCCCGCACGTGCTATGGTCGACACTGGAGCAACAAACAACTTCATGACCGAGGCCGCAGCAAAGAGACTAGGGTTGAAGCTTGCTCCAAGCAACACCCGCCTCAAGACAGTCAACGCCGAGCTGACAAAGGTATGCGGTGTAGCCAATGATGTTAGTTTAAAGTTGGGCAGTTGGCAAGGTATGACAACCTTCACCGTTGCACCTATGGATATCTTCGACATTATACTTGGGCAAGAGTTCTTCCAATGTTGTCATACTATAATCGATCCCTACCTCCAACGTCTCTTGGTCATGGAGCGAGAAGGATCTTGCATGGTGCCTACAGTGACCATGCCGCCACGGGGAAAAGGTCAGACACATCTCTCGGCTATGCAGCTTGTCAAAGGGCTCAAGAAAGGGGAGCCAACATTTATAGCAACCCTTGCAAGCTTAGAAGATGACGATGGTAAGCAAGAGACATTACCGCCCAGCATAGATAAATTGCTCGAGGAAAACAAAGATGTAATGCCCGAGGAGCTGCCTAAGCACTTGCCTCCGAGACGTGAGGTGGATCATAAGATTGAGCTGGAGCCAGGAACTAAGCCACCCGCATTTTCCCCATACCGGATGGCACCACCCGAGTTGGAGGAGCTTAGGAAACAATTGAAGGAGCTACTAGATGCCGGTCATATCCGCCCATCGAAAGCACCCTTTGGCGCACCAGTATTGTTCCAGACGAAGAAGGATGGATCATTGCGCCTATGCATAGACTATCGGCCGCTCAACAAGGTCACCGTGAAGAATAAATACCCGATCCCGCTCATTGCTGACTTGTTCGACAGACTTGGACAAGCCAAGTACTTTACCAAGGTGGATCTTTGCAAGGGCTACTACCAAGTTCGTATTGCAGAAGGGGATGAGCCAAAGACAGCATGCGTGACGAGATACGGAGCCTTTGAGTGGTTGGTTATGCCCTTCGGCTTAACCAATGCACCTGCTACATTTTGCACTCTCATGAACAAGATTTTTCATCCCTACCTTGATCAGTTCGTGGTGGTCTACTTGGACGACATAGTCATCTATAGCAACACTCTGGAGGAGCACGTGGAGCACTTAAGGAAGGTTTTTCAAGTCTTGCGGGAGAATGAGTTATACATCAAGCGGGAGAAGTGCGAGTTTGCCCAGTCGAAGGTGCACTTCTTGGGGCATGTCATTAGTAGCGGGGAGTTACGCATGGACGAGGCTAAGGTACGAGCTATCCGGGAATGGGAGGCACCAACTAAGGTAACCGAGTCAAGATCTTTCCTTGGCCTTGTCAACTACTATCGTCGGTTCATTAGTGGCTATTCAGCTAAGGCCGCACCACTGACTGAGTTGCTGAAGAAGAATAAGCCGTGGGATTGGACGGAGCATTGTCAACAGGCGTTTGAAGGCCTTAAGACAGCGGTAACGGAGGAACCAGTCTTAGCATTGCCAGACTTTGCCAAGATGTTCGAGGTACATACAGATGCTTCGGACTTTGCCATTGGGGGTGTATTGATGCAAGATAGACATCCTATAGCCTTCGAGAGCCGCAAGTTGAATGACACGGAGCGACGCTACACGGTACAAGAGAAGGAGATGACCGCTATTGTGCATTGCCTACGCACATGGCGACATTATTTGCTTGGGTCAAAGTTCGTGGTCAAGACAGATAATGTGGCCACTAGCTATTTTCAAACACAGAAGAAGCTCACACCGAAGCAGGCTAGGTGGCAGGATTTCTTGGCTGAGTTTGACTATGTGTTGGAGTATAAGCCAGGTAAAGGAAATGTTGTGGCCGATGCCTTGAGTCGGAAAGCCGAACTTGCTGCCACCACTTCAGCAAGTTGTGACATTCGCGAGGCTATCAAGGAGGGTATGCAGCATGACCCAGTAGCCAAGCAGCTCATGGAGTTAGCTACCCAAGGCAAGACGAGACGTTTTTGGGTGGAAGATGGACTACTGCTTACCACGGGACGGAGGGTTTACGTGCCTAAGTTTGGAGACATCAGGCGGCGCATCATAAAGGAGAGCCATGATACTATGTGGGCCGACCATCCAGGCCAACGACGCACTAGGGCCTTGATTGAGTCGGTCTACTACTGGCCACGCATGCGGGACGACATAGAGTGTTATGTTCAGACTTGTCTTGTATGCCAGCAGGACAAGGTTGAGCAGCAAAAGCCAGGAGGACTTTTGGAACCACTACCCATTGCAGAGCGTTCATAGGAGAGCGTGACTATGGACTTTATCACATGCTTGCCCAAGTCCGACGGTTACAACACTATTATGGTGGTCGTGGACAGATTTTCAAAGTATGCCACTTTTATGCCCGCCTCAGCCAGTTGCACAGCCAAAGAAGCCGCCAAGTTATTCTTTAAGAACGTGGTGAAGTATTGGGGCTTACCGAGGCACATCATCAGCGACCGAGACCCTCGATTCAGTGGAAATTTCTGGAGGGAGCTATTTGAAATGCTTGGTACGGAGCTGCACTTTTCTACAAGCTTCCATCCACAGACAGATGGACAAACAGAACGGGTCAATGCTTTACTGGTGTGCTATCTGAGGCATTATGTGAGCGCACATCAGAAGGATTGGGCAAGACTCTTGGACATAGCCCAATTCTCTTACAACTTGCAGAGGAGCGAGTCCACGGGGCGGACACCTTTTGAGCTAGCCACTGGCCAACAACCACAAACTCCACATTCACTACCTGCAGCATTCGAAGGAAAGAGTTTGGGGGCTTATCATATGGCCAAGGGCTGGGAGAAGCAACTTGACACTGCCAAGTCCTACTTGGACAAGGCAGCTAAGAGGATGAAGAAGTTTGCAGATCGTAGGCAGCGTCCCACATACTATAAAGTTGGAGACATGGTCATGTTGACGTTTAACCCAAGGCAATTCAAGTCACTACGGGGCATGCACCAAAATTTGATGCGCAAGTACGAGGGCCCGTTCAAGATCGTTGCCAGAGTAGGTAAGATCTCTTACAAGCTTGAGTTACCATCACATCTTAAGATCTATCCTGTCTTCCACGCCAGCATGCTCAAGCCATACCACGAAGACAAGGATGATCCGAGTAGGGGCCAGTCGAGTCGTGCTTCTATCACTATCACTGCTTCTCATGAGAGGGAGATTGAAGCTATTATTGACTACCAAGCCATAAGGAAACAGGGGCAAAAGGCCACGGCCATGTTTCTTGTACACTGGAAGGGACAAGCACCAGAAGAGGCTACGTGGGAGCGTTATGAAGACTTGTGGCAATTCAAGGACAAGATCCGAGAGTTCATGCAGCAGCATTGCGCCGCGGTCATCGCAACATTAGGTGGGGGAGAGTGTGATGACCCGCCGCATCATCGTGCCACGTAGGCGCCATTTGGCGCATAACTTTGCCATGTGGAAGCTTACATGGATAATGAGCCTAGCACTTGATGAAATATTCTAGAGAAGTATGGAGAGATTCCCGTGAGAAGGCTCTAGACCTTTATGGACTTGCTTGGAAGAATATCTTAGAAAACCTTGGAATATTCTAGCTAAGTAGATTATTCTAGAGGGGGACTTATTTGTAAATATGGAGGATTCTAGAGAGGGACTTGTAAACAATTATATTTGCACACTAGCCCCTAAGTGAGTAGTATAAATAGAGGGGCCATTCATTTGTAAACCATCAAGCAATCCAACAACAATCTTCCAAATAATAAAAAGCTTCCTTTGGCAATTCTTTCTTGTTCATTTCCATTCTCTTAGCGATCCTTAGTAGTTTCGGCTGACTTGGCATAGTAAGATAGTGAGCAAAGTGTCAAGTGCCGCACGATTCGCTTAGTTCAAGACTAAGGTCGTGACAATATGCCCCATAAAATAAAAGAAATAACTTCCCTCCAAATTTGATGTATGCAATAAAACTAACCTTGGATTTAGATTGATAGGATAGCCATTTATCTAGAGATGCATTGCCATTCCCATCGGGCAAGTTGTTTAAATTCAGTTGCCTCCAAATGATTTTTGGAAAGGTGCACCTAAAAAAAATATGATAACCATCTTCAGCCTCATTATCACAAATAGGACACCTATCAGAAGCTATGATATTCCTTCGAAATAGTAAATTGTCTGTAGCTACTTTGTTGTTCACAGCTAACCAAAGGAAAGTTTTGATTTTATTTTGTGTATTCAATTTTCATAGCCAGCTAAACTAATTTATTTCCACATTTTGATCCACTTCCTTGATTATAATATTGTATGCAGATTTTGTACTAAAGTTACTAAGTTGCCCATGCATCCATACAAAGTTATCAATAGATGGGGTACTTTGTTGAATGTATGTATTCTTTATCTTGATAATGATACTATCTGGCAGCTCAAAAGAAAGGCACTCAGTATCGACTACATTATTTCTGATGATATCGTTAACTACCATATCACCCTCATGCTTCATTAAGGGGCCTTGAATGCTATTCCTAAGGGAACTATTTTGAATTATCCAACTATCATCCCATAATATATTAATGTACTATCAATTTCCTATCACCCATTCGATCCCTTTTTTATATACATTATATCCTCTACTTATGTTATTCCATATATGAGAGCTAGAGAGTGAGAGAGTAGGGTTTTCTCCATATTTACCTGTTAAGACTTGACTTCAAAGTGAGTCCTTATTTTTCTTTAGTTTCTAGGTCACCGATTCATGCAGAGATAGGTTCTTTGCTCTCGTATTGTAGAGCCTTGGCCCTTCTTTTTCTTTAGGTTTTGTTATAGCTTACCAATTAATAAGGTGTCATTTCCTTTTTATAGATGTACTACCCCATAGGAATTTCCTTTGCACCTTGTCTATAGCGTTTGTAGTAGTTACAGGAAGATTTTATATTTGCAGAACATGATTTGGAATAGTAGCTAGCATCGATATATAAGGGTGGTTCTACCTGCTATGTTTAGAAAGTTTGTTTTCCATCCTTTCAGCTTACTATTTAATCTATATATAATAAGTTGAAAATGTTCTTTGGATCTTTTATTTTTAATCATAGGAAAACCTAAATACATCCCAACTTCACTAGTATGTTTCATGATGCTAAACAGAATCTATTAAGAGTATCTATTAATGTACCACAGTTTGAATGACTTGCTTCCATTAAGAGAATGAGATCGTCTGCAAAGAAGTGATGCGAAAGAGGTGGCCCCTATCTCGAAATTTTGATAGGCTTTCATCTCTTACATTCAACTTCATAATTAATAACCCTTGAAAGCATTTCCATACATATTATAATGGGATCGCCTTGACGAATTCTTCAAGTCGGTTTAAAAGAATTACTTTTATTTCCATACACTAGGATTGTGGTAGAGGAAGTACAAATGCATGACATTATCAAGTCGATGAGGTCTTTATGAAATTTGAGAGAGATAAGTGCAAACCTAATAAAAGATCATTCTAATTTATCGAAGGAATTTTCTAGTTCAATCTTAACCATCATTTTCCCTTTAATTCACTTAGTAGATTTAAAATGCTTTAACAATTCTTGAACTATAATGGCATTATCCGAAGCTCTTCTCCCTTAAGAAAGCTAGTTTGAGTTGGATGAATTATTTTGTGTAGAAAATCCCTAATTCTATTTACCATAATCTCAGTGACTACTTTGTAGGTGGTGTTACAAAAATTAATTGGTCTAAACTGCTTTATAGTTTCAGGATTTTGGACTTTTAGAATGAGGCATATATATATGTTTGGTTCATTTCCTCCTCAATTTTTTTAACTAGAAAATGTGTCTTTACAAAATTTGATAAGCATATCCTTCGTTTCATTCCAATATTTTTGATAGAAGAAAGGATGTATTCCATCCGGCCCTAGAGCTTTATATGGCTTAAAGGAGAAAATTGCTTGCTTAATTTAAGAAATAGAAATTTCCCTATTCATAATCCTAGCTTGGTTGACATCCATAGTTGCTAAGGTATAGACCTCTTTAAGGTGTAATTTGGTATTGACATGGTTCGTATTATATAGATTCTGAAAAAAAATTGGTAATATTAAGCATTACGTTCTCTTGGTCATAATACCAATTCCAACCCTCATCTTTTAGGCTAAAAATTCTATTTTTTCTTTTTCTATGCAGGGTCGTGATGTGAAAAAATTTTATGCAAGCATCACCATGATTTAGCCATTGAATCCCTGGTTTGAGCTTCCAAATTTCTTCTTCTAATCTTAAAGTTTCACTAATATCATTTAGAAGGTCCTTTTCTAGACTTCTTAAGAACCCGCTATTCGTGTAATTAGACGAGTTTTGAATTCCACCTAGTTTAACCATAAGATCTTTTTTTCCTTTTAAAAATATTACCAAGACTAAATTATTCCAAGTTATCACTTTATCAGTGAAATCCTTAGTCGCTTCCATAATATTATTCTTATTTCTCCAAGAGTCGTGGACTAAGTTTTGGAACATAGGGTGCGTTGTCCATATTTTTTCAACCCTAATATGCTACTTTTTCTAATAAAATTTCTGACTAGGCCCAATTTAATTGGACAATGATCCGAATGAGTCCTAGTTAGATGCGTCACATTTGCTTCTTGGAACATATTAATCCAATGAGGGTTTGCGTAACTACGATCCAACCTTTCCATTATTAAGTTACTGTTGCGATTAGGTTTATTAGTCCATGTAAACTGAAAACCCCTAAAACCTAGGTCTAATAAACTACTGTAATTAAGACAATCAATTAATTTAGAAGCTCTACTATAATTAATTGGTCTGCCTTCGAATTTTTCTGAAGCTTGAGTAATTTCATTGAAACTACCAGCTATCACTCAAGGCCCCTTATAGTTATTTGCAACTTCTTTTAGGTTTTCCCAAAATATAGTATGATCATTTAAATCATTGGTAGCTGTTGACACCCAATTTTGTCCCTCCTATTTCAATAGCCTTTTTCAGACAAAATTACACTGATAGCCATGCATTATTTTTATGTAAAATCCTATTCAAAACCCTCATTTTACACAAGCACGCCAATTAGACCATTTTGAAAGCACCATCACAAATTCCGGCCATTTTACAAATCATGCACGTCCAATTACAATTTTTGCAATTACTTTTATTTTTTTGACAAAATTGCTCAAATTATTTTAAATCTCAAAATAATATTTTTTATATATTTCTTTAGTCATTTTAGCATTTAAAATTAATTTTTACAATTTTCTATAACTTTATATGCATTTTATACATGTTTATACACATTTAATACTATCCCTATACATATATATACACTTGCACACGTATACACCCCACACTCCACACCAGCTCCACCTCACACCTACGTGGCATCATCCTAGCCGTTCAATTATTTGATCCAACGGCCCTAAACCATATTTCCATTTTTAATTACACACTCGCCTCTCAAAACCCTAATTCCTCTCATTTCCTATTAGAAGCCCCTGCCGTCCTACGTCTCACTCTCTCTCTCATCTCAAACCCTAACTCGTCGCTGTCAAAGAAAATCCTGGCCACCTCCGGCCACCAAAAATCATGAAATTTATATCTTTTTACTCCTCATACCACCTGCAACAAACCCTTATATTGATTTTCCTATACAACAAAGATCAAAATTCAAACCCACCCCCCAACCTTCGCCTCTGTCGCCGGAAGTGAAACTCCAGCGGAATCTTTACTAAATTATGAGCGTCCTTATCCTGAGGTAGAGGAGAACCTTTGTGCATACACGATTTGAGTCGGGCTAATTTGGACCTGATTCCAACTTTAAACCGGGTAACCCTTGTCTTTTATTTATATTTATGAACTTATTTGACATTACGCCTAAATTTTCCTAGCCTTATCTGTGCATTAACATGCCTAATTGTTACTTGTCAATTAGCTAAAGTGAAAGACCACATGATTAGTAATTTTTATCTTAATTCACTAGTTAAGTTGGATTATTGCTCTAGACTGTTTGTGTGCCTGGATTTGATACCCTCGTGGCTTGTGTTTCATGTCACCCTTACAGTGTGCTCACCTCTGTTTGATAGTATATTTAGCTTTTTATTTTGTTAAAATACATGATCATGTAGCTTGTTTAAACAGAAAATTAAAATGGTGATTGATTTACATGAGTGGAATTATCTTGATTGGCTCAAATTGAACTCTTTGATTGAAAACTTGAATAGAAGTTTGTTCTAGTGATTGATCCAGTATCAATCAAGGTCTATTTGAAACCTGTTAAATTAGTCAAGTGATTTTCGAGCCTAAATTAGTTTGAAACACTGATCTTGAACTTGGACTTTATTATATTTAAAGGGAGGGAACTATATTTGTTAGAGGTTTGTTTGCCTTAAGTTTAGGGATTCTATTGAGCCATATATGGAAAGAACACCTAAGGGTGTCCCCTTTTATTTCTGGAAGGCAATATTCTCTTGCTTTATATGTTTACCAGTTTGAATTTAAACTTTCACCCCTAACACCTATATAATTTGGCCTTCTTATTCACTGCACACACAGTTTTTATACATTGATACACTGCCTACTCACAATTCTCACATTGAAATACTGCATACTAAAAGCATTAGCAAAAATACTTTTCTCTCTTACTCTCAACTTTCTCTGAAAAGTCCTGTTCACTTCCTCTCTTTGGACACTGTTTCTGAAAGCATTCAACACTGCTAAGACACTGTTTGCTTGCTTGTTGCTATTCCTGACAAGGTATAAAACCCTTTCTGAACCTATACTGCTCCCTGCTTGAATATGCCTATATATATATATATATATATATATATATAAATGACTCTTACTTGATTTTTGTCTGTGTATATGCATGTCTGGGAGGTTCTTCTTCTTCCCCTGCTGACCTTTTGTATGCAGTTTGTTTGGATGGCCCTGGAAGGCCATACCAGTTCATCTAAATCACAGGGTTTGGAGTTTGCAAGGTCTAGTGATTGTACCATATTTAATGCAAGGTTCTTTAGGTGCAATCACTAAGGCTATGGCTTTATATGAGTAGTTTAGGCCTAATTCCTAAACCAGAGCATCTGATTATATACATGTCCTCTTTAGAATTCCCCTACTTGTGTATATTCGTTAGGATTACCCTGCCTGTAAATGTGTGAGAAAATACCCTTACTGGTTGCGTTTCTTGGCTACGTAGGGGCCTCCTCTAAACTTCATCTCCTTGTGTGTTTGCATCATGACATAAAAATAGGATTCGCATGCTAAAAATAGTGTCAATTATATATGTCGTGTGATGATTTTAATGGAAGTATGTCAATATTTTAAGAGAAGCATGAAATCTGGAAATCCTCAACTGGACAGGGGCCTTTTTTGCGTATTAACTGCTTGAAATTGGGGTGTTTCTAAAATATAACCGGCCCCTCTTTTTGCATTAATGATACGGGCCCAATCCCTTCTTTTAAAACCTGGCCCTTACGTGCTAAAACTGTTTTTTGATGAAAACTTTAATCTCTTATACACTAATCTAATAGTGTATAGGGGAGTATAAGTTCGGAGTCAATTATACAAAATCTATACACACACACACACACACACACACACACACACACACACACACACACACATATATATATATATATATATATATATATATATTAAAGTCTATTACCATATGATCATGTATTTGCATGCTAGTATGTATATAATATGTGTGATGGCCTTTATTTGCATTTGTGTGTTCATGTTTCCTATTTTCAAAAATAGTCTCCATACATGTATTTTCAAAACTGACCCCAAATACAAAATAGCCATTAATGTTAGTACTTGGCAACTAATGTGAAAGTACGCCGACCCGGAATGACTAGTATTTCTTTGACATATTAACCACCAGTTGGTTTTTAGTGTTATCTTTTAAAACTTCTTCTCAAAATCTTCCTATTTCTGCAAATTAGTCCAAGCATTGTATTTGCATAAATAAACTGTTTTAAACTTATTCTTGCAATTTTGGCCTATTTAGTTTAACATTTGCAAACTCAGTGGCTAAAAGTGTGATTAGCACAGGGCTTAGGACGTTTCTGTAAATTATGAAAGACCCAGAACTTGAACATCACTGCCTATTAAAATTATTTGCATGTATGCTCTTTTACCTGTCTGTTTGCAATCTTAACCTCTGAATTAGGAAAATGATTTTGCAATTGTAACTTATGTTTTTTTTATTGTTCTTAAGATCCCAAAAATGAAAACTCGGGCGGGAACCACCTTTCATTGGACTTGGAGAAGTGCCTAATACCTTCTTCCTCGAGTAATTTGGACTTCTTACCCGTTGAATCTCTGAAAACATGACTTCTGGAGCAAAACATGACCATTAGACATTTTAAGTGACCTAATACATCTTAGAAGACTCTATTAGGTGGTGAATCCAAACTCAACTCAACCGAGTTACCTAGTCAAACCCAAGCCTTGACTCACTCCGAGTTTGGTAAAAAAGGGGGTGCAACAGAATGGCGACTCCGCTGGGGAATATTTAAAGTCCTAACCATAACGGGTTAATTTTTTGGGATAAGATATTATTTCTTCATTATTGTTTATTTTGTATTATTAATTATTATTATATACTAACTTGTTTCTTTATTTTTTTAGTTTTATTTTCC
This sequence comes from Petunia x hybrida, assembly GCA_037355625.1. Classification (NCBI taxonomy): domain Eukaryota; kingdom Viridiplantae; phylum Streptophyta; class Magnoliopsida; order Solanales; family Solanaceae; genus Petunia; species Petunia x hybrida. The sequence continues at coordinate 14,837 of JBBBVM010000119.1, forward strand.
CTCTTTTATTATTTTGTCAATTTATTATCATTGGTGTATCTTATTTTATAATGAATATTATAATTATTTGACATTTCCGTTCATATCGTCCGCCACTCCTGGCACCCTCCAACTCTTAGAGCCTATTAGGCAAGGATGGTTACGTGGAACCCACGGCCGCCCCTCTTTCCTCAAAAAATAAATACTTAGGAGAAGGTCCTGCAAAATTTAGCCAGCTAGCAAGGCTGTTGGCGGTTTGCAAGCCTTCAACTTTCAAGTTGTCAGCTTGAAAGAACTGGTCTAGTTGTACCCAAAATCTTAGTAGAGACGTTACTAAGTTCATGCATCATACAATTATTAGGAAATTATGACTCCGGCTATGCCTAAGTCTTTAGTTCACCATGTCCAAACCAAACCCAAACGGGTTACCAACTCCAAGGGGCGTTTGGATATGATTATGTGTGCATCTCTTTTAAAATTAAAATTTCAAGTGAACACCATTTGTTTCTCAAAAGGGAAAGGGGGTTGAGTCTAATGGATTTTTTTTTGTAGGGCATCATGAGTCGCAAAGAGTATCTTCGGTTCGGCCTGGTTATTGATATTCCAAAAGAGATAAGGTTTTGGTGGAAAGACTTGGGAGAAGCTGGGTAATTTAAACTATGCAAGACTTTGGGCCATTTACCATTACTTATGGATGTAGAACCTAATAGACTCCTCATCGAAGTTGCTACATGTTTTTGGGATGCTGATAGAAATGTTTTTAGATTTGGGGAATAAGAAATGACACCATTTCTAGAAGAGATTGGAGGCTTTATTGATGACCCTATTTTACGACTAATAGATCGCAAGTGGGAAGCCACTACTATTATTGTACCCCGACAGCCTACAGAAGATGAGTTTCAAGAAGTATTTGTGTTTCAGTCAAATGACGTGTACGAATTTTTTGCAAAGGTCAAAGTTTAGCTGCGTATATTTGTATGAGAGGTTTGGGTATGAACGAGGCTATGAAAGGCATGAGGGTGAGTTCGCATCATATCATGACTGGAAAAGAAAATGAACATTTGCTTTTGCAGTAGCATTTCTGGGTGTTGTAGTGTTCCCGTATGGAGCGCTACGAAATCAATACGAAGCTGGTTCATTTCGCACATGCATTATTTTATGGTATAGAGAAGAATAACTGCACCATGGTTCCTACGGTCCTAGCTGAAATTCTTAGGGCCTTAGGAACGTTTAAAAATGGGGCTCAACATTTCGAGGGCTGCAATTTGCTGTTAAAAGTGTGGCTGACAGAACATCTTTAAAAGAAGCCGAATGCTGGTCAAGAGTTCTATAGTATGTGTCGTTCGGGCCACATTTTGGCTCAACACTGTTGACACTCAATTTTGTCCCTCATTTTTCTAAAATTGGCCATAATTCAACTTTAGGGTGCAATGTGACTATTTGTGCAAAATGTGCATTACAAATCATGCATTTACGTGCGTTATCCTCTATTTATATATTATATACTTAAGTATGGCTATATTACGTGACTTTTGCATCATTTAGGCTACTTGTCAAAACTGTGACTATTTGTGAAATTAGTACATTTATAATATTAGTGGTTATATTATATAACTACGTCATTTAGCCTACATGTCAAGTTTGTTTCAAATTTGTGATTATTTGTGCAAATTAGTAATTATTTGTGATTATATATATTTAAATAATTTTATTTGAGTTTATTTAATATTTATTTGTGCATTTTATAATATATGTATATCTATATTTTATTTTTACACCTTTAAGTTGAATATTGGTCAATTTAAAAGAAAATGTCCAAATTCCCTTTTATTAATTCTTCCATATTTCAAAATTCCTATCAAAATCCTTCATTTATCTATATTTATCTTATTTATTAAATTACATTTTTCCTTTGAACCTGAACCAAATCCCTAACCAAATACATTTCCTATATACATATTTTTACATTTCGAGATCACTCCATTTTACCATTTATCTATTTTCTTTATTCCTTTGTTAAAATTTCCTGCGAACCTAGACAATAGTCCGTCTAGGTACGCCCATTCTGTTAAGGATAATTGCTATTTTCTTCCAATTATTCAAATCAAATCCAAAACTATTCAATTTTCCTTTCTTCAAAACCTCTACCAAAATTCATTATTTTATTATTTGTTTTTATTTATCTTTCGCTATTGAACCTAGCCGCAGTTTCTAACCAAGTACATCCTTGCTTTGTTGAATTCTAAAAAGAGTATATTTCCAAATCTTTACTCCTAAATCATTTCCCCAAAAATCTTTTCCAATCTCCCAAATCATTCCAAAAATCCCTCATCAATCCTACCCAAATCTCCCCATAATCATTCTCCCTAATCTCCTCCCCTCTAATCACTCAAAATCCCCAAAACGACAATCTTCTGGTTCTTCTGGTTTCATATACAATACTTCATCTTCACTCCTGACAGGGACATACGGGACAATCAGTAGATACACAGATCAAAAACCTCCACACATACCCCACTGCTCCATCTCCCCAACCTTCCTTCCCCATATATACATTTCACCATCAACATACAAGAAAATCAGTACTTCTCTACACTTGCCTCTTCCGCTTACAAATCAATACCACCACCCTTCACAGCCTTACCCCGTCCAAACACAACCCCCACATCTGAATCTCCATTTACACACACGAAAAGGCAAACAATCAGAACGGGTTACGCATACACACAGAGTCAAGATCGAAAAGAGACCAGGAACAGAGGGAGTAGGGATTCGCAGATTAGGGTGGGGGAGATCGGGGTGGGGATTAGATCAGAAACAGACGGCGTAAAACCACCATTGATTCCGGTGGAAAAGATCAGAAACAGGGTTGACGCGTCGCCACTGGACGCCATTAAAACCCGTCGATGTCGTTTGATTCTTTCGTCATATTCTAAATCTAATTTTGGTTGCAGGAATTAAAATGAGGGTCTTGGGGTTGCAGCGGTGTCGCTGCGTCTCTCATCGGAGAAACGGAGTTGGCGATCACTCCTCTTCCACTTTTGCCTGTTCCACCGCGTCGTTGCTCTGTTTGTTTATTTCTGCTAATGTTCTTTCATTGTTAAATACTCTTCTAATATTTGTTGGAGTGCTTGTGCAATAATGGGGAAGATATGGACTTCTGGTTGCTTTTTGACCCATTTACTTTATTGCAGTGGTCTGTTTTGCTGCACTTCTGCTGGCTCACGGTATTTTGTTATTCTGATGATGTTAAATTGTTTTTACACACTGACGACTTTTTTTTTTTTTTGAACAGGACGTTACAATAAGTTAAATAGGACAATGAAAAAATATATTTTTTACATATATTGAGGCCTACACAAGGAATTGTCGGAAATACAAGGAATTGACGGACTAACCACGACCAAGGAAAATAATTGTTTATTTGAGGCCTACCGATAAACAATCCCATTCCCACCTCCCTAAAACAAAAGGCTATGATGAAGTGTATAAGCTGTGACTACAAACGAGCCGGTGATGGAGTGATGAGACCGGTACTTGGCATGGCAACACGACCGGCCGGCGTGTTCGCAGCCGTATCGACGTCCCTAACTTCCACCCAATTCATACACACCTGAGCCGACACTTTATAAAATTCCCCTTCCCTTTTATTTTAAATTATTATCTTTATTATTATCATTATCAACATTATTATTATTACTAATATTAATATTATTATTATTACTATTATTATTATTATTATTATTATTCTCAATTACTTATTTGTTATTATTAATTCTAACCTTATTTTCTTTATATTTTTGCGAGGTAAAATTTGATAAAAGACGACGTTCTTTTTAAAAAAAAGAGAACAGCGAAAAACAATCCTTTTATTATTATTTTTATTATTTCCATTATTATTATTATCTACTAATATTATTATTATTATTTACTAACTTAATTTCATTTGCTTTTTGCAAGACACGAAGCCAATTAGCAAATTCATATCCTTTATTTAATATTATACGCATTGTATTTAAATCATATTTTAGCTAGTTAGTTAGTCTATTTGCTTATTTACTTGTTCGAATCCCAATTATAAGTCCGACCGGTAACTGCATTTGTGGAGCTCGAGAGGTGCCTAACCCCTTCCTCTTGAGTTAACTTGAACCTCTTACCTGAATCTCTGACTCGTAGACCAACCCTGAGTTAATTATTTAAATGGAATTAGAAATTAATAGGTGAACTAATACGCCTAGGAAATTATATTAGGTGGCGACTCCAAAACCTTAACTCAAACGAGTTCACCCAGTCAAATTCGAAACCCGACTCGCCTCGAGTTGAGTCGAAAATCGGGTATGACTGAATGGCAACTCCGCTGGGGACTATCAAAGTTCAAACCATAACGAACTTTAAATTAAGATTCTTTATTTGCTTTATTTTCTTTTCATTTATTTCAATACTAACTTTTCTTCTTTTTCTTTTTTGCAGGAGTAAGGTTTATATTTTAATTTTATGTCTTTTATTCCTTAAATTTTTTGATTATATTTTCTTTATTATTGTTCATATCACTCACACATCCCCCACTCCTGAAAACAACACTTTGCACACACATGGCGATTACGTGGATCTCACGGTCGCTTCACCACAAAAAACCTTTTAGGAGGACATTTTGGAATATAGTTGGTCCGTGGTACAACCAACGATTTCAAATGGTTCCACTCCTTGGCCGTCCGCCTCGGGGAACAGTGTCTAGAATTACCCCACTCTTAGTCTAGAAATCATGCATCATGACATATTTAGAACCATTTTGACTTCGGCTCAGGTCTAAGTCTATTAGTTCACCATATTCGAATGAACCAAACGAGTTTTCGACCCTAAGGGACATTTAAATATGTTATGTGCATTTTTTTTAAAGTTGAACGTGTCTAATGTAGACCATTTTTTCACATAAAAGTGGGTTCTCACTTCTCATAACAAAATCAATTATTTATTTATAAAATCGTTATTTCTACATTTATTCAAACAAACCCAGTTATTTTGTAAAATTATTTTTGGGTTTTGAACAAAATTAATTTTTCTACTTTTATGAAAACAAAATCATAGATTTTAAATTAATTTCTTCTACTTTTAATGTAGTAAGATCAATCATTATTGACATAAAACAAAAATGATATTTCTACATTTATACAATAAAATTAATTATTTTATAAAACTATTTTCTGTTAATTTTGCGTTATGAGAACAACTGGGATGATACAAAATACACGTTCAATTTAAATAACATAATCAAATTAGGAAGGCTTAGTATGTTAAAGTCCATTAGCCAACCTCGTCCAAAAGCGTCATCATATGACGCCTAGCATGCATATTATGTGTATTGATCTGCTTTGTATTATTATCTGACTTGTTGTTTTATGTGTTAGTTCTATTCCCGAGGATGACTTGCGCATTTATTTCAAAACTTGTGCATTTCTTTCAAAACTCGTTTATTTTTTTAACTTATGCATGCATACCCTCCGCCACTCCTGACAACTTTCTAAATCGTGCGTTGAAAACACGGTGGTTACAACCACATCTTCCCTCACATAAAATTCCTTTAGGGGGAATGACTTGGAATCTATTTGGTCCGAGACGTTCCCGCTCCCGAGCCGTCCGCTTGGGAGGATAATAATACCTGGTCTAGCTAACTCCATTCCTTAGTAGCGGCGTTAGGAATCATGCATCATGTCATGTCATTAGTCGACTTGTTCTCAAGTCCGATAGGCCAACCTGTTCAAACAATCCGGACGAGTTTCTAACACCCAAAGAGCGTTGGACATGAGTTATTTGCATTTACTTAAAGGATTAAGCGTGCAAATGTAGACTGTTTACTAACATTGTTCTGCATTCAGTGTCATTCAAAGGCACAAAGGTTACCTAAGAGGCTTTAAAAGCCCAAAGTGAATCAGAAATGATTGTTTATTCCTACACGGTCGGCGTTACTCTGTATTCAATGCCATTCAAAGGCACAAGGGTCACCCAAGAGGCGTCAAAAGCCCTAATTGAATCAAGAATGATTGCTTAAACAATCAGCATTACTCTGTATTCAATGCCATTCAAAGGCACAAGGGTTACCCAAGAGGCGTCAAAAGCCCTAATTGAATCAGGAATGATTGCTTAAACAATCAGAGGTACTCTGTATTCAATGCCATTCAAGGGCACAAAGGTTACCCAAGGGGTGTCAAAAGCCCGAATTGAATCAGAAATGATTGCTTAAACAATCAAAGTTATCTGTATTCAATGCCATTCAAAGGCACGAAGGTAACCGATGAGGCGTCAAAAGCCCAAATTGAACCGTTTATTTCTTAAACAATCGGAATCATTCTGTATTCAATGTTATTTAAAGACATTAAATGGTAACCAAAGAAGCATTAAAGGCCCAATTTGAAGCAGAAATAACCACTTGATAGACGGGATGACACATAACGCACATTTATCCTTTAAGCATTATATAAAGACCTGACATCCTTGGCATGTCACAAGTCCATTAGCAACTTCCTTCTAAAGTGTCTAAAGAGTTCTCAACTCACAACGACACATCTCCTCATAACCTCTGTCGCATTGTTTTCAAAAACTTGTGCCACACGTTGATTATTTTGCTCACAATAAAGCAAATCATAGGCATTTCTCTTTTCCCTATCATCCTTCACCTTTTCCAAAAGATCATGGCCACCAGAACATTTGACATGGTTGTTGAAATTCCTCAGTTGCTTAGAGATTGGTGGAGAAACCTAAGCATAGATCAAAAAGACAAAGTCAAAATGGTGCTGGGTAATATGATTTAACTAATGGAGCACACTGCAGTGGAAGGGATGATAAAAGCAGCCGTACATTATTGGGATGCAGACCGAGTAGTTTTCAAATTTGGGAGTGTAGAGTTGACACCACTACTAGAGGAAATAGGTGGGTTAACTCAATTGCCATTTGAAAGTGAAGAAGTCTTGATGCCCAAGAATACTACAGCCGAGGAGTTCTTCGAAATGGTAGGGTTTAAGCCTGAGTTGTGCACAGACAGTATACGGCAATCGGGAATTTCTCTAACTTCCCTCTACATCGAATTTGGGTATGGAGAGGCATTTCAAGAATCCGAAGACTATTTCAGCATTAACCAGGCAGATTGGCAAGAGCGGAGGGTACTTGCTTTTGTCACCAGCTTTCTAGGGATGTTGTCTTTCCACAACACAAAGGACGAGTTGATGTTTGCATGGTCACAATTGTTGATGCCTTACTCAAAGACATTAATAAGAACTACACTCTGGTACCGATGATTGTTGCAGAGATGTACCGAGCTTTAGAAAGATGCAAGAAGGGCGTTAGTTTCTTCGAAGGCTGCAATTTGCTGTTACAAATTTGGCTAAGGAAACATATGCAAAAGATGGAATCACAGAGCAAGCTTTCCATTCCATACCAAGAGAAAACTACATCTTGACACATACCACCCGCATGGACAACTCTCCCGAGAAATAGGACCAACCAACAACTGCCAATGGTTGGCACCACGTGTTCTGTCAACTGACACCTGAAAACATTCAATGGATGTTTGATTACTTTCCCAGCACAACAGTAATCACACGATCCGAAAAAGACTCATTTCTCATCTTAGTGGGCTTTAGAAGAGTTTATCCATACACTCCTTTAAGGACACTTAAACAAGCGGGGAGGAAGAAGACTGTACCCCAAATTGCAGACATCAGAAGTTCCAAAGCAAATATTCTCGGAGGAGTGATCCCATTTAAAGAGAAGATAATGGAACTTTGGAAAGAGAGACAACGAATGGGAACCGAGACTATTGGACGAGACAGGTTTGACGCTAGCTATGATGAAGACTATCCAGACTGACTTAGGAAAGACATAGCAAGGGCAATTCAACCAAGTGCAACAACGAAAAGGAAAAGGAACGCTGATGAGTTGAAATCTGAGTACAAAAGGTTACGCAGAAAACTGGCTAGGGCACAGGGAAAAATAGTAAAGAAGCAAAGTTTGGTCGAAGCAAAGAATGAAGATAAAAGCAAATGGCGCAGTAAGGCAGAACTCCTAACAAAACGCATAGAGTCTATCAGCGTGTGGGCTGGCGAGGGGATGAACTCTGTGGCAAACAAAGGAATAGAGGAGAAAGGAAGAAAGGCTTGGAAAATGTTGAAGAACTTCACATTTGACATATCCCGGCTCTTAACTGATATAGACAATATCATCTTCCAAGGATACTCATCAGAGGCAGGCTTGTCCGAGGAAGACTCGACCGAGGAAGAAGAAGAAGAATCTTCTGGGGAAGGGTAAGCATAAAAGATGTTCATTTGGCCATGATCTAACCCTCTAGCAATGTTTTCTTGCTCTTACACTGTTTCAATATCAGCCAATGTAAAAAAAGTGCAATAAATACAATATTGTCTTTTAGGGTTCATATTTTGTTAGCAAGTGAAATTATACATGTGGCACAAAATGCTTTTCAAAATCATTGTGCGTAAAACGTTCCTTCATATTATAGGATGCATTTCTTACTTGATATGTGTGCATTGTATGAATGTATTTGTTGCTCTAGGCCTCTAAAGGAATCCTTTCTCAAAATTCAATCGCCTATCGAGGCACCTCCTCTCCCTACTCCATGATCAAATCCTGGTATCTAAAATCTTTCGCGTGTCCAAACTGTCTTTAATTCATTCAAAAGTCTGTTACCAAAAGGTTGGCTCAAGTTGAATACCAAGGCAAAGGACATGGTTAAGCGAGTGCACTTTTCAGGGATTTTCCGAACTAAGGAGTTCCTCACAGCAATTCCCACTAGCCCTCTCCTATCTCAACATTACCTCTGCCTGCACTACAAACTACTAATAAGGCTAGCCAGTCTGAAAATATGAGCCTTTTCAAAAGAAGAAAGATGAAGTTTCTTTCATCGCAACCATCAAGACCCTATCTTCAACCACTATTATCAAACAGTGCCAGCGTTTTATCCCTACCCTCATATACCACCTAAATATCCTGCTCAGTCCACTTGACATATATTCCACATCCCAGCACCAAATCATCCGCCATACCAGCAAAACACCCAATCCAATTACCGAAAATACACTACCATATCCTCCTAAGGCCTCGCCCTGATGCAAACCAAAGACCGAAAAGAGACTACACTCCATTAGCCGAATCCCATACTCAATTGTTTGAGAGATTGGAAGGGCTTATTGTCCCAGTACCTCAAATTGTTTCAACAAGCACCACGCACATGGATAAAATTGACAAAGCAAGAAAAATGGTGGTCAAACTCGAAGGCACCCATGACTCGTCTAAAGACCTTTTGACACCAACATCCAAAGATCATTTTATTGCACCTGTCCACACATTCACACCACCTACAATATATGACTGTGACCCAAAGCACTTTCCAACTTATTTCCATCATGATCAAAATAGCAGTCAAAGGGCCAGCGAAATACAATATTGAAATAACAGAGGTGCAGCAAATACTTGTGTACAAACAACCAAAATAAGCAAGTCGATTCAACTTGCAAAGGAGAGACAAAACACAATGACAAAGCCATCATTATATGACAAACCTGAAGACTTCCTGGAGCAATTTTTGGTCGAAGGCTTTTTATTGGGGTGATATGATTTCTTATGACGTCAACTAAAAAGGACGCAACAATTTAAGAATGTACATGATATAGGCTACCTACATCGAGTTCAACGGCTCGGCAATAAGATATTATCCAACAAGGAAAGTTGGTGCAAAGGACTATATTGCAGTAGTTGGTCAACGAGTATGAAAGATGCTGAGAACCTCTTTGAAAGACATATAGCCGTCATGACAGACAAATTTGGAAAGAAAGACAAATGCACTCAAGGTCCTGGTATTCGACAAAAGCCAACATCTTTTTCTGTCACACTACATAATCTATTCCTTACACAATATCTTTACCACCTTTCATTGACATGCAACTCCTCATCTCCCTCTTAAACAAGCGTCGGTCGTTTGGCCAAAATCCTTGCCTTGACTGCTACATAAAGCACTTAGGTAATCTCTTGTGATATCTATACGATCTATCACAACCTCCAAATTCAAGCGCTAATCCATCATCCATGGTCTAGGCATTCTGTTAAGCTCATGTGTCATTTTTGCTCCAAGTCTTTGCTAACATGCCTACACTCTTTTGTGCATTTCACCACTCTGTTATGGTTGCCTTGCGCTCGAACACCGAAATCGGTCAAGCGTCTGCATTCGAAAAAGCCTAAATGGCAAGTCGAACCAAAAACATTTTCTCCTACAACAAAGTCCTTTGAACCATTAGCATATGGCACCAAGAGTATTCAGACAATCCCAATACCGTACAACCTCATTATACTCACACGAGAGTCACAACAAAGAAGTCCGATCACTATATAACCGAAGCTGACAAAACTCACAACCTCACATTGCACCCAAACTTACACTAAAAACAACCTCTCCTCTGTCAAGACATTCAAATACAACCCTGTCGGGCTTAACACAACCAAAGACATACAAAAAGACAAAACCTCACGCCTTTGTTCCTTTAGCCCAATCAAATGACATTGTAACCAGCAAACAAACTACTGCCTGGATACCCATTCCTAAACTCGATCCAACAAGATCTACACCTATCACTCAAACATTCCAAACCATGACACCGCAAGATATCCAGCACCGAAGCACAATATTCAGAGCCTGATTGACCAAAGCAAGTCAACGATACAACAAAAACCAACAAAGGGAAATCCTAACTCCCAAACCACAAACACACTTTCTACAAAGGCCTACCCATCAAAGTTAGCTCCATCACTTCGAAAGAACAACCTAAGACAAATACAATTTTTGGCAATCTCCAAATCCAGCAAAATCCAAATATCAAACCCCAGTCTGAGAATGCAAAATGTCCACATACTCATAGTCATCAATACATCCGTTCATCACACTAAAGGATGAATGCAGACTCTAGCCAATACCTTGGTCATAAGTGCAATGCAACCACTCTCTCGGTGATTTGTCATAAACAATAAAATGGGACAGAATTTTTGAGTATCCCCTCAAAAATTTCCAAAAGACGCAAATTTGACACTAGGGCAGAAATTTTTGAGATCCCCTAAAAAATTTCACCAAAAGTCCTTACAACAGCAACATGATAGCCTCGTTAGCACATCGCATGACATACAATAGCATTCTACTTGTTGCACTTTACTTTACTCTTGATGCATCGACTGAGGGTACACACCCCGACGTTGAATTTTATTAATGTCGACAGATATGCTTTAACAAAAGGTTTGTCATTTTAAATTAGCCGATTGAGGGTACACAGCCCGATATCGATTTGTCTTTTAAATTAGCTGAGGGTACACAACCAGAGGCGTCGATTGAGGGTACACAGCCCGATATCGATTTGCCTTTTAAATTAGCTAAAGGTACACAGCCCGAAGCGTCGGTAGATGGTACACAGCCCGATATCGATTTGCATTTTAAATTAGCTGAGGGTACACAGCCTAAGGCGTTGACTGAGGGTACACAGCCCGATGTCGATTTGTCATTTAAATTAGCTGAGGGTACACAGCCCGAAGCGTCGATTGAGGGTACACAGCCCGATATCGATTTGTCATTTATTTTAGCTGAGGGTACACAGCCCGAAGCGTGGACTGAGGATAGACAGCCCGATGTCGATTTGTCATTTAAATTAGATGAGGGTACACAGCCCGAAGCGTCGACTGAGGGTACACAGCCCGATGTCGATTTGTCATTTCAATTAGCTGAGGGTACACGGCCCGAAGCGTCGACTGAGGGTACACAGCCGATGTCGATTTGTCATTTAAATAAGCTGAGGGTACACAGCCCAAAGCATCGATTGAGGGTACACAGCCCGATATCGATTTATCATTTACATTAGCTGAGGGTACACAGCCCGAAGCGTCGGTTGAGGGTACACAGCCTGATATCGATTTGCATTTTAAATTAGCTGAGGGTACACAGCCCGAAGCATCAATTGAGGGTACACAGTCCGATATCGATTTGTCATTTAAATTAGCTGAGGGCACACAATCCGAAGCGTCGATTGAGGGTACACAGCCCGATATCGATTCAAATTTACATTAGCTGAGGGTACACAGCTCGAAGTGCCGGTTTAGGGTACACAGCCCGATATCGATTTGTATTTAATTTTGCCGAGGGTACACAGCCCAAAGCACCGACGGAGGGCACACAGCCCGATGTCAAAACTGACACCACGGAGGGTACACAGCCCAATGCAAATTTTGACATTGTAACAGGGAGACAGCCTTGGGGGGTAGACAGCCCGTTGAAAGGACAACATGAAGAAGGGTGTGCAACCAAAATGAAAGAACGATAGGCAACCCTGCATGGAGAGATACACAGCTCAATACAAAAGGAGTATACAGCCCGACGTGACAAACACTCGTTTAAAGAATGAAAAGCAATGGACAAACAATCCAGCGTCACAACTGGCAAGATGATCCAACAACAGTTCAGCACGACAAAGCAACTAACTCCTGATGAGAAGCACTTAACAAATGGATATCCCCCCAGATGAGAGGCACACATTCCCTAGCACTGAGCACCTGAAAGCGGACCAGACAAAGGAGAGCTCAACTCAACAGGGAAATTTACTTTATCTTTATTTTTTATCTCAATTTGCATTTTTGTCTGGATTTTGCTGTAGTGACTCTCTGATCCCTCGACAAACCCCTGCATCCCACTCTCACACCTGTTTCCAAAATCAATACCAATTATGCAACCGCAAAACCTCAAATACATCCCAAAGAGCTCAAAGCTACAATCTTATACTCGCACCAGTGATTTACCCAACCTTTCATATTTATATATTATATTATATACTTAAGTGTGGCTATATTACGTAACTTTTGCATCATTTAGGCTACTTGTCAAAACTGTGACTATTTGTGAAATTAGTACATTTATAATATTAGTGGTTATATTATATAACTACGTCATTTAGCCTACATGTCAAGTTTGTTTCAAATTTGTGATTATTTGTGCAAATTAGTAATTATTTGTGATTATATATATTTAAATAATTTTATTTGAGTTTATTTAATATTTATTTGTGCATTTTATAATATATGTATATCTATATTTTATTTTTACACCTTTAAGTTGAATATTGGCCAATTTAAAAGAAAATATCCAAATTTTCTTTTATTATTAATTCTTCCATATTTCAAAATTCCTATCAAAATCCTTCATTTATCTATATTTATCTTATTTATTAACTTACATTTTTCCTTTGAACCTGAACCAAATTCCTAACCAAATACATTTCCTATATACATATTTTTACATTTCGAGATCACTCCATTTTACCATTTATCTATTTTCTTTATTCATTTGTTAAAATTTCCTGCGAACCTAGACAAGAGTCCGTCTAGGTACGCCAATTCTGTTAAGGATAATTGATATTTTCTTCCAATTATTTCAAATCAAATCCAAAGCTATTCAATTTTCTTTTCTTCAAAACCTCTACCAAAATTCATTATTTTATTATTTATTTTTATTTATCTTTCGCTATTGAACCTAGCCGCAGTTTCTAACCAAGTACATCCTTGCTTTTTTGAATTTTAAAAAGAGTATATTTCCAAATCTTTACTCCTAAATCATTTCCCCAAAAATCATTTCCAATCTCCCAAATCATTCCAAAAATCCCTCATCAATCCTACCAAATCTCCCCATAATCATTCTCCCTAGTCTCCTCCCCTCCAATCGCTCAAAATCCCCAAAACGACAATCTTCTGGTTCTGGTTACATATACAGTACTTCATCTTCACTCCAGACAGGGACATACGGGACAATCAGTAGATACACACGATCAAAAACCTCCACACATACCCCATGGCTCCATCCCCCCAACCTTCCTTCCCCACATATGCATTTCACCATCAACAAACAAGAAAATCAGTACTTCTCCACACTTGCCTCTTCCGCTTACAAATCAATACCACCACCCTTCACTGCCTTACTTAAACGACCTCGGTTAGTCGTTTCGGAAGTTAGGACTCCAATTGGCGTATCGATAATTTTAAAATATTCGTAATATCCATTAGGACCTGTCTGTAAAATTTGAGCTAAATCAGACCTCGTTTGGTAGGTATCGGAAGAAGGTTTCAGTTTTTACTGTCGATAAATATTAAAAAGAGATTTTCGAGCTCGGTTTTGGCGAACAAACTCCGATTCGAAATCCGAAAGCGCCGTTAGGTTCGTATGATTATTTGTAACTTTTTTGATTTTTTGAAAGTGAATTTCGATGTTGTTCGGCTAGTTTCCGCTAAAATGCCGAAAGTTAAATAAATATATCGATCGGGTTGCACGCCGCAACATGATGAATATATGGATCGGGTTGCACGCCGCAACAGGATGAATATATGGATCGGGTTATACGCCGCAACAGGATGTATTTCTGATTGTTGATATGTTCGGGATACCTATATGTTCTGGCTATCTTATGTTCCTGGTTGTTAATGAATTTATGATTCCATACGTGTTTCCAGTTATTGTATTGCTCTGCCTTTTTGCAGTTTAAATAAGAGGAATTTGGTTTATCTGTTTCTTCTCCCTGGCTAGCTATCCTATTCTTTGAGTTGGCTAGTCTGCCCCACTTATTGAGTCCTTTTGACTAACCCTTGTTTGTTGTTTGTTTCTTGTCTATCTATTTCGTTTCAGCAGGTTCGCTCCAGGATTGAGTTCGCCACGTTGCGAAGGAGCGATGACGACTTCAGCTGTCACGGTGAGCCAGCTTTTATTCCGGATGGCACCGGTTTATTATTTATTATTTCAGTGGCATTTTGCTCCCTTCAGGAGGTATCTGTCTTCTTTGGTACTGTTGGATGTGTAGTCTGGATAGCCCTAAACCTAGTATGTTGGGTAGTCAGCTGTAATTTCTTTCGTACAGCTTAGAGGTATCAGCATGTCTGTGTTTTTTTAAGTCTTGTCCTTATTTATGAATTATTATATTTATTTTCCTAATTTAATTGGTAAGGGTTCGCCCGACGGGTCTAGGGAAGGATGTCGGGTGCCCGCACGGCCTAATCGAATTCCGGGTCGTGTCAGTTGGTATCAGAGCCTAGTTTATAGTCTATCCAGACTAAGACAATGTCTAGTAGAGTCTCGTTGATGGGTACGTAGACGTCCGTACTTATCTACGAGAGGCTATGATGGCATTTAGGAAGTTTCACTTCCTTCTTTTCTGATCGTGCGTCGGTCTAGGATGCAAAAGTATTTTCGTTAATTCCTTCATGGTAATTGTGAAACCCTCGTGCGACAAATCAGCAAACGGTATGAGTTCAAGACGAAGCAGTCTGGCCTGGGGTTAGTACTGACGAAGCCCCGAGTGTTTTGATCGTGCTGACGATCTAGCTACGGAGGTCCCAGTTGTACGAACTTGCGATGAGCATGGGAGCAGGGCCTTGTGGTTCTCTTGGCTCTCTACGATGCTTTTATGAGAATTTTGGCGATGCAGATACCGCAAGAACCTATTATTATCTAGGCAGCTTATCAGGTTGCCACAGATGGAGATGTTGCCCCAATAAATTATGTTCTAGAAGCAGCATATGTTGCGCCACCAATTGTTCTGGCTGGTTAGCCAGCCGAGGTAACGGTTCGATCCGAGTGCCCAAAGAGGTTGCATTATTTTACGCGGTTGAACCTTCCGATATTCTTAAGCCATGCATCAGATAATCCCTGTGTAAATTTTTAAAATAAAATGATGTCAGCGTATCCTTCAGGCTCTTGATTATATCGAGAGCTATGGTGTCGATTATTCTTCTTTCCAGTTTCAGGGGTCCAGCCCTGAATTGGTGCATCACTATCTTATTAACTAACTTGGTTCGATTTTTCTTCTAGATTTGTGGAAAAGTTCCTTTCGAGTAGCGAGCGAGATGGAAAGTGTTGCCAGTTTGAGTAGATTGGACAGGGTAGCCTATCGGTTAGCCTGTTGGTGCTTCAGAATATGAGATTGAATTCTATAGAATGGCTGAATATGTATCAGAACTAGTCCATGAGCCTTTCGAGAGATTGAGGTCGGAATTTAATTTTATGTTGTTGTTGATATTGCTCGGAGGTACGAGACATACCATAAGTTAGAGCGGGAGAGCAAGAGATCCCGTGGCCCTAGTGGGCAACCATGGTACCTCATTTGGAGGTAAAGAGTTCTGATTATTTTGGGAGGTCACCTGCCAGGTTATCTCAGCTTGTAGAGCGTAATTCTTAAAGTGCGCTAGTAGTTCATCAAGATACACTCAGTTTTCTCTTTGTAGCAATCAATAATCTGTCCAGTTTCAATTTTCAGCGAAAAGGTGTTATCATTGTCGTGAGTCTGGCTATCCTTTGAGGAGTTTTCCCTTACTCCGACAGGTAGGCAGTCGTCTTTTCTCTCGTCATCAGGCATCTGCACAGTCGCAAGGGATTTCATATAGATCTCAATTAGCTAGAGAAATGCCACCATCCAGTAGAGGTTGAGAGTGTGGTGGCAGTAGTTCTTCAGAAAGTGATTGTTAGGGTAGTGGCTCAGCTCAGCTGCAGAGGCAGTTCTATGAACTGCTTGTCTGACGGGATGCTGAAGTATCCGATATAGTAGACCCTGAGATTTCTTCATCTCTTAAATGCGAGTAAGATTTGATTCTTTCGATCGATTTGGAAATGGTTTGTCATATAATGTTTCTATGGTTTCCTTGGATATTGTTTCTATTAAGAATCGATTGCGATAGAGGGGTGAGCATCTAGTATGATTTATTCAGGGCATTTGTGCGAACCTACTATTTTATCTAGTCTAAATATAAGAGATTTTACAGTGAATGTCGGTATTGTCTGCTTGGCATCATATCCTGCCTGCTTTTATTATTAAGTCAAATTAGTATACCTCTCTACTCGGAATTCCGTGTTGGTAGGATGATAGGATTCTTATTCATCACCATCAGAAAGTGTCACCTGTTTCTTCCGGTGTAAAGTGGTTAGTAAGTAATATTTGATCTACGTATCTCCTCTTGGTTAAAGACACTACTAAAGTCATGTCATCCCATAAGCTTATCTGGGTTATAAAAGGGTTTTCTGATAAATTGTCAGAGTTTCCTTCTTATTGGGAGGTTAAATTGGCATGAATGTTGTTCCATAGAGCTCATTTAATGTCTATTTCTTCAATTTCGATTCTTTGGTTAGCCTGACTCGGAAGTAGTCTAGCTCTGGTAGCCAAGCAAATAAGAAGATGAGCTTCCTAAAGATCTAATTATTTTTATCCTCATTTTATTGCCATCTCTTCTTCTTCCGACACTAGTGAGCTTGGGCGGTTAGTAGCCTCTTGTGATATTCCCTGTGGCCAGAGTGCGTGTCAAGGTAGCAGAGTAGGCACATTGTTGTTTTACAAGGCTACTAAGGGTAATGAGAGGCATCATTTTGCCTCTGATTTGATCTATCAGGCGATGGTGCTTATGGCAAAGGTATGGAGTTGTGAACTCGAGGGTTGCAGCTGTTTGGCAACTCGAAAGGGTAATTTGATAGATCAGGTCTGAGCCGCGTTATGTTCTAGCTAAGTCTTTCATAATCCAGCAGGTTGTGCAAGGATAACTATTCCTATTCAAATTAGTTGTATGAGTTTATGCTCTAAGTGGAGGAGTCTTCCTCCAACTGATACCGAATCATAATATTAAATCTTTAAGGTGCTGCTGAAGCGTAAGCTAATTCTTTGTTTCATCGACTTGTTCTATATTGAAAAGTATATCGACGAGGTGATTCACTGGCAGAATCATGTTAATCCATCCAGAGTTCCGTGTATCTTTGCTTCAAAAATATAAAACTCTCTTCTCGTTATCGAGGAAGGATTAGCTTAGTCAGAATAAGCTGTGCAATGGTATTATCATATTATCCAGCTATATTTTATTCCAAAAGTTTAATATGCGTGTTATAATTCTGATCCTGCAATCAGGAGATAATGCCAGTGGAGTAGCTTATGAAGGTCGTGCAAGTTCTCTTGTTATCCGCACGAATTTTTTCTTTAGACTTAGGCTCGTTCGAGGACGAACGAGAGTTTAAGTGGAGGAGAATGAAACGACCTCGGTTAGTCGTTTCGGAAGTTAGGACTCTAATTGGCGTGGCGATAATTTTAAAATATTTGTAATATCCATTAGGACCTGTCTGTAAAATTTGAGCTAAATCAGACCTCGTTTGGTAGGTATCGGAAGAAGGTTTCAGTTTTTATTGTCGATAAATATTAAAAAGAGATTTTCGAGCTCGGTTTTGGCGAACGAGCTCCGATTCGAAATCCGAAAGCGCCATTAGGTTCGTATGATTATTTGTAACTTTTGTGATTTTTCGAAAGTGAATTTCGATGTTGTTCGGCTAGTTTCCGCTAAAATGCCGAAAGTTAAATAATTTGATCTTTTTCCATTTAACTTGCATATTGAGTTTTGGGAGTCCGATTTAAGATCCGCCTTCCCGAGTATGTTGCATATATTTTGTATAACTTGTATGCAAAAGTTGGAATTATTTCGAATATCGAAGGGTTCCGTTTTAATTTTCATCGCGAAAATAAAATAAAAGGAAAAAGAAATAAAGAAAACGACAAAAAAAGAGAAAAGCAAAATGTTAGGCGGTGGGTCACGAGGTAGTAGATATAGGAGCAGAAGCAAAACGAGAAAATAGAAACAGGAGGAAGGAATGAGAAACAGAGAAAATTATTAGAAAAAAGAGTGAATTTAAAGGAAAAGGAGCAGGAAAAAGATAGAATTTTCAACCTACAACATTCAGTGGGATCGTTTGGCAATGAATCCAAAAGGATAAAGCGGTTGTTGATTAGCAATGCTAACTTTTGGAAGAGGTGAGTGTTTATATCCATTTCTTTGGAGGCCCTTGGCCTTGCGGATATTCTACCACGTGTTCCTTGCGTGTGTAGCTGCCGATAGGCGTACTCATTACGCCTTAGCTTTGAATTTACATTGTATATTATATGTTATACCCTGTTGTTGGTATTGTATTGAGCATATGAGCATTGCACTCTGGTTTTGAGCATTGCATATACTTCCCGATTGGCGATGAGAGTCCCGCACCGGTGAAGGGTCATTATTGCATATACTTCCCGGTTGGCGATGAGAGTCCCGCACCGGTGAAGGGTCATTATTGCATATACTTCCCGGTTGGCGATGAGAGTCCCGCACCGGTGAAGGGTCATTATTGCATATACTTCCCGGTTGGCGATGAGAGTCCCGCACCGGTGAAGGGTCATTATTGCATATACTTCCCGGTTGGCGATGAGAGTCCCGCACCGGTGAAGGGTCATTATTACATATACTTCCCGGTAATTGATGAGAGTCCCGAGCCGGTGAAGGGTCATTATTGCATATACTTCCCGGTTGGCGATGAGAGTCCCGCACCGGTGAAGGGTCATTATTGCATATGCTTCCCGGTAATCGATGAGAGTCCCGAGCCGGTGAAGGATCATTATCGTATATATCTCCTGATAGACGATGAGAGTCCCGTGCCGGAGACAGGTATCAGGCATATGTGACTGCATTGCATCGCACCGCATTCATCACATCTCATTGCACCGCATACTGACTATTATGTGTATTGAGTTGTGTCTTTTGTATGCGGTATGTATACCATGTTGTGGACATATCTCAGTTTGCTTATATATTTCTGGCTCGTATTCTGGGTTGCGGGGATCGGGTAGCACGCCGCAACGGTATAAATATATGGATTGGGTTGCACGCCGCAACAGGATGAATATATGGATCGGATTGCACGCCGCAACGGTATAAATATATGGATCGGGTTGCATGCCGCAACAAGATGAATATATGGATCGGGTTATACGCCGCAACAGGATGTATTTCTGATTGTTGATATGTTCGGGATACCTATATGTTCTTGCTATCTTATGTTCCTGGTTGTTAATGAATTTATGATTCTATACGTGTTTTCAGTTATTATCTTGCTCCGGCTTTTTACAGTTTAAATAAGAGGAATTTGGTTTATCTGTTTCTTCTCCCTGGCTAGCTATCCTATTATTTGAGGTGGCTAGTCTGCCCCACTTATTGAGTCTTTTTGACTCACCCTTATTTGTTGTTTATTTCTTGTCTATCTATTTCGTTTCGGCAGGTTCGCTCCAGGATTGAGTTCGCCACGTTGCGAAGGAGCGAAGGCGACTTCAGCTGTCAGGGTGAGCCAGCTTTTATTCCGGATGGCCACCAGTTTATTATTTATTATTTCAGTGGCATTTTGCTCCCTTCAGGAGGTATCTGTCTTCTTTGGTACTCTTAGATGTCTAGTCTGGATAGCCCTAAACCTAGTATGTTGGGTAGTCAGCTGTAATTTCTTTCATACAGCTTAGAGGTATCAGCAGGTCTGTGTTTTTTTAAGTCTTGTCCTTATTTATGAATTATTATATTTATTTTCCTAATTTAATTGGTAAGGGTTCGCCCGACGGGTCTAGGAAAGGATGTCGGGTGCCCGCACGGCCTAATCGGATTCCGGGTCGTGTCACTTACCCCGTCCAAACACAACCCCCACATCTGAATCTCCATCTACATACACGAAAAGGCAAACAATCAGAACGGGTTTCACATACACACAGAGTCAAGATCGAAAGGAGACCAGGAACAGAGGGAGTAGGGATTCGCAGATTAGGGTGGGGGAGATCGGGGTGGGGATTAGATCAGAAACAGACGGGGTAAAACCACCATTGATTCCGGTGGAAAAGATCAGAAACAGGGTTGACGCATCGCCACTGGACGCCATTAAAACCCGTCGATGTCGTTTGATTCTTTCGTCATATTCTAAATCTAATTTTGGTTGCAGGAATTAAAATGAGGGTCTTGGGGTTGCAGCGGTGTCGCTGCGTCTCTCATCGGAGAAACGGAGTTGGCGATCGCTCCTCTTCCACTTTTGCCTGTTCCACCGCGTCGTTGCTCTGTTTGTTTATTTCTGCTAATGTTCTTTCATTGTTAAATACTCTTCTAATATTTTTTGGAGTGCTTGTGCAATAATGGGGAAGATATGGACTTCTGGTTGCTTTTTGACCATTTTACTTTATTGCAGTGGTCTGTTTTGCTGCACTTCTGATGGCTCACGATATTTTGTTATTCTGATGATGTTAAATTGTTTTTACACACTGACGACTTCTTTTTTTTGAACAGGATGTTACAATAAGTTAAATAGGCCAATGAAAAAATATATTTTTTACATATATTGAGGCATACTTAAGGAATTGACGGAAATACCATGAATTGACGGACTAACCACGGCCAAGGAAAATAATTATTTATTTGAGGCCTACCGATAAACAATCCCATTCCCACGTCCCTAAAACAAAAGGCTATGATGAAGTGTATAATCCGTGACTACAAACGAGCCGGTGATGGAGTGATGAGACCGGTACTTGGCATGACAACACGACCGGCCGGCGTGTTCGCAGCCGTATCGTCCCTAACTTCCACCCAATTCATACACACCTGAGCTGACACTTTATAAAATTCCCCTTCCCTTTTATTTTAAATTATTATCTTTATTATTATCATTATCAACATTATCTTTATTTTCTTTATAATTTTGCGAGGTAAAATTTGATGAAGCACGACGTTCTTTTAAAAAAAGAGAACAACGAGAAACAATCCTTTTATTATTATTTTTATTATTTCCATTATTATTATTATCTACTAATATTATTATTATTATTTACTAACTTAATTTCATTTGCTTTTTGCAAGGCACGAAGCCAATTAGCAAATTCATATCCTTTATTTAATATTATACGCATAGTATTTAAATCATCTTTTATCTAGTTAGTTAGTCTATATGCTTATTTACTTGTTCGAATCTCAATTATAAGTCCGGCCGGTAACCACATTTGTGGAGCTCGAGAGGTGCCTAACCCCTTCCTCTCGAGTTAACTTGAACCTCTTACCTGAATCTCTGACTCGTAAACCAACCCTGAGTTAATTATTTAAATGGAATTAGAAATTAATAGGTGACCTAATACGCCTAGAAAATTATATTAGGTGGTGACTCCAAAACCTTAACTCAAATGAGTTCACCCAGTCAAATACGAAACCCGACTCGCCTCGAGTTGAGTCCAAAATCGGGTATGACAAACACTATGATGTCAAAAAATTTCAGGCGCCCAAGACTACTCATGAATGTTATGTGTTGTTGAAGAATTTTAAGGAAGAAGACATACAGTGGATGTATCCTTGGTTCTCATCTAAGCAACTGTTGTTTCGATCCAAGAAGAAATCATTTGTGGTTCTTTTGGGTATACGTGGCCTCCAACCTTACATACGCATCAGAGCCATGATACAAGCAGGTAAGAGACAAGACATACCATTGGTAGGAGCCACATGTCTTTTCCAAGTGGACTACCATGAAGACAAGATCCCGTTCGTGACAGATATTCACAAGCTATGTAAAGAGAAAAGGTTCGCCAAAGAAAATTCGATTGAACCAGACAGGTACCATGCAGGCTGTGGAGTTGGCTACTTGGAGTGGTTGCGTAATGACATAAAAAATGCTCTCGTTCCTAAACCTAACATACCTGGGGCAGTTAAAGACAAGGAAGCTAAAAACCGATACAAGATTGATTGTTGATGGAGAAGTTGAAAATGTCCGAGTGGTTGAGAAAAGAAGAACGAAAGAAGCACAGACGTGAGGTGGAGGACTTAGATAGAGAGCTGGAAGGGTTGAAGAAAGGTTTCGAGGGAAAGTATAATGAAAGTTACAACCAAAGAGACGGGGGCGGAGGGCTACTAGTCATGGCTTACTTGATCGTTGCTCAGTTAGACATTGAGCAGATGCAAAAGAAGCTAAAGAAGTCCGATGCTGAATCAAAGATGCCCGAAGAGCCAGACTTTTAGGATAGATTTATTATTTTATGTTTCATTTATTATTGTAATCAAACTTGGCTTATTTATAAAAGCACAATGGTTTTGGTGGTCAATTGAGAAAAAATGGTTGGTAATTGCATGTTTAATTTTAAAATCATTCAAACTTCGAAAACCAGACGCCCTTGGCACGCTATGGTCTGTTAGCAAACCTTGTCCAAAAGTCAAAAGGGTTCATGACCCGAAAATGACAAATTTTCATATGCATAAATATTTGCGCCGAACGCTGATCGTTTGCTTGAGTATGGTAAAAACAATATGATTATTTTGATTTTTTTGTTTTATTTTATTTTCAGACTATGGCTGGAAGAGGTACACTCCATTTTGACACTCTCTTCCAAACTCCTTATCTGGTCAGATTGTGGTGGTATGACTTGGCCATAGCTAGCAGGGTGCGTGTTAGGAATTTGTTGGGGGACTTGGTATCCCTTATGGGGCACACGGTGATACCGGGTCTGGTCGAAGCGGCTACTCGTTTCTGGGATTATAAAAGGGCGGTGTTTTATTTTTGTATGCTAAGTTTGGAGACGTGACTCTTCAGCACAATATGTAAGGGGCATCAGGAATCCAAGATTGGGAATGGACTAAATCTACGGCTTTCACCATTGCTTTTCTAGGGAGTGTAATTTTCCCTAAAAAAGCAGGAATGATCGACATAAGGATGGGGTAGGTAGTTGAAGGCTTGCGTAGAGGTGCTCATAGGCGTCAAGTAAGTTTGGTTCCGATGATCGTGGGAGACATCTACAGAGCTTTAACCAAGTGTAGAAAGGGAGTAGACTTCTTTGAAGGGTGTAACTTATTGCTACAGATGTGGTTGATGGAGCATCTATGTAAGACCACAATAAGTCCATTCGCACCATTGGCGCTAAGGATCGATGGCATCATTACACACGGCATTCGTATGATGGACGCAATACCGTGGATAAAACCTACAGGCATGCACGGGTGGTACACCAAGTTTGAGGAGTTGCAAAGTGTGCAGTGGGTGATAGAAAATTGTGCCTATTTATCGTCTCTATGCAGGGTCAAGATGCTACAGTCTTGACACTGATCGATTTCCGAAAGGACTAACCACTATGTTCCCTAAAGAACCCTCAGGCAAGTAGGAATGGCACAACAACTCCCTCAGTTGACAAAAGGAATGAGTTTCAATGCTGACATGAATGACATTGAATGCCCAATGGTTGATGCAATACTGATGATATGGGAAAAGAGAGCAACAACACAGTTTCGTCCTAGTCGAGACAATAGGGAGAATCCTGGCACAGCACTGGCCTATCCTCATTGTCTCGAAGAAGATAGGAAGAGATTCCGATCAAAAGTCACTTTAAAAAGGAAAGTTGAAGCTTCAAGCCTCGAGGAAAAGTACAAAAGGAAGAAATAAGCTTGAGCAAAAGAGGAAAGAACTAAGAGCAACACTAGAGGCGGAGATGAGAAGGCAACACAAGGAGTACCTCTTTGCTTGGTACGTAGTCGGATCGTCTTTAGTCGAGTCATTTTTCCCTTTCCCAGTCAAGTCGTTCATTTGTCTTTGTCGAGTCGTTGTCTTTTTCGTTTGATATTGGTGTTTGTAATAAAGGCAAGCAAATCAAAAAAAAATTTCTTTGTTTTTGGGTTTATAGATTTCTTTTGATTATTTTCAAGCAAACGAAACGATGTATTCGGCACAAATGTTACTTCAAATCATCGATAGGCCTACCTTTGGCATAAAAGAGGTCCCTTGCATAATAGGACACGATCGTTCAATATTAATTTTTGCATTTGATTCTCAAACGCTTTACTCACATCTATCTTTGGTTGTTTTAAAGGTTGTTTTACTCCCAATCCCCGAAGGTTTGTTTGTGCGTTCTGATCGTGCCGCAGTACACGTTGAGATCCAGAGGGTCAATTTCAACGCCTCCCCCTTTAACTACAAGGACAAGGACAAGACGAAATATCATGGCTGAGTTTGACAAAGTTGACGGAACTGCTACCAATTCCATCATCGGAGGGACTCCTGGAAAGCATGGTGTGGTCGCATACGATGAGTATGCAAAGCTGGAGCAAAGGTTGTTTGAACTGGAGAACAAAGTTTCCCCTGTCTATGCTGATGGAACTACTGACCCAAACAAAATTACCCGCCATCACGGCAAAAATCCCCTATTTCCCGAGAATGGAATCTCATACCCTACCTATGTTGCACTACCAAAAGTACCCCTAAACAACCCCACCACTCAGTTCCACACCTTCACCGCTGAAACCAAATCCGTTTCATCACCTACTAAAGAGCTGTATGCATGGACAGGGGAGGAGACAGATAACACCAACTAAGGATAGAAGGGATTAGCTTATGAAGACTTCTGCCTCTACCCCAATTTGAAGTTGCCTGACTGTTACAAGACACCTAAGTTAAATCTGTTCAACGGCAGCGGTGACACAATGGCGCACTTAAGGTCTTACTGTGACAAGCTGATTGGAGTGGGATATGATGGGAAGATCAGGATGCAGTTATTTAACCACAGTCTGACAGGGGATGCACTAACGTGGTATTCCAAGCAGCAGCTAAAGAAGTGGACTAGTTAGGAAGCAATGGCCGGAGATTTTATCGATAGTTTTGGGCACAACACTGATGCTATGTCCGATCGCTCTTATCTAGAGAAGTTAAAGAAAAAGCCTAATAAAACTTTCAGGGAGTATGCAACAAGGTCGAGAGCTGAAGCCGTAAAGGTCCAACCACCCATAGATGATACAGTAATAGTGGCAACTTTTATCCGCATACAAGAAGACGTGTACTTTGATAAGATGCTGAACATGCAGGATAAGAAATTCGGAGAATTGATCAAGATTGGGGATATTGTTGAAGATGGCCTGAAATCTGGGAGAATTGTTAGCTTGGCTGCATTACAAGCCACTAACAAAGCCCTACAAACTGGTAGCACTAGTATCACCGAGAAGAAGAAGGACGAGGTCTCTTGCGTCACTACCTCTCTTGATCACACTCTCACCCATAATCACTACTATCAAACACCCCTTCTGCCATACCCATATACTCCATCACCACACATCCATCCTGTATACAACACACAACCTACTTTCCAAGGCCCACATCAACAACGACCAACATACCCACAAAATCTAAACTACAGAAACACTAACATATACCCTCCTAGACCTCGCCCAGACAATAACCAAAAGACCAGAAGAAACTACACCCCACTTGCCGAATCCCGAACCCAGCTATTCGAAAGACTCAAGGCAGCAGGACATATCCAGTCTATCCCATTCAATATTCCTGAAAGGATCTCACCATTCTTTGACCAGTCCAAGACTTGTGCATATCATTCTGGAGGGCCGTCCATGACACCGAGGGATAAAAATACAAGACTTGATTGATCAGAAAGTGATACACTTGAAAGCACCTAATATGCACAACAACCCTCTGCCCGATCATGAAGATAACAGGGTAAACATGATTGAGTTAGAGGCCGACTGCAATCTAGAAGGAACTATCATCAGAGCAAAGGAAGCTGCACTGACACTCACTTCTGTTGCACAAGCTGCTAAAGCACCAGTCCCTATTGAGGTGGAAATGGCCCCCAAATTCTATGTGGACATGGTTCCACCCTATGACGACAAGGCGGTAGCATGGGATTATGAAGTAGAAAGGAGAGGAAAAGGGAAAATAGTGATTGAGACAGTTGCAGCACAAGGGGTGACTAGAAGTAGGAGATTCTATACTCCCGAGAATCTTGCTCACGGCAGAGAGCAAAATAGAAAAGGAATCAGCGAAGAAGAGTCCGAAGAGTTATGGAAGAAAGTGCAGGCAAAAAACTACTCTATGGTTGATCACTTGGTCAAAACTCCAGCTCAAATCTCCATTTTATCTTTACTGGTAAATTTGGAAAGTCACAGGAATGCATTGATGAAGGTGCTAGATGAAGCACATGTACCGGTGGACACCACTGTTGAGAATCTGGCCAGCATGGTTGGGCAAGTCATGGAATCTAACCGAATTACTTTTCATGAAGATGAGTTATCACCAGAGGGACTAGGGCATAACAAGGCTTTGCATGTCACTATCAAATGCAAAGACTGGTTTGTAGGAAAAATTCTAATTGACAGAGGGTTTGGCTTGAACATATGTATGTTCATCACTTTGAAAAGAATGGGGATCGATCTAAGCGAGATTAAGGAAAGTGACATAAAAGTGAAGGCGTTTGATGGTTCGTAAAGAACCACTATTGGGAGATCGACCTAACTATCATGGTCGATCCCGTTGAGTTCACTGCCGAGTTTCACGTCATGGACATTTATGCCTCATACAACCTATTGTTGGGAAGACCTTGGATTCACATGGCTGGGGAAATACCTTCCACCTTGCACCAGACAGTGAAGTTTGAATAGGACAACAAGGAGGTCGTGGTATTTGGTGAAGGGAGCAACTCCATCTACAATGAGCAAATCATATCGGAAATCGAGGGAAACACGCTGGACGGGCAAACTTTCTACACTGTGGAGTTAGTGGGAGCAGTGCAAGGCAGTCAAGGAGAATATCACAAGAGTTACAACCAAAAGTGGAACCGCAATGGCTATAGGAGGAACGTTGACACGGTTCAAGGAGGGTATTCTGCACACTTCGCTCCTAAACTCATCAATGCACTAGAAGAGACTGAAAAGAAGAAAAATTTGTGCAGTGCTTACTGGGATAGTCGAGGCAAAGGCTATGACGGAAGAAATTTGGTCTGGGAGCATGTAATATCTGATTGGGACGTACCTGTATGGGAATTCCGTGAGACAATACCTGCAAAGACAGAGGAGCAACTTGTGTACCTGCCCAACACCCGTCCTGACTGGAGACGCATTTCTAGAGAGACAAAAGGAAAGCAGGTGTGGATACCTAAGATAGCCGAGCCTGAGCCTGAGGAAGTCGAGGAACCGTACATACTCCTGCAACGTGCAAAATGGCCCGAAGATTGGGTGATAGGCATCATGTTGAAGAAAGGCAACGAACTAGAAAAAGGTTTGGGCAAGAACTTGGATGGTATGGCAGAGCCCATTCGAATTGTGATGAGGCCCGACGAGGAAAATTCTGGCATAGGATACTTCCTGACTTACGAGAAGGGTATGGAAGAAACCTCGTTGGACTTTAAGTACCACAAAAGAAGTGTCAAGTCTCTGCTAATATTTTCGTTTCGTCTGGCTACTTGGACGGTTGCAAGGGGGAGGTGTCTATAATACATAAGGATGAATCAAAGGTTGCTGATACTGAAAAGGATTTGCTGGCAGGCATGCTAAAGCGGTTCCTATCTGACGAAGATTTCTGTGTGATCCTGGAAGTGCATGTTGAACCTCTTGAGCTTACAAAAGCTGAATCTGAAGTTGCACTGAACAATTGGTCCAGCAACCTGGCCCGCGCATATCGTGGACCTTGGTAGAGCTGGGGGGTCAGTTTCCTTTTTTTCATGCTTTCTAAAATAAAACCCGACCCCGAGTTGTGGAATTTGCACTTTCCTTTTTGATATGTCTCCCTACAAACATTGTTTTGCAAGGATTCATTAATAAAAATATTGTTGTTTTTCTTTTTTATTTTATCTTTAACCTTTTAATTACGCATTATTTTATTTTCAGCATTCAAACTAATAATTCCATTGAATCCGCGACTACAACATGTAACAAAACCATTGAGTTTAAGGAATCTGACCTTGATTATGATGAGTTTGACGAGGCAACACAGGAAGAAATTGAGAGGTTTGAAAATAAGCCTAAGCCGAATTTAGAAGAAACAGAAGTGGTAAATCTGGGTGATGACAAAACAGTAAAAGAAACGAGAATTAGTGTGCATCTCACTTCAAAAGTTAGAGAGCAGTACATTGAATTCCTTAAGGAGTATTAGGACGTATTCGCATGGTCGTATGATGACATGACCGGCATAAGCACGGATGTGGTGATACACAAATTGCCCATTAATCCAGGCTTTCCGCCAGTCAAGCAAAAAGCTCGAACTTTAAAATCGTCGACTTTGGTTAAAATTGGAGAAGAAGTGACTAAACAGCTCAATGCAGGGATCCTGAAAACAGTCAAATACCCAAATTGGTTAGCCAACATCATTCTAGTGCCAAATAAAGATGGGAAAATCAGAGTTTGTGTGGATTACCGGGACCTGAACAAAGCAAGCCCAAATGATGACTTTCCTTTGCCGAACATACACATCTTGATTGACAATTGTGTGAAGCTTGAATTACAATCCTTCGTAGATTGCTTCGCAGGCTATTATCAAGTGCTCATGGATGAGGAGCTACACCACTTCTTGAGGAACTTACTACTACAAAGTGATGCCGTTCAGTTTGAAAAATGTCGGACCTACTTACATGAGGGCAATGACTACTATGTTCCACGATTTGATGCACAAAGAGATAGAGGTATATGTGGATGATGTGATTATCAAGTCAAGGAGAAGCTCGGAGCATCTGGATAATCTGCGCATGTTCTTCAATTGCTAGCGTAAATATAATTTGAAGTTGAATTCGGCAAAGTGTGCTTTCAGTGTTCCAGCAGGGAAGCTATTGGGTTTCATAGTCAGCAAAAGAGGCATTGACTTAGATCCAACTATGATCAATGCCATCAAAGAATCGCCACCGCCGAAGAGTAAGAAAGAGGTCATGAATTTCTTGGGACAGCTTAACTACATCAGTCGATTCATAGCTCAGTCCACTGTCATCTGTTAGCCAGTTATCAAATTACTAAGGATAGATGCAGCGATCGAGTGGACAGAGGATTGCCAGAAAGCATTTGACAGGATAAATGAGTATCTTTCTTGCCCGCCCGTGTTGGTTCCACCCAAACCTGGACAGCCTTTGATATTATACCTGTCAGTGGTAGATTCAGCATTTGGTTGTGTACTGGAGCAGCATGACTCAACAGGAAGAAAGGAGCGGGCGATATATTACCTGAGTAAGAAGTTCACTCCATATGAGGCAAAGTACAAATTGCTGGAACGTCTTGTTGTGCACTGACTTGGGTAGCACAAAAACTGAGACATTATCTGTCATCCTATGCAACCTTGTTGATATCAAGAATGGGCCCACTCAAGTATATCTTCCAGAAGCCGATGTTTATTGGGAAATTGGCCAAATGGCAAATATTACTGATTGAATTTGATATCACCTTTGTCACTCAGAAGGTGGTGAAAGCTCAAGCCTTAGCTGATCACATGGCTGAGAATCCTGTAGATGAAGACTACGAGCTTTTGCACACTTATTTCCTAGACAAGGAGGTCATGTTCATTAGAGAAGACACTGCAGAAGAGTACGACGGTTGGAGACTATTCTTTGATGGAGCAGTGAATTTCAAAGGAGTCGGCATTCGAATAGTATTGGTTTCTGAGACAGGCCAACATTATCCTGTCACGGCCAAACTCAGATTCTCTTGCACCAATAACATGGCGGAATATGAAGCTTGCATTATGAGGCTTAGAATTGCGGTAGACATGAACATACAAGAATTGTTAGAAATCGGAGATTCTGATCTGTTAGTCCATCATGTCCGAGGTGAATGGACAACAAAGAATTCCAAGATATTGCCATACTTGGAGTGCATAAAAGACATGAAGCAGAGGTTCACCAAAAATGAATTCCGGCACGTGCCTAGACTACAGAATGAGATCGCGGATGCCTTGGCTACCATATCCTCCATAATCCAGCATCCTGACAAGAACTACATTGATGCCATACCTGTAGCAGTGATAGAACAACCAGCATATTTCTTTCATGTATAAGAAAAGATGGACAGGAAGCCATGGTTCCATGACATCGAGAATTTTGTCAAGGACAACACTTATCCGAAAAATACTACAAGCCTCCAAAAGAAGACATTGAGGAGATTGGAAAGTGGTTTCTTTCTGAATGGCGAAGTCATGTACAAAAGAACACCTGATTTGGGTCCGCTGAGATGTGTAGATGCTAAAGAAGCCGCAAGACTGCTAGAAGAAGTACATGTTGGAACGTGCGGACCGCACGTGAACGGCTTCATGCTCGCAAAAAAGATCTTAAGAGCCAGCTATTTCTGGATGATGATGGAGCATGACTGCATAAAACACACAAAGAAATGTCATCAATGCCCAGTCCACGGAGACATGATCCGAGTACCTCCGAGCGAGCTGAATGTTATAGGACCTCCCTGGCCCTTTGCTGCCTGGGGGATGGACCTTATAAGACCAATTGAACCCGCCGCATCAAACGGACATCGGTTCATATTGGTAGCCATTGACTACTTTACCAAATGGGTTGAAGCTGCGTCGTACAAGTCGGTAACAAAGAAAGTGGTAAAAATTTTGTCTGTGACAAAATGATCTGTCGGTTCGGCATTCCCGAGTCAATCATCACTGACAATAGATCCAATCTCAATAGTGACTTGATGAAAGTAACCTATGACACTTTCAAGATCTAGCACCGCAATTCTACTACATATAGACCTCAGATGAATGGAGCAGTTGAGGCAGCCAACAAAAATACCAAGAAAATACTGTGCAAGATGATTTATAATTCGAAGCAATGGCATGAGAGTCTGCCATATGCTTTTTTAGGATACCGCACTACTGTTAGGACATCAACAGGATCCACTCCTTGCCTGTTAGTCTATGGCACGGAAGCAGTGATACCAGGAGAAGTCGAGGTACCTTTTCTAAGAATCATCCAGGAAGTAGAACTGAAAGACGCTGAATGGATTAAAGGAAGAATGGAACAGTTAGCACTCATTGACGGCATGAGGATGAATATGATATGTCATGGACAGTTATATCAGAAAATGATGGCAAAGGCATTTAACAAGAAAGTTCGAGTGAGACCTTTCGAACCTGGACAGTTGGTACTGAAGAAGATATTCCCTAACCAAGAAGAGGCGAAAGGAAAGTTCACACCAAATTGGAAAGGGTCGTACATGGTTCATCGAGTCCTGATAGAAGGAGCATTAATATTGGCAGAAATAGACAGAGAAGTTTGGCCAAAACCAATCAATGCAGACGCTGTCAAAAGATACTATGTCTAAATACCTTCACTAGATAATATCCTTATTGTATATACAATGTCTCTTGTAATCTGGAACTACGTTACAACCTGATTTCCCAAGTTGGGATATGTAGGCAACCTACCCAAGGTTCGATCGCGTTAATACAAAAAAAAAAAGAATTCCCCATGAAGTAGACACTGTGGCAAAATTTTTGAGGATCTCTTACAAATTCAAAAGGACAGACAGAACTGACACTGGTGCGGAAATTTTTGAGATTCTCTCAAAAATCTCAAAAAAAAAGCAAATAGCAGGAACTGGGGCAGGATTTTTGGGGGGCACCTCAAAATTCACCAAAGGAAGATTTTTGTATGGTCTGAGAAGCAAGCAGCATCAATATTGTACCCGAATTATACAATGCAGTCTGCGATTCAATGGAATAAAACATATTTTTTCTAACAAATCTCTTTCAAAACACTTGCATTACTGTCTTTTAATTATTTATATCCCCGCTAGCTCGACTAAGGTCCCGACATTCGCAAAGATAATACAAGAAGAAGGCGCGAGACAGGTGAAGAATGTACAAACTGAACCCTCCTCCCCCACAACTTACAAAAATTTTCTTTGAGTGCAGGCATCGAAAAAGCAATGAACACGAAAATATTTCAAGCAACATTGCGGACACGGTAACATCGTTTTATTTTAGCATTTTACTTTACTCGTTGTATGCAGGGTATACAGCCCGACCCAACAGGCACATATCTCCCAACGAGAGGCACTTAGCAGCTCCTGACGAGCAAATAAATATCTCCTGACGAGAGGCACTTACCAGCTTTCGACGAGCAGACAAATATCTCATGACGAGAGACACTTAGCAGCTCCTGACGAGAGGCACTTAGCAGCTTCTGACGAGCTGACGAACATCTCCTGATGAGAGGCACTGACAAGACAATCCAACAACAGGAAAGTCTATTTATGCATTTACATACATATTATTTCGCAAAACTCACTTTTATCGCAGGACACACAATCCGGCATTGCAATAACACTACAATCTGCCACCCCGCACAAACACTTACAATTTCTAAATGCACCATCCGATAGTCACAACAAAATTGGCCGCTCTGTCAATGTCTTTGCAAAGACTCTTTCATCATCCCCGGGCAAAGAGGGGCGTCTGTTGACACCCAATTTGTCCCTCCTGTTTCAATAGCCATTTTCAGACAAAATTACACCGATAGCCATGCATTATTTTTATTTCAAATCCCATTCAAAATCCTCATTTTGCACAAGCACGCCAATTAGGCCATTTTTGAAAGCACCATCACAATTTACGGTCATTTTACAAATCATGCACGTCCAATTACAAATTTTGCAATTACTTCTATTTTTTCGACAAAATATCTAAAATTATTTTAAATCTCAAAATAATATTTTATATATATTTCTTTAGTCATTTTAGCATTTAAAATTAATTTTTGCAATTTACTATAATTTTATATGCATTTTATACACGTTTATACATATTTTATACTATCCCTATACACATATATACACTTGCACACGTATACACCTCACACTCCAAACCAGCTCCACCTCATGCCTACGTGGCCTCATCCTAACCGTTCAATTATTTGATCCAACGGCCTTAAACCATATTTCCATTTTTAATTACACACTTGCCCCTCAAAACCCTAATTCCCCTCATTTCCAATTAGAAGCCCCCGCCGTCCTATGTCTCACTCTCTCTCTCATCTCAAACCCTAACTCGTCGCTGTCAAAGACAATCCCGGCCACCTCCGGCCACAAAAAATCATGAAATTTATATCTTTTTACTCTTCATACCACCCGCAACAAACCCTTATATTGATTTCCCCATACAACAAAAATCAAAATCCAAACCCACCCCCCGACCTTCGCCTCTGTCGCCGGAAGTGAAACTCTAGTAGAATATTTACTAAATTATGAGCATCCCTATCCTGAGGTAGAGGAGAACCTTTGTGCATATACGATTTGAGTCGAGCTAAATTGGACCTGATTCCAACTTTAAACCGGGTAACCCTTGTCTTTTATTTGTGTTTATGAACTTATGTGACATTACGCCTAAATTTTCCTAGCCTTGTCTGTGCATTAGCATGCCTAATTATTACTTGTCAATTGGTTAAAGTGAAAGACCATATGATTAGTAATTTTCGTCTTAATTTACTGGTTAAGTTGGATTACTGCTCTAGACTGTTTGTGTGCCTGGATTTGATACCCTCGTGGCTTGTGTTTCATGTCACCCTTACAGTGTGCTCACCTTTGTTTGATAGTATATTTAGCCTTTTATTTTGTTAAAATATATTATCATGTTGCTTGTTTAAACTGAAAATTAAAATGGTGATTGGTTTACATGATTGGAATGATCTTGATTGGCTCAAATTGAACTCTTTCATTGAAAACTTGAATGGAAGTTTGTTCTAGTGATTGATCCAGTATCAATAGGGTCTATTTGAAACCTGTTAAGTTAGTCAAGTGATTTTCAAGCCTAAATTAGTTTGGAACACTGATTTTAAACTTGGGCTTTATTATGTTTAAGGGGAGGAAACTATATTTGTTAGACGTTTGTTTGCCTTAAGTTTAGGGATTCTGATTGCGCCATATATGGTAAGAACACATAAAGGTGTCCCCTTTTATTTCTGGAAGGCAATATTCTTCTTCTTTATGTGTTTACACGTTTGAATTTAAAATTTCACCCCTCACACCTATATAAACTGGCCTTCTTATTCACTACACACACAGTTTTTATACATTGATATACTGCATACTCACAATTCTCACATTGAAACACTGCATACTAAAAGCATTAGCAAAAATACTTTTCTCTCTTACTCTCAAGTTCCTGGGAAAAGTCTTGTTCACTTCCTCTCTTTGGACACTGTTTCTGAAAGCATTTAACACTGCCTAGACATTATTTGCTTGTTTGTTGCTATCCTTGACAAGGTATAAAACCCTTTATGAGCCTATACTGCTCCCTGCTTGAATCTGCATATATATATATATATATATATATATATATATATGACTCCTACTTGATCTTTGTCTGTGTATATACCTGTTTGGGAGGTTCTTTTTCCTCCCCTGCTAACCTTTTGTATGCAGTTTGTTTGGATGGTCCTGGAAAGGCCATACCAGTTCATCTAAATCACAAGTTTGGAGTTTGCAAGGTCTAGTGATTGTACTATGTTTAATGCAAGGTTCTTTAGGTACAATCACTAAGGCTATGGCTTTGTATGAGCTGTTTAGGCCTAATGCCTAAAACAGAGCATCTGGTTATATACATGTCCTCTTTAGAATTCTCCTACTTGTGTATATTTGTTAGGATTGCCCTGCCTGTATATGTGTGAGGAAATACCCTCACTGTTTGTCTTTTTTTTGCTACACATGGGCCTCCTCTAAACTTCATCTCCTTGTCTATTTGAATCATGACATAAAAACAGGATTTGCATGCAAAAAATAGTGTCAATTATACATGTCGTGTGATGATTTTAATAAATATATGTCAATCTTTTAAGAGAAGCATGAAATCAAGAAATCCTCAACTGGACAGGGGACTTTTCTGCGTATTAACTGCTTGAAACTGAGTTGTTTCTAAAATATAACCTGCCCCTCTTTTTGCATTAATGATACGGGCCCAATCCCTTCTTTTAAAACCTCGCCCTTACGTGCTAAAACTGATTTTTGATGAAAACTTTAATCTCTTATACACTAATCTAATTGTGTATAAGGGAGTATAAGTTCGGGGTCAATTATATGAAATCTATATATATATATATATATATATTATGTGCGATGGCCTTTATTTGCATTTGTGTGTTCATGCTTCCCATTTTAAAAAAGCAGCCTCTATACATGTATTTTCAAAACTGACCCCAAAAATAAAATAGCCAATAAGGTCAGTACTTGAAGACTAATGTCAAAGTACGTATGCCGACCCGGAATGGCTAACATTTCTTTGACATATTAACCACCAGTTGGCTTTAAGTGTCATCTTTTAAAACTGCTTTTCAATATCTGCCTATTTCAACAAATTAGTCCAAGCACTGTATTAGCATAAATAAACTGTTTTAAACCAGTTCTTTCAATTTTAGCCTGTTTAGTTTAACATTTGCAAACTCGGAGGCTAAAAGTGCGATTAGGCACAGAGCTTAGGATGTTTTTGCAAATTATGAAAGCCCATAACTTGAACATCACTGCCTATTAAAATTATTTGCGCAAGTGTGCTCTTTTACTTGTTTGTTTGCAATCTTAACCTCTGAGTTATTAAAATGATTTTGCAATTGTAACTTATGTTTTGTTTATTGTTCTTAACATCCCAAAAATAAAAATTCGGGCGGGAACCACCTTTCATGGGACTTAGAAAAGTGCCTAATACCTTCTTCTCCGAGTCATTTGGACTTCTTTTCCGTTGAATCTCTGAAAACATGACTCCTGGAGCAAAACACGACCCTTAGATATTTTAGGTGACCTAATACACCTTAGAAGACTCAACCGAGTTACCTAGTCAAACTTCCAAGTTAGGTATAAAAGGGGGTGCGACAGTAGCATAAAACACAGTTAGTAGCCAAGGGCTAGGGTTAGGATAGTTTGTTACCTTGATCATCGCGTGGATTTCCTAATCTTTGGAGCCAATTTGGTCCACTATGATCTCAGCTGCATTCCACATGATTACCATTCCAACTGATGCTCTATGTGCCCTTACATGTATCACGTTATTGAAGCCAAAATCATCACTCAGTGCGTGATGATCACCCAACTTTATTTCCAATAAAGCCACCAAAACTGGCTTGTTATAATCCAGCATAGACCTAAAAGCTCTCCTAAATCCCTCATTACCAGCCCCTCTATAGTTCTAAATTATCGCACTCATTGATGGTGTTTGCATTGGTGAAGTTTCCATGCTCCTGGTGCTGGATGAGCTCGATGCTCACTCCCTGCTTGGTGTCGTAATCAAGCTCCAATGATTCTCGAACATTGTTGGAATCATAATCACTCCTACTTGTATGCTGCTGGAGGATCCAGTGTCCGAATAATTAGCGAGCATT
This sequence comes from Petunia x hybrida, assembly GCA_037355625.1. NCBI lineage: Eukaryota > Viridiplantae > Streptophyta > Magnoliopsida > Solanales > Solanaceae > Petunia > Petunia x hybrida. Next base: position 51,784 of record JBBBVM010000119.1, read on the forward strand.
TCCTTAAAATCAGTGGGAAGCGCAAGTTGTGTCTTTTTCCTTGCCTTTCTTTAAGCATCAGCGTTGTTGGTTCTTCTAGCATCCCATACGACACTGTTGTTGTGGTTGAGTTGCCTTCTTTTTCTTCCTCCCCTTATATCATGTTGATCTGTTGAATTAGATTGTTGTTGTTTGTGCCTGCCAGATCTTCATTTCTCATGAGCCCTGGAGTTGGTATCATCATTCGTTCCTGATGATTCACTTGGTGTATTTGGTAGTTCTACTGGTAGTGGGTAGGAGAATAGGGATGACTTTGTTGGTAGTTTTTCTCCTGAGTATGGATCAGAGTTTTGGATGGTTGATATAGTGGAGCATTCAAGTGCGTTAGAGTGATTTGAGGGTGAGTCAAAGCATTCCATGCTTGATGATTCCATGGGTATGTCATGGCCTTATAGGTCAGAAAGAAAGTGGGGTGGTGGCGGGTGATTGTGTTGTGGTTCTCTCCATGGGTTCGAAGCTAGTTCCTCTATCCCAATTGTCATTCCCATCGATATTATTTCTGTTAGGTAGTTTAGGTCTCGAATCTTTATAACTATCTCCTCCCCATCCATCATGACTGGTATGCTCAGTGTCGACAACCCATGTTCCAGCCACGAGAGGGCGACATGGTTTGATGGCAATGGTTGGGTGGTGAAGATCCTTGGCCCCTTGCGATTGTTGAAGTTGTTTTGGTTCCTTGGTGTAACTAAATTTGTCCTTATGTTGGAGTTGGTTTGGTTCCTCACCAAGTGAACCTCCTCTCCCTTTGTTGTCTCCCGTAATAGTTGGTTGGTTGGTACCTTGGAATTTTGATCGTTTGGTGAAGCTAGTTTAGAGATTACTTCTTATTTTTCAGTAATAATATTTTGTTGTTCCTGATTTTGCTTACTAATATATGAACTATCTATAAGCTCATTGTATACTTTGGTTTCATCATTCATCATAATATCCAATCTACTCAATAGATGTTTCGTGATTGAGATATGATCATTTTGTGTAACAGAACTTTGAGCCGTTATGGAAGACTCAACATTTAATGTTATGTCCAGCTTGGTACTCAAGCTTTGAGGTACATCCGTCAAGTTTAGTGTATTATTCATTATGCTTTTTGTTACTCCTGCTGGATCATCTAATGTATCTACCTTTTGAGATATTTTGGTTAATACCAGGCGTTTTCCCAGCTAGCTTTAGTGGTTTTTCAGTCACCATTGAAGAGCTAAGAACTGGTTCCTTTACTGCTGTTCTAGAGTTTCCCTGTTGGTGATGTTGTTTGCTGTTAGTTAGTTTTCGATCATGTTTTAGTCCCTTAAATTTCCTTTGGTGCTTAACTATCGTCCATTGATCCATTTGTTCTGTAATAGTTTGGACCTCATGTTGTTCTTGAGCTTTATTTTCAGTGGAGATTTGCTTAGCTCTGAGGTTTTGAGGACAATTCTGATTATTATGCCCCAAAATTCTATAGTTGGTACAGAACATGTTGAAACCTTCATAAACTACTTTTTGGTAGTATTTGCCTATCATAACAAATGATATCACAGGCTTCTCAATTGGAACTATTAAGCAAAGTCTTGCATATTTAACCCTAAGAGTTGAGGAAATACATGCATCAATTCTAATTACTTTACCCAGAACCCCCCGATCCTTTGTAAAATTTCGTAGTCATAAAATTCTATAGGCAGCTCTGGAAGCCTAGCCCAAATTGTAGAATAAGTTAGGGTCGCTAATGAAGAAACAAATATTGGCTCACATTCCCTTACTGATAGAAACTAGTTACCAATGCACCAAGGCCCATTATGTAGAGCTTTTACATAATTGTCGTTGTTTAGGAATTTCACAAGATAGTAATCGTTGCCTAAATCAATAAGAGAAAGGGGTTCACTAGGTTTCCATATTACATGAAGCTTTTGCTTCAAGAATTGATATCCCATTCTTCTTCCAAAAAGTTTCACTATTATATCGCTAGACCAGTTTCTATAGATTCTTTCTTTATCCGTTTTAGAGATTGGAATAAAGTTTTCTAGATCCTGCTCGTTATCTGATTCATCTGAGGTGTCATAAAAGTCTATATTCTCTTGTATTCCTTCATTATCATGGTTGGTTCTTAGAGTTGTTAGTATATTATGATTATACCAGGCTCCCTGATTCAAGGTGTTGTTTTGGCTATTGTTGTTTTGTCTATTCTCCTTAACAAAGAGCATCATGTATTTTCCTTTCGAATCCCGGTGGTTCTTCATCCACCAAATTCATGTCTTGGGTATCAGCTAAGTTATGTGAGAAATCCCCATGTTTTGAGCTATGATTATTTACGCAAACATTTGTCATCTTACTAACTAGGATGTAAGAGACAATTTTTATGAGAAAAAGAAATTGTTCCAAGACTTGTCTTTGATAAGACACGGTTAGTAATCTTAGGTATGTGTTAGTCTGACGAATTGTTAAGACCCTTAAGCTTTCAAGAAACTTATTAAGAAAACTAGAGATGAACGAGAGATTCTCTCCCTAACCCATCTTAACATTTTTGCTCTTAACTATATATTGATCAAGTTGTTTCAACATGTCTACACCCATCAGTTTTACAACTCTACAATCAAAAGAAAAATCAATTAAAAAAGGAAAGACTATTGAACTATCATTTTATGACAAGGGTTGCTTAGATAGTAAGCATCGTGCATATACAATAAAGAGGTTTGGGTTTAGTGATAAAAAAATTAGAAAGTGGCAGGGCCATTATGCTCCCGGGGAGAAGGGAGGTGGCGTTAAAAAAGTAACACATTATAAAATATAGTATAAAGTTAGTCAGGTTTTCACAGTAATCTTTCTCTCTGCTACCCGATAACATCATCCTAATTAAACTTGATAGATTAAGAACCTTTTTTGCCAAAACTTCTAAAAACTATTTATTCTAAAAAGTATTTTTTATGAATTTTTTTTCGTAGAAGTACTTTTAGAGAGTAGCAGTTTGTGTTTGGCTAATTCATTCGACAAGCACTTTTATCAATTGTTAAGTAGCAATCTGTATTTGGCTAAACTTTTCTAGAAGTTCTTTTGAATTTCTAATTACGAGTAAGAACAAGAAAAAAAAATAATGTACTATTTATAAATGAAGAATAAGAAAAAAAAATAATGTACTATTTATAAATGATAATCATTAGTCATAATAAATAAGGGCAATTTGGGATACATATATTTTTGGTAAGGATATTTTTGTAACGAAATAAATTAAAATCAGTTAGGGGAGAACATACTTTTTTAGCTTCTTCCTCACAATAGAAAAATAGCTTCTATTATCACTCAAAAGTACTCAGTTTCTGTTCAGAAGCTTGGCCAAACACTCTAAATATCTAAAATAAGCACTTCTTCTTTTTTTTTAATAAAAATAAGAACTTTTGATAACAATTAGCACTTTTAGCTTTCCAGAAGCTTGACCAAACATGCTCTAACATCACCATCAAAGGAATTACTCAAACCAACAAAATTGAACAAATTATAGCAGAAGCAGCATAAGCAACAACCATAAAGCAGGTACCTTCAACTTCAAGAATTGTTTTTTTGGACCTTCAATTTCAAGAACGGTTGCTGCTGCTGCTTCTTCTTCTTGGATGAGTGTTATAAATTGATGTAAAAGACAAGAAAATATCAACTTATTTGAAAGATTATTGAAAAAATGAATTTTCTTTCAAAAGCTATTAATCTATTTTATATAATTAAGAATATCGATGAAAGAATTGTCCCTGGTCACGGTTCTTGCCTTCGGAGCAGATATATTTTGGTAGGGAGCATCTCCATCTTAAATAACTCTTAGGTGACACAAATTTGGATCATTCGATCTTGTAAGTACTATGCACCCGATTTGATTAAATTAAAAAGTACTTGAAAGTGATAGTATACTCGAAATTGGAAACATTGAAAAGAAAAATAGAGAAGTAAATGAAGGAGACAAGAAGGGCCGAGGGGGGGAGTGCTTGAAGCAAGATTGAGAAGAGGGAAGGTGTATAAGGATGTTGTGGGAGTGGGGGTGGGGCGAGTTGTTCATGCAGTATAATTTTCTCTTTTTTCTTTTGCTTTAATTTATAGCATGTTTGGCATCACTTCTCCATAACTAAAAGTGTTTTTTTCTCAAAAATACTTTTTCTAGAATTTTGAGTTATTTGGCAAATTAAAAAAAAAAAAACAGATTGTTAGGTAGCAGCAAGAGCAGTTTTTCTGTTGTTGGAGAGAAGATATAAATATCTGTTGTTAAAATTAATAAGACAAGACACAAATTTTGGGGTGAAGAACTTATCACCTTTTCCATCGATGAATAACCATATATATACAAGTGCAAATAGAAAACCTAACTTTGTCCTTAAGTAACTCCTAATGGACTTGATTCAATATAAAATTCTTCTAGACTCCACTACAATTTACATAAATAAACCTACTTACAATAATAACCTTCATTACTCCCCCTCAAGTTGGAGCATGGGGATTTTTTATGACCAACTTGTCAAGAAAGTAGTTAAATTATGCTCGTCCAAGATCCTTTGTGAAAATATCCGCAACTTGAGTGCCCGTTGGTACGTGTCCAGGGCGAATTGTGCCTCCAAGAATTTCATCCCGGACAAAATGACAATCAACCTCAATATGCTTTGTCCGCTCATAAAACACTGAATTCCGTGCTATATGCAAAGCTGCTTGACAATCACACTTCAGCTGTATCGGGAACAAATCGTTCACTCCGAGACTCCATAAATATCCCTTAAGCCATTTCAATTCACATACGGTCATAGCCATCGACCGGTATTCAGCTTCAGTCGAAGATCTGGAGACTATCTACTGCTTATTTGTTCGCCAAGAAATCGGTGAGTCTCCTAACGAGACATACCATCCAGTAAGAGAACGTCTGGTCAACGGGAAACTTGCCCAATTTGAATCAAACCACCATATAGACGAAGGTCACAACTAGAATTCCTTGACCCGGACACCCTTTTAAGTAACATACCACTCGAAGAGCTGCTTCCCAATGCTCCATCCGTGGTTGCTGCATAAATTGAGACAATATATGAACACTTTATGACAGATCCGGCCAGCTAAATCAATCGTCCAACTAGTCTTCGATAACTCTGTGGATCTTTCACAAACCGACCTCTTGCATGCACCAACTGGTGATTCTGCTCCATCGGTGTAGCAACCGGGTGAGCCCCCAACAATCCAACTTCAGATACAATATCCAAGGCATACTTTCTTTGACAAAGGAATATCCCTTTAGGGCCCCTCGCCACTTCAACTCCCAAAAAATATTTCAATAGTCCGAGATCATTCATGTTAAAACAAACGGCGAGATACAACTTAAAATATTGTATTGCCTTCGAATCATTTTCCGAGATAATCAGATCATCTCCATACACGAGTACACTCAACTGCACATTCCCTTTCTTCATCGTTAACAAAGAGTAACCGGAATATGACTATCGAAATCCATAATTCTTCAGAGCTGCCGATAACTTTGCATACCAACACCGAGGAGCTTGCTTCAATCCATACAAAGATTTTCGGAGACGACACACTTTTCCAGACCCATCATTTCGATACCCCAGAGGCAACTTCATATATACCTCCTCGTGAAGATCATCGTGGAGAAAAGCATTATAAACATCCATCTAATGTAATTCCAGTTCTTAGCCGCAACTACTGCCAAGAAGACACGAATAGTCACCAGCTTAGCTACCGGTGCAAAAGTCTATGTGTAGTCAATTCCTTCAACTTGGTGATTACTATAGATCACCAATCTGGCTTTGTACCTCTCAACAGTGCCATCAGAGTTGTACTTAATCTTATATACCCAACGACATCTAAGTTCTTTCTTTCCCAGAGGCAAGCGCTCGATTTCCCCTATCTTGTTTGCTTCCAAAGCTTGCAACTCCTGTTCCATAGTTGTGCGCCATTTTTCATCTTTTACTGCTTCAGAAAAGGACGCCGGTTCATGTCCCTCCGTTATTTCTGCAAGAAAGCACATATGTTTCGAAGAGAAATTAGCATAGTTAACATAGTGTGCCAATGGATAAGGCGCACCTGATGCTTGTCGAGGCTCGAGTAAACTCTCAGACTTTCGGACACATGAACTATCAGACTTCTGGACACAAGTCGCTGCACAGTAACTCTATTTTTGGATAGTATTGGTCACATAATCTCGCAAAAGAACACTTTCTGTCATAGTTCTCTTTCCCCGGCCCAATTCTTTTTCCATCACTTCCGCTTCCATGTGTCCAGGAATGACACCTTAGTCATCATGATATGGCCCCTCATTGTCCAGATTCATTTCTTCTTCCACTTGAGTTTCATCCACAACATATACTGGGGGAATCTCAATACCACCCCTCACTCCGAAAGTGTTCTCTTCTTCTATAGCTTCATCCACTCGGGTTGTCTCAAAACATGGACTCAAACTCTCTTTCACACCATCCTTTAGTGCAAACGGAAACTCGTTCTCGTAGAATGTAATATCCCGAGACATAAAATAATCTTTGGTATCCAAATCATACATCTTCCATGCCTTTTTCCCATTCGAATAGCCCAAAAATATACATCGACGGCTTCTCCTTTCAAACTTATCGTTCATTCGTCTGTGATTACGCGCATAGCATAAACATCCGAACACCCTCAAGTGATCATAGTTTGGTGTCACATGTATCAGGACATCATACGGTGTCTTCCTATTCAACACTGAAGATGGGGTTCGATTGATCAAATAAACGGCTGTCATTATACACTCTCCCCAAAACTCAATCGGTAAGTGTGCTTGAAATCGGAGTGCACGGGCTACATTCAAAATATGCCGATGCTTTCTTTCAACTCTTCCATTTTGTTGTGGTGTCCCTACACATAAGGTTTGAAAGAGGATTCCTTGTTCCCGAAAATAGGCTTTCATACTTGTAAACTCGGTTCCATTATCACTTCGGATAGTCTTGACATACTTATGGAATTGTCTTTCAACCATTGCAAATAAATCTTTCAAAGCTCTCCGACCTCTTTCTTATCAACCAACAGAAATACCCACACAGTTCGGGAAATATCATCAATAATTTTTAGAAAATAAGAGGCACCACACAAAGTTTTAGTTCTATATGGACCCCACAAGTCACAGCGTACCAACTCAAAACTCTCGGAGGCTTTATTTTTGCTCAACTGAAACGCATTCCTAGTCTGCTTTGCTCGATGACATATATCACATGCTTTTTCATTTTTCTTACCACTATACTTCCTAACTTCTTGAACTAGGAGAGAATTCGTTAGCTGAATCGAAGGATGTCCCAACCTTTGATGCCATAGATACAAAACATCCACTTTCGAAGCCTTCACCGGTGACATTGTCCGAAAATAATACAGTCCATCCATTTGTTTACCCGTACCAATCAACTTGTCCGTGGTCCTATCCTTCACAACACACATGTCATCGGTGAACTGCACATCACTATCATACTGATCAATCAACTAAGATACCAAAATTAAATTGCACATCATTCCGGGCACATAAAGAACATTTCAGAGGGTCATGTGATCATTAAGCTGGGTTGACCCTTCTTTTGTAGCCATGGTACTGCTTCCGTTAAAAAAAACCACCAGACAGTGTACAATATCTTATAGATAGCTCAATGTATTTAACTCTCCAATCATATGATTTGAAGCTCCAGTATCAATTATCCACGGATCATTAGTTGTCTTATCATTCACTCGATCAGCTGTGTCTGACTTCTTCTGATTCAAAAAACTCACCAGCACCTGCATTTGTTCACTACTCAACCCAGGGACGCCAGAGCTCCTGAATCCAACTTCATTCACCGCACGAGCTTTAATTCCCATTTGTTCATTCAACATATTTTTAGAACCCTCTCTGGGTCACTTAATGGTTTCGCCCCCGAAACCCATCTACTTCAGGGCATTCAAGACTGTCTGAAACAATCTCGCCTTTTCAACGTCGGTCTTTATGTCACACGGCAACCTCGTCTGCCGTAGACCACTCCCTCTGTCGAATTAACACCAGCGATGGTGATACCATATCCTTCCCGTCGAGCGACCATCATTACACTCTTTCGTCACACTTTTATGGAGAAGTTTCACTATTCCGATCGCTATTTCGATCAATAGCGCGGCGTCTTTGAAACCATGTTAAAATCAATAAGACAAGACACAAATTTTGGGGTGAAGAACTTCTCACCTTTTCCATTGATGAATCCATATATATACAAGTGCAAATAGAAAACCTAACTTGGTCCTTAAGTAACTCCTAATGGGCTTGGCCCAATATACAATTAGTCTAGACTACACTACAATTTACATAAATAAACCTACTTTCAATAGTAACCTTCATTATCTGCTTCTTGGACTAAGTATAAGCGGAAGCAGCTGATTAATTTTTTCAAGAAAATAATATTCTTACCAAAATCCATATTTATCAAATTATCCCTCATGAATTGACCATATTTCTCTAAATAAAATTATATTTTTCTTTTTTTTCCTTCTATGTAATTTTACAAATCCCCTTCCACTTAGCACTAGTTTTTATTTATAAGTATTTCTCTCAACCCTATATAGAATTTCCTATTCTTTTTATCTTTCTCTCTACCAAAGCTACAACTATAATAACAAGTTTCTTGAATCTATTAATAATTTCTTAAGGTATGTAATCTTTTTAATTTGCTTTAAATATAATTTTAAGTTTGTTTTCATCTAGAATTTTTACTGAAGGTACAACTGGTGGGCTAATCTTACCTACTCTGCATACTTCTCGACAGAGACTAATTCACTAGAAATTCCTAATTTCGTTATGACCTTAATTTAACTATGTTTTCTGTTATTCAAAAAATTAAATTTATATTTTTTACTTTATGTTTTATATTTTAACTAAATAATTTTTTTAATTAAACTCTTTTATGATAAATGTTTAAAATTACTTTTTCTGTTTCTAATAATTCAAATTGTGATATTGGCATCTTGTTTTGTTTCAAACTAGTTTCTTTAGTCGAGGGTTTATCGAAAACAGCCTCCACAGACCCACTCGTGGGATATCACTCGGTATTTTGTTGTTGTTGTTGTTGTTGTTTCGAATTTCAAATGTAAAATGAACCTTGATGTCATTTTCGTAATTTGACACTCAAATATAATTTTCGTAAAAATTAGCCATACACAAATTATTTATCAAAAATATTTCTCCAATGAACTGGCCAAACACAAAATTATCCACAAGTACTTCTTTGAAAAGTTAAAAATACTTTTTAAAATAAGTAGTTATTGGCAGCAATGCGAAACAGTCTCTTAGACTCGCTCTCCTTTTTCTTTTGCTTTTTTAAATGTTTCTCCACGTCAATTTTTATGGTGGGATGATTCCCGGTTTCAAGTCGTTAAGGGAGGTAAGAGGAACCCGATTAGTTTAGAGGTGTGAGTGGGGATCCGGGAGAAGTTTAGGAGACTAGTTATGTATTCTGTTATGCAATCCTCTTTTTATGTTAGTTGAGAGTAAGGCTGTCCACCGGCCCGGTCCGGTTCCGGTGCGCCTACGCCGGTCCGGTCCGGTCCGGTGTTATGTTAAAAAAAAGTCGGCACCGGTCCGGTCACGGTCCGGTCAAACGGTGCAGTTGCACCAATGCAGGATCGGAACCGGAACCGGCAAACGAAACCGTTCCGGACCCGGTCCGGTCCGGTCCGGTTTCGTTAATTTTTTTTTTGTTTTTTAAATTATATTTTTGATTGTTTAAAATAGAAGGAAAAAAAATAGTGGTAGACTAAAATCTAAATAAACAACACAAAACACACATGTTATTCAACAATACACACAGTACATTAAGTTGGAAAATGGAAAAGCATAATTAGAAAATAAAAACATGAAAATAGACTAGAAATTAGAAAAATACATAAATTTTCAACTTCAGCGACTCAACACTCAATTATCACGTGGTTGCAGATATTTGCCACCACCACGAGTTGCCCATTCGTAGGCATGATGGTATTCCAAGTGGGTCTTAAACCTCACTGTCCCTCCAGTATTTGATTCATCATCCCAATTCCAAACTTTCTGACAAAGAGTACATTGAGCTTTGCCGGTATCATTATTCTTTGTGATAAATTCCCAAACTTCGGATCTTTTAGTTCTTCTTGGACCACCAGACGGACCTGCTGTAGTAGCACCTTGAACTTGATTAGGATTATTTGCATTTGCAGCCATGTTGAAAGAAAATTTAATAAAATAGCCTTTTGTTAGAAATTTTTGAAGAGAAATGAATAGAAAATATTGAATTGTGTTTAATTTGATGAAATATGGGAGTATTTATAGGAAAAATAGGTAGGGGAGGGCTGTAGGGGCGTTTATGGGTGTGGGGGTGGGAAAAATAGCCGTTTATGGCCGTTGCCAACAGCTATTTTTCAAAAGGGAGCGGATTTGGACATTGTTGCAGTGGGCCGGTCCGGTCCGGTCCGGCCCGGTTCTGTCGTTTTGTTTATTTTTTTTTTGTTTTTTGGTTATTTGTTTGTTTTTAATACCATTTGTAGTTTTTGTTTTTTGGACATCTATTTTTTATGTAATAACTTATATAATACTAGTAATCTAGTATTAAAGTATTAACTATTAAGTAATGTAGTATTTTAGTATTTAATATTTAAGTATTAAATTGTAAAAGTATAATTGAGAATATATAAAACAATGATTGATAACTTAGTAGCAAGACATAACACTTGTTATTTTTTCAAACTTAATACTAAGTTAGTAGTATAATAGTATTTAGTAATTAGTAAATAGTATTTAGTATTTAGTATTTTAGTATTTAGTATTTAGTATTTAGTATTTTAGTATTTAGTATTTAGTATTTACTCTTTAGTATTTAGTATTTAGTATTGAATTGCAAAGAGGTAACTTAATAGCAAAGGATAATTGAGAATATAACAAAGGATTATAATTTACTTAATAGCAAGGCGTAACGTATTTTATTGAATAATGGTTGAATTTTTTTTTTTTTTTTTTTTTGCAAAGTACATAGATATTAAATTGCAAAAACTACATATTAATAAAAAAACTTCTCATTTTTTGAATAATTTCTTCTGGCACCTCTGGAGGAACCGGTGGCAAAGAGTCATCTTCTTCATAATCATTTTCATTGTCCAAACTTCCATCGCCTGATAAAATTTCTGTTGATGCTTCTACATCGGCTAGTTCATCTTCTGCAAATCCAAAATTTCTTCGCTCCGATCTAATCCAATCTCGGAATAATACGGCCGTCTCCATTGCTTCTTCCTTCAATGAATGTCTATGATCTCCAATTTGTAATCTTCCTTGGCTAAACGCACTTTCTGAAGCAACTGATGATGCTTGAATTGTAAGAATATCCCGCGCCATTTTTGCTAAAACTGGAAACTGTGCTTGTTGATCCTTCCAAAATGGCAGTAGTTGATCGCTTCCAAAATACTCAATTTCCTTGCAAGCGTGAAGTAAATAAACATCAAGCTCGTTGAACCCTCCGCTGCTACTCGAATGCCTGCTAGAAAGCCTTTGATTAAGGCTGGAAAAACTTCCCAATCCGGCTGCAGCTCTTTTACTCGCCTGCGTTGAACTTGATCCAGCTCCACTTGGAACACTTGGAACAACATTATCAGCTGCACTCCTATATCTTTCATAAATACGTTGGCAATCTACAATTACCTGCGCACAAGCTGTTTCTACACATGGTGTTTCTTCATCAAAAATTTTCGAAGTCCGATAAATTTCTCTAATAAGCATTTCGGTATTAAACCGTTTAAAACAGGGATGTAATACAGAAGCAATGCAATAAAGTGGTGGAATAGGAAAAAAATATTTTTTAAATTTTTCAATCATTGCTTCTACCGCAACTTCATAACCAGGCACTACTCTATAATCGTTAAGTAATTATGCTATTCCAGCTATAAAATACAACATGGTAGTGATTGTAGGATAATATTGACCGGAAAATTCTTTAGTAGCATAAAAAAACTTTTCTAAAAATAGAAGAAGACGCTCAACATTTAGCCTATCAGATTCTTCTAGGTGATATTCTACAGCCACTTTGCGATTAAAATAATTAGTAATAGGCACTCGTAAAGTGTAAGTAACAGTCAAAGAGTCATATACAATGTTCCACCTAGTTGAAACTTCCTTAGGAACTCTTCTAGGCCGCAAACCTTCATTCACACACTCTACCTGAAAGTCCCTCCATCTATCCGGTTTTTTAGATTTAAAAATATAACTAATTGCGAGTCTAACCTTCATAATAGTAGGATCAAATAACTGAAGGCCATCTTTTACAACTAAATTATATATATGACATGCACATCTAACATGAAACAATTCTTCAAAAGGGGGATGCAATGCGGGTTTTAACTTACTAATAGCAAAATCATTGTTTGCAGCATTATCAAGAGTTATACTTAAAATTTTATCACTAAGAAAATACGCCTTACAAATATCAGAAACTTCTCTCTTAATAAATGCTCCCGTGTGTGGTTCATCGACAGCGCAATATGCTAAAATTCTTTTTTGCATTACCCAGTTAAGATCTATCCAATGACAAGTAACTGTTAAATACTCATACCCATTAACACCACGACCCAAGTCAGTAGTAAGACAAACTCTACAATCAAAGTGATAAAATATATATCGTAAATATTGTCTATATTCATTTTTAAATTTTATAATATCACTTCTAACCGTAGTTTTTGGAAAACCTTGAAAAGATGGATTATATACGGTTTGAATATAACGAATAAAACCTTGACGAGAAGCAAATGTAAAAGGTAAGCACTCTACCGCAATCATTTTTGCCATTTGTTCCCTATCTTTCTTCTTATCATAATGCAAAAGCCCCCCCCCCCTCCCATCACTGGGTTAATTTCCTGTTGGACTCTACTACCTTGCGATGGAGCCATTCTGTTCCCTGAACGAGTGCCACCCGGCCTCCTTTCCCATTCATCCTTATGATGGTTTTCTAAGTGTGTTCTCAACTTTCCCGTCCCACTATTATGCTTGCCGGTTTTAAAATCCCAAACTTTTTTACAAAGCTCACATTTAGCGGTCTGAGCCGGAACATTCTTAGTCATAAATTTCCACACATCCGATCTTTCGGGTCGTACCGCTGGTTCTCTACTAGGAGGCATAGGTGGTAATTCAGTTTCTTCAGGTTCACCATGAAATTGACTAGTGGGTGTTTCATCATCTAAATTAGCCCCGTCGGTATTTTCTTGATATTGTGCCTCTAACAAATTATTATCTAGTGGTTGATCAAAATTTATATCATGCAAAAATTGCGAGTCATCTTCCTAAGTAAAATCATCTAGAAGAGAAGGAGCGCTAGAAGTACCAATTAGTCTTTTACCTAAAGCACAACTACGTCTATCATCCCCCCCTCGGTAAGAAGCACGTGATCTACGACCGCTACCCGTACGCCCAGTAATTGATCTCCACAGTCCAGACATTTTTATAATTACTAAAATATGCTACAAACAAATTATTAAAATACAAACAATAATATTGCACAAAAATAAAATAGATAATAAAAAGTAAGAACGAGTTTACTTGATATCGTGAACTTAGAATGTAGATTGTAGAACTTAGGAAGTGAAAGTTGAAACTTGACCGGAACCGCACCGAACAATATTCCACTTCACTCCAAATATTTTTTTTATGCAATTTAGCACTTAGACCCTTTTTGCAAGAGCAACTTTGAATTATTTAGCAAATAGCCTTTGTAGAAATAAGAGAGATTGATAGAGATTTAGAGAGAATATTAGAGAAATTGTGAATAAATTGATGAAAAATGATGGTATTTATAGAAAAAATAGGTTGGGGGGGGGGGTATGGGGGAGCCTAAGGGGTGGGGGGCCAAAAATAGCCATTTTTGGCCGTTGGGCCAACGGCTGTGCGTGAAATAGCCGTTGCCCAACGGCTATTTTTTGCTAAAGCCCATCAGATTTCCCGGTCCGGTCCGGTTCCGGTTCATTTTTGTCCGGTCCATTCGGTTCATTTTGGGGGTGCCGGGTCAGGGAACGGGCCGTTTTTTTTTTTAATTTGGCCCGGCTTGCGCCGGTCCGTGCCGGTTCGGTCCGGTTGCCGGTCCGAACCCAGTCCGGTCCGGTGCAAACCGTGCTATTAGACAGCCTTAGTTGAGAGACTTCATAGATAGTATTAGTTGGGTTATGGTTCTATCTTTGCACTATTAATTTCACAAAATGACATGATATTATTTTGGCGTAAACTTTACAATTTCAAATAAGAAAGAAATAGCAAATTTTGAATTTAATTCAGTATTTTAATATATTGGATCATATTTTCATATGATTGTGTTAGCCTGCATACTGTCTTTTTAAAAAGAATAAAAAAAGTCTAAGCTGATATGCCTAATCTCTAGATACTGTGTCATGACTCGTTTAAAGAACGTGTCACGACAGGAGCCGAACTCCATGGGGAGAAATTATCTATTTATAACTATTTAATAGCCAAGGGAATAAATTCAAACGGTTTTCAAAGTATAAAAGAATAGTTTTAATTTTTAAGAATAACTAATATAGTATCCGCGCGATGCGCGGCTGATATCAACAAAAATTAATCGTACCAAAATTTATTAATCAAAATAACATCTATAAATACATGAATTTGGTATTTTTCATTGTGGTTCCCTAATTTTTTCTCTTTGGGTGGAAACTGGCCCCCTAACAACGCCACAATAAAGAAATTTTAAGCATAATTAATGATACATTCACTCCAAAGAAAGAAAACCTTCAAATACATCATCATATAGTTTGCGATACAAATAATTTATCGACCATATAATTTCTAATGCAAATAACATAAATTGTAATAACACATAATATTTAGATGAAAATTAAATTTAATAACGTCTCAATTAAATTAGCTAAACTTCTTTATGCTACGTTTCTAGTTTCATTAGTTATTTGTCCATCATCATAAACGTCTCAAATTAAATTATGAAAAACTTCTTTATACACGGTAACTATGATTTCATTTGTTATTTTTTCCTTATAATTATAAACGGAAATCTTCAGCTCTTTCTACTTGTAACTCGTGAAATAACAACTTAAAGTTGTCCAATGAAAATAGTAAAAGAATGCCTTTTGAAATATTTAAAAGAATGATGTAAAATAATGTTTAACGATGACAATTTTTAAAGGGGTTATTTTGAAAATACTCAATATTAATTGGACTCAAGATGACCATTTTACAAAGAAAAATATAAAATTTATAATCATATCGTAGAAGAAATATTTAGGATATATATGGGTAAAAACTTGCTTACATTAAATATTTACACTAAATTAATAGATGTATAATATGTGTTTACACAATGCACTTCTTTTTTTAGCTTAATCACGATTAATTCATATAGTACATTTCTACCTCATGAAATCACTCAGCGTAGTATTACCCATAGGATTCATTAAAAGTAACTACCGACCTGTAAGTGATGCTAACTATTTGTGATATAACTTTTGTTACACTTTTATTAAACGCATAGTATCTTTAAATGTTCATGTAAAGATGATATTGTCCTGCTTTTTTTATTTTAAAGTTTTTTCTTAACTATTATTTAATGCAAGCCAACATTTTAAAGTAATATTTTCTAACTCTTCTATTTCCAGCATAATATAAAATTATCCGGAGAGAAAATTTATCTTACTAATACAACATATAAATTTCTTTGTATAAAACTCTACAAAAAATACATTTTCCTGACGATTAGTACTTACCGAATAAAATGTTTGAATATTGAAGCGTTGTTAACTTTCACATGATAATGTATCATAAAATTATAAAATTTGTTAAGACTAAAAGATCATAAAATAAGAGTAATGCATAATAGATAAATAAATTATATATTCAATAGTTTTAAGTAATTTAAAACCACCGGATGCTAAATAAAAATTCTAATTAGATACTCATAAATAAAACTACTAAGGAGATACTTTTGACACGGACTATTACGTCATGACTTATATTCTTTATAATAGTATTATTAGAGACTTGCAATCTTTTCTGTGATCCAACTTTCTCATGATTATTACTTTATAACTTGATATATCAATAGGATACTACGACTTTCCATGCTTGTAATTGTCCAAGTTGTCCATTCTCATTATAGCTCTCCCCATTTAGTCGAACTGTTCTCACTCCCTACCTTACAATTAAACTCGGTTAAATGTTCAGTTAGTGTCAAGAGATCAAGTGATGAAAAATAGAGAAAAAGAAAGTCAACAAATAAAAATATAAGCGGAGGTGAATTGAAGATCTAAAGTTGCATGTAATGTTAGTTCATCTGTATATTATTTTATAATATACATAACATAATTTGAGCTAAAAAAATAATGAATATCGGCTCCTGCAACACAGATGGCTTTATCTATAGTAGTGTAATCACCTAATTTTAGCACCAAAATTCATAAAAAATGTTCAAAATAGTCGTATTAGATTCTTAGGACGTCTCGTCAAATTTTTCTGGACTTCTAGTGTTTATTCTTAGCTAAATTTGTCTTTAATTAGGATAGAAAATATGAAAATTGCCAAAAATTACTTGTTATGTGTTTAACTTTGATTCTATAGTTTAATTGTGATAGTGTCGTAAAGTATGTGGTTTAATTTTATCTAGTTGGTGTGTATAAATCATTTTAATGGCCATATGTAAAAAATAATAGCCCAGATTGTTGGCCCGTCAGCCCATTTCATTACCCGGCCCACTTGATAAATATATAAGCTAAACCAAAACCCTTCTCTCCCATTTCTCTCCCAGCCGCCGAGGCTAGGTAAACCATGGCGAAATTTCCACCACTCGCCGGAATTCGCCTCCCACCGCGGTTCCGCCACTGTTCCGCCGGCCGGCCACCACCTCCGGTGGCCGAAAAAATACAAAAACTATACCATTCGAAAGATCTCAACCTCCTCGTTCCATTTCCACCATTGATTTTTGCAAAGGAGCGACCAATTAGCATAGATCGACGGTCAAAGTTCCGGTCAAACTAAAAATCCGGCCACTTTGTGCTTTTTTCGGTAAGTTTTCTAGTTCCCTCTCTTCCTTTACTCCTCTCTCACCCTCGTATCCCATTTTTCCCAAAATACCCCGCCCCTTGTACCCCATTTCCCTCCCGTTTCATGTTTTTCTCTTCTTTCTTCTTACCTTTTCTTTTCTGTTTTTTTGGCGTGGTGTGATCATTATGGTGAGAACGAGGGGCTGTTTTTGTTTTGGGGCTGTGATGATAATGATTTTGATAAGACGATGGCAAGGCCATGACGAGTCGAGGCAGTGAGGCGACGACACAGCTGCACGAGTGGCAGTAGCGACGCAGTGAAGGCAGTGGTGGCTCAGGCAGTTTTGCCTTGACACGGGTTAGACATGAAATGTATCTCTTTCTTTTCCTTTATGTTCTTGTTAGATAGTTGATTTAGTTAGGAAAATCATGTTGAATAGTATTAGCTATGTGTATATATGTTCGTGTATGCACTGTTGGTCGTTTTGAATTTAGTATGAGATTTTGATCCAAGCTCGGTACGAACTCATTCAGTCTGTCGTATGAACTGTGTGAATCCATTTTTGCTCTATCATATGGATGAAAGCCGTTTCTTGTCTATGTTGTCTTAGTGTAAAATTGTCTAGTTTTTCGTCCATTCACTCTTTCAGCGCAAAGAAAATCATGCGAAGTTTCTTGAACTGTCCAGAAACTTGAGCTTTAACTTAGTTCGTTTGAGATGTGTCGTTAGACTTGTTAGCCATCAGAAACTAGAATCTGATGGCCTTCTAGTTTTGTTTTAAAGTTTACTTTATGGCTGATGTTCGGCATTTTATGCCTACTTTTCCTTAATATTTCCGCACATTTGAGCTTGTTTTGCACTTGTTTGGTAGCTTGTGAATGTGATTTTACACTAATGTTGTGTCGTGCGTGTGTAGGTCGTTACGCGATACATTTGGAGCGTTTCGAAGCTTGATTGAGCATGAATTGGTTGAAGGATGTTTGAAGATTGGATTGAGCACACAAAGGCACGACACAAGCCGAGTTTTGGAGCGAAGAAGAGCAGTTTTGGCCTGGCGCTGCAGCACCCGCGCCGCGCAGCCTACCGCGCGCATGGCCTGGCGCGTTTGGCTTGCGACGCAGGGCTAAGGCACGAAGCCTGGATGCGTGTTCTAGTCGAGGTCGCGCTTTTTGGGGCGCGGGGTGCCCGTTGTAGCGCCCCTTATGCGCAATTTTACTCCCTATTCCTTCTAGTTATGGGTCTAACTTATTACCAAGGGTTTGGAAACATTATAAATAGTTTATTACTTAGTTTTTGTAGAGAGTTCTTGACTTTGGGCAATATTGAGAGCTACATACTTCATTGAACAAGGGTGATTCTTAATCTTTCATCTATTTCATCAATTAATTCATTATTACATCAAATCTTTGCCTTGTGATTATGAATATGTGTGGCTAATCTCCTTACGTTCTGGGGTTAGAGTTTTACATGAAAGTTGATTGTTGAATATTGATTCCCATTAATTGAATCCCATAACGGGTTACTTATTCTTTCTTGATTTCACTTGTATAATTGTTAGAGCTCGATAATTATGCATCATCTATGGTTTTTGGGTTGAACTCGAAAGAGAGAATCTAATTACGTAATAAGAAAGAATAGAACTAGTTTGTGAACCCGGGCATCGGGGAACCAATTCGCGAGTAGGATAGACATATACTTGCTTGCCTAGTTTAACTCATTGCAGAGATCGTTAATGCGTGCATGTGATTTAACCCATAGACATATAGGGATTGAAGTAGCGTGCATAGATTGTGAATAACTGAAAGGTTTTCATAATTACAATTACTCTGTTAGTTAGTAACCCGGGATTTAAGAAGTGGAATCAATTGAATACATCAACTGGATTGTTCGTAACTCTGACCCTGGACCGTCTTCTTAATATTGATAACACCCAAAGTTTGCACCATTGCTTGACTACACATCCGTCACTTTAATTACTGCTTTTTGGTTACAGAAACTCTCACCAATTAAGAATAAGACCCCTGGATAGTTTGATAGAAATTGTTTACTAAGTATTAGTCTGCACAGTCCTCGTGGGATCGACACTCGACTTTGTCACTTTATTACTTGGCGACCACGTATACTTGCGTGTGCGTTTGGGAGCAACAAGTTTTTGGCGCCGTTGCCGGGGACTATTACAGACTAATTTCTTTTTGAACGATTACTTAATTTCTATTCAGGTTTAATTTTTTTGTTGAGTGTCTTGTGCTATTTCAGGCTACAGGTTTTTGCATGCAAAGGAATAAGAAGGACGAACCACTCGCACCTTTTGATCCCGAGCCTGAAAGAACCTTGAGAAGGTTAAGACAGGAAGCAAGAGATCGAGAAGCACTAGCAATCGTACCTGCTTCTTTACCTATTGAAATGGCAGAAGAACAAGCAATAGCAGTGCGAGATGTGGCTCTCCCTAGTCTGAAGGGGGTGGAGTCTAGTATTGTGAAGCCTGCTATTACTGGAAACTTTGAGATCAAGCCCGGCATGATTCAGTTGCTGCATGTGACGGGGCAATATGCTGGATTAATTCATGAGGATCCACAGCAACACATTCAAAACTTTCTGGAGATCAGTGATACTTATACACCAACGGGTGTGCCTACTGATTATGTTCATTTGACCTTGTTCCCATTTTCATTGATAGGGACAGCAAGGAAGTGGTTAAAGGCTGAGAAGCCTGGGTCTATCACTACTTGGGAGGACTTGGCTAAGAAATTCTTGGCTAAATTTTATCCATCTGCCAAGACAGCCCGGCTGAGGAGTGAAATCATGTCATTCAGACAGTTAGATGGTGAATCTTTGTACTCAGCCTGGGAGAGATTTAAAGCTCTATTGAGGGATTGTCCACACCACAACCAATCCAATGAGGTTATTGCACACACTTTTGTTGAGGGGTTGAATGCACACACGAAGATTGTGGTAGATGCTGCTGCTGGAGGTCAAGTACTGGCTTTAAACTTTGATCAAATTTATGAGTTACTTGACAAGTTTTCGCAGAGCAATCCTGATTGGCAGGGTGTTGGTAGAGCTATTACGCAGAAGTCTGCTGGGGTACTTCAATTGGATGCAGTTTCAGAGCTAAGGGCAAAAATGGAGGCTATTTCCAATCAAATCAGCAAGCTAACTTTATCGCAGACTCAACAACCAGCAGCTCCAGTGCAACAAATTCAGACGTTTTGTGAGGTTTGTGGAGAGGATCATGCTACTGACGTCTGTCCATCTAATCCAGAGTCAGTATACTATGTGGGTAATCAGAACAGATCACAGGGCCAGAATCGCAATCAATATGGTAACAGCTACAACACGGGTTGGCGCAGTCACCCAAATTTTTCTTGGAGGGATAGTCGTGAGCAGCCTCAAGGCAATGAGAGATCCCAAAATGCACCACAGCAGGGATCACAGTCGTAGAGTCAGCCACAGCAGTCGAGTTCAGTTGAGGATATGCTTAAGAAAATTCTTGCAGGGCAGCAAAAGCTCATGGATGAGTCAGCATCTCAGGCACAGACAATTAAAGATTTGAGCAATGCGCAGAAAGATCTTGAGAGGCAATTGGGGCAGCTAGCTGAAGCACAAAACAATAGACCTCGGGGTGCTTTACCGAGTGATACAGAGAAGAATCCTAGAGAATTTGTGCAAGCAGTTACTTTGAGGAATGGAAGAGCTTTGGAAGAAGTTCCCCCAAAGCCGAAGAAGCCTGTTGGTGAGTTAGAGCCAAATGCTGACAGGGAGGTGGAGAAAGAAGCAGAAAAAGTAATTGAAAAGCAGCCCGAGTCTGCTATTGTGAGACCACCACCACCTTTCCCGCAGAGACTTCAGAAGCAGAAAGTTGATGCGGCATGCAAGAAATTTTTGGAGATATTGAGTCAAATTCAGGTAAATATTCCTTTGGTGGAGCTTTTGCGGGATGTTCCCAAATATGCTAAATACATCAAGGATATTGTTGCTAACAAGAGAAGATTGACTGAGTTTGAGACAGTTGCACTTACTGAGGAGTGCAGTTCCAGAGTTAGAAGCAAGCTTCCGCAGAAATTGAAGGACCCTGGCAGTTTTACCATCCCTTTGAAAATTGGGGAACATGAGGTTGGTCGTGCTTTATGTGATTTGGGTGCTAGTGTGAATTTGATGCCTTCTTCAGTTTTTAGGAAGCTAGGCCTGGGTGAGCCACGACCCACTACTGTGACTCTGCAGCTTGCTGATAGATCTTTGACATGCCCCGAGGGGATTATTGAGGATGTGCTTGTACAAGTGGGTCAGTTCATATTACCCGTTGATTTTATTATTCTTGATTATGAAGCTGATCCTGAGGTTCCTCTCATCTTGGGAAGAGGATTTTTGGCTACTGCTGATGCTGTTATTAGAGTCAGAGCTGGAAAGATGATTATGAAGGTAAATGGGGAAGAAGCTGTGTTTAATGTGTTCAGAGCTACCCAGCTTCCTTCTCATTATGAAGAGTTGTCCATGGTAAAAGTGATAGATGATGAGTTGACTGCTGATGAGAGGTCATTCTTGGCTTCTAATGTTGATTCTTTAGAAAGGGCACTCTTATGTGATGATGATGATATCCTGAAGGATGAAGATACTGAAGAATATGTGGAGGTTCTTAATATGCAGAGTAGATTCATCCCAAGGTGGAAGAAATTTGAGGAGCTTGATAGACCGTTGACCTTAGCTCCTGCTAAACCGTCTATTGAGAAAGCTCCTAATCTTGAGCTCAAGCCTTTACCCGCACATTTACGTTATGCTTATTTGGGTGAAGGTAATACTTTGCCCGTAATCCTTTCTTCTTTGTTGTCTGATGTGCAGGTTGAGAAGGTAATACAGGTATTGCGAGAGCGCAAGAGAGCTATTGGCTGGACTATTGCTGATATTAGAGGGATTAGTCCTTCTTTCTGCATGCATAAAATTCTCTTGGAGGACGATCATAAGCCATCCATAGAGCAGCAGAGGAGGCTAAATCCAATTATGAAGGAGGTGGTGAAGAAAGAAGTTATCAAATGGCTGGATGCTGGTATTATTTTTCCTATCTCTGACAGCAAGTGGGTGAGTCCAGTGCAATGTGTTCCTAAGAAAGGGGGCATGACAGTGGTGAAGAATGAGAACAATGAGTTGATTCCTACAAGAACTGTTACAGGATGGCGAATTTGCATTGATTATAGGAAGCTCAACAAAGCCACCAGGAAAGATCACTTCCCACTCCCTTTTATTGATCAGATGTTGGATAGACTTGCAGGCCATGAATATTACTGTTTCTTGGATGGTTATTCGGGCTACAATCAAATTGTGATAGCTCCTGAAGACCAAGAGAAGACCACTTTTACTTGTCCATATGGCACCTATGCATTTAGGAGGATGCCATTTGGGTTGTGTAATGCCCCGGGGACTTTTCAGCGGTGCATGATGGCTATTTTCACTGATATGGTGGAAAAATTTGTGGAGGTGTTTATGGATGATTTCTCAGTGGTTGGTGACTCTTTTGATGAATGCTTGAAGAATCTTGATGCTGTGCTGAGCCGTTGTGAAGAAACAAATTTGGTGCTGAATTGGGAAAAATGTCACTTTATGGTTCAAGAAGGCATAGTACTTGGGCACAAGGTGTCAAAGCAAGGAATTGAGGTTGACAAGGCGAAGATAGAGGCTATTGAGAAATTACCACCACCTATCTCTGTTAAGGGGGTGCGTAGTTTCTTGGGACATGCAGGGTTCTATAGGCGCTTCATAAAGGACTTCTCCAAAATTTCCACTCCCTTGTGCAAATTGTTGGAGAAGGATGTGAAATTTGTGTTTGATGATGCTTGTATCAAGGCGTTTGAAGAGTTGAAGAAAAGGTTGGTGACCGCACCAATCATCATTGCTCCTGACTGGTCTTTGCCATTTGAATTGATGTGTGATGCGAGTGATAATGCTATTGGGGCTGTTCTAGGCAAAAGAATTGGAAGAATTTTCCACTCCATCTATTATGCAAGCAAGACGCTTGATGCAGCCCAGTCTAATTACACCACCACTGAGAAGGAGTTGCTAGCCGTGGTTTATGCTTTTGATAAATTCAGATCTTATTTGGTTGGCACTCGTGTTGTTGTCTACACTGATCATGCCGCAATCCGGTATTTGTTTGAAAAGAAGGACTCCAAGCCTAGACTCATTAGATGGGTTCTCCTATTGCAAGAGTTTGATGTTGAAATTCGAGATCGCAAGGGGACTGAGAATCAAGTTGCTGATCATTTGTCAAGGCTGGAGAATAGAGATCATGTAGATGAGGGGCCTGAGATTAAAGAGGTATTTCCTGATGAGCAACTTTTTGCTCTTGATGCAGCTGAGGTGCCATGGTATGCTGACATGGTAAATTTTCTTGTGAGTAATGTGTATCCCCCTGGGGCAACTGCTGAGCAGAAGCGTAAACTCCTTCATGAGAGCAGATTTTATGTGTGGGATGAGCCCTATTTGTACAAGATAGGTGTGGATCAACTAGCTAGGAGATGTGTTCCAAGGGAAGAAGTAGAGCCGATTCTACAGAGCTGCCATTCCTCTCCTTATGGTGGCCACCTTGGTGGAGATCGAACAGCTGCAAAGGTACTTCAATCTGGTTTCTTTTGGCCTACTTTATTTAAAGATGCTCATGTCTTAGTGAAGCAATGTGATCGTTGCCAAAGAACGGGTACCATTACTAGGCGTCACGAGATGCCTTTGAACAATATTTGGAGATTGAGCTATTTGATTGTTGGGGTATTGATTTTATGGGCCCATTCCCACCTTCTATGGGCAATAAATATATCCTTGTAGCAGTTGATTATGTATCTAAATGGGTGGAGGCCATTGCACTTCCTACAAATGATGCGAGTGTGGTGGTGAAGTTCGTGAAGAAGAATATTTTCACTCGTTTTGGGACACCGCGGGCTATCATTAGTGATGAAGGTACGCATTTTTGTAACCGGTTGTTCAATAAGCTATTGGCTAAGTATGGGGTTCGCCACAAGGTGGCTACTGCTTATCATCCCCAAACTAGTGGCCAAGTGGAAGTGTCTAACAGAGAGATCAAGCAAATCCTTGAGAAGACTGTGAATGCCTCGAGGAAGGATTGGGCTATGAAGTTAGATGATGCTCTCTGGGCCTACCGAACTGCTTTCAAAACACCTATTGGAACCTCTCCATATAGGCTTGTTTATGGTAAGGCTTGTCACTTGCCGGTTGAATTAGAGCATAAGGCGTATTGGGCAATTCAAAAGCTCAATCTTGATATGGCTTTGGCGGGTGAGAAGAGGATGCTCCAATTGCATGAACTTGAAGAGTTCCGTTTCCATGCGTATGAAAATGCGAAATTGTATAAGGAGCGGACAAAGAAGTGGCATGATAAGCACATTGAGCGTCGTTCTTTTGAGCCCGGGCAGCTTGTATTATTGTTCAACTCGAGGTTGAAATTATTTCCGGGAAAGTTGAAGTCGAGATGGTCGGGGCCTTTTGAAGTGGTTCGTGTTACCGCACATGGAGCGGTTGAATTGAGAGCCCAAGATTCGGGAAACACATTTTTGGTTAATGGTCAACCGGTGAAACATTATTGGGGAGGTGCGGTGAATCACCGCACTTCAATTACTTTGAGGGACCCTTGATTCATACCCGTCGTGCCACGACGTTAAATAAGGCGCTTCTCGGGAGGCAACCCGAGTTTGTACTTGTAATAGTTAGGATTTTTTTTTTATTTTATAGTGTCACGTTTTTGTTGTTTTTGTGTGTCGTTTTTGCAGGATTTGGGTGAGCTAAACAAGGTGAAATGAATGCATTGAGGGGTATGGGACGTCTCGAGACATGTCCCACGCTTGGGTTTGTACTTAGAATTAAAAAACGGTGCGAAAAAAAGTGCTCGGGCGCGTTTGGGAGTGCCCCGCGCCTCCCAAAGCGCGAGAAAAAGCTTTGGCAAAGTAGCCAAGCGCGGTTGGGAGCGCCCCGCGCCTCCCACCGCGCGAGGCCTGGCAGAGAACCAAAAGTTGTGCACGCTGTGAGGCTGCGGCGCGGAACAAAACGCGCAAGGCCAAAATTCTTGGGTTAAAAACGGGTCAACGGGTTTGACCCGAAATTTTTTAATTCCCCACCCCTATAACCCCGATTCCTAACATGTTTTCTTCCTTACTTTCACTCCAAATTCTCTCTACTCACACACTAATTCACTAGCAACAATTGAACTCATCCCAAATCTTGTGCAATCACTTCTAACACCATCAAGTAAGTACATTACTACTCTTCCTTCTCAATAACATGTAAGTTGTCTTCATTATTGCTCATGGGTGATTCTCTTAGCTAGTTACAAGCTTGTTCATAAAAATTCAATCTTGATGTGCTTAATTGTCTAGAATGCTTAGTATAGAACTTGTGACTTGTAAAAAGAGATCTCCCAACAATTTGGGAGGGTTGATACATTGCAAAATCCATTGAAATTGCTAGTTCAAAGTGGTGCACACTAAGTGTTTGTGAAAAAGCCTCAAAGATGAAATATCAATGACATTGTGAATTCTTGAGTAGCAATGCAATCCTTAGGCTTACTATGAACATTAGTTGATGCATACACGCTAGAATTGATCATGAGGCACCCACACTACCTTGATTTTAAAAATTCAAAACGTGGCATATTTTGCCAAGGCTAGTTTTGTTCAAGTGTGGGGTTGCTCGTGCCATTGAATTGAGTGATTGACACATTGAGTGTGTGATAAGTGTGGGTTGGTACCCTTGAGCTTGAATTGTATTTTTGGTACTTAGCTATATATCTCACATTGATCTTGTGTTTGTGTAGGTACCATGGTTGCTACCCAGCATAAAGCTAGTTCCTCATCCACTGCGGGTCCGAGGAGAGCATCCACTCAAGCCGGGCCTTCTTCCACGACTCAAAAGGGCAAGGCACCGGCCAAGCCCAAGGCAAAGGCAAAAAGGCCAAAGGACGCGGTGCCGATACCACGTCCCGGAGGCAGGACCCAGTATGGCCTCTCTTGTGTGAAGAAGGGGGAGTGCCAAACATGGTACAAAAATGTGCGGCTTGCGGGGTACATACCCGAGCAAGCCATTGATAAACGGCCGGTGCTACAAAAGTTTAGAGATGTGGCCGAGAAGATCATTGCCCTCAAGTGGGACTCAGTGTTTGAGAGTCCGGGGCACGCCAACTTGGACATGGTCCAAGAACTCTATGCTAACTGGGAGCCCGATGAGGCGTGGAGAGATGACGACATGGTGACCGTGAGGGGAGTGAAGGTGAAATTAGATCCGACGGCATTGAATGCCTTCTTGGGGGTAGCTGACCCCGATTATGATGAGTTGAGAAATTACATCAAGAAACCGGATTACACGGCCTTGCGGGAGACCTCGTGTGGTGAGGGCTCCACGCATAAGTGGGGGCGGGGAGCATCTGGGCGACATAAGTTTATGCACTTCTCCCAGTTTCTCAAGCCGGCGCGTGTATGGATGCGGTTCATAAATGCACGGATTCTTCCATGTTCCCATTACTCCGAGGTCACTAAGACTCGGGCGTGCATGGTGTACTTTTTCATGACCGGGAGGCCGGTGAACATTGGATACTACATGTTGAGGGTGATGAAAGCGGAAAGGCTAGAAAAACATTGTAGTAGGTTGTATTTTGGGAACCTCTTGACCCGGTACTTAGAGAAGGCGGGCGTCCCTGCAGATGAGGTTGGGGATCGCATTGTTCTTGATTTCGGGAAGCCTTTTGACATTGCTTCGGTCAAGGGGGTGATCACCACAGCACCGGTGAAGCTGACGGCGGACGATTGGCGGGAGACAAGTGCCAACTTGGCCGCGCGTCAGTACTTGATGATGGAGGCTATGGCCCGTCAGGCGGGCGTTGATATGACTGCCATTGACCGCAAGGTCCCGCTGACGGAGACCTCGAAGGTCCTTCTGGGCGAGGTTGAGGCTGGAACGCTGGATCCGAGGGAGGATGAGAACACTGACTCAGATGTGGTGGCCAATGATCCGGACAGCGAGTATGAGACTGATCATGAGGCGGAGGCTTAGGTCCGCACTCCTGTGCACCATCCAGCTTTCAGGGCAGTTTTCTTGTACTCTTACTTTTGCACTTACTTCTTTGTCGCACTGGGACATTGCTTAGTTTAAGTGTGGGGTGGGGTACTGCCCTTTATCTAGTTTTTATTTTTGAGGTTTAGGATGCATGTACCTTAGGATTTTTATTTTGTCACTTGACTTTGTTTTGATTTATTTCTTGCTTTAATATATGCAAAAATGAAAAAAAAAATTAGAAAACCAATGAAAAATTCCAAAAAGATTTTCCTTTTAGTTTTATTAGTGGTACATGTCATCCGCCCCGTGGTTTTTCTTATGGCCTCGGTTCTTTTCCACGGGGTGACCTTTGAACCGGGTAGTTTTTTATTTTTAGGATTAGGATAGTTAGTTTTAGATGACCTTAGGCTAAGGAACTAGGTGGAATGCTAGGTGCCTTTGATTTGTTTGATACCGGTGGACTTGGACTTAATTGCATGTGCTATTTGTGGTGTCCTTGGTTTTAGTTTGATGCATGCCTAGAAGAGAAAAAAAAATGGAACAACCCCCTTGAGATGCTTGAATCCGCTTGCTTGACTTGATTGCTAACTTTTGTGCATGATTGCTTAAATTTCCACAAGTTGCATTCTAGAAGCTTAGTTGAGAGTTGTTGATGGAGCCTTTTTGTGTGAACCATGTGCAATGTGTGTTGTGAGGCATATTTTTGTTGCTCCGTGTTGCATGTTAATGTCTAGAACTTGCCCCGTGTGTGTGCAAAGCGAAATCCTAGGTTTGCTCTAGTCGGGAGATGATACAAGGCCTTCTTTGATTTGCCTACCCTTACATATATACCTTGGAAAATTGTTGTTGTGATTTGAATTGACCCTTTTTGTTGGCACCCACACCCCGAGCCTACCCATTTATTCTTAATTGACTCTTTGGCCCTTTACTCCTTAAGCACTTTATTGATATTGTGTAGATGATTGGAGTTGTGGTTGGATGTTGGGAGGTTCTTGAGTGGAACTAATGAAAGGGGAATATTTGTGAAAATTGTGAAGTAGTGAAAAACATTGGCAAGGTTGGAAGTTGATGAAATTGAAAAAATGAATTGAAAAAAGAAAAGAAAAAAATGCAAAGTTGAAAAAAATTGTGAAAAGAAAAAAAAAAGAGAAAGATATCCCATCCTTGCTAGTGTGTGATTGAAAAAGAAAATATGCTACTTGTGAGAAGGTGTATGTGTGATAGTGATTGATTGGGTGGCTTGTTGAGACTTGTGCTTGAAATTAAATGTGATGTATTAAAAGTGCTTAGGGAGGTAGTCACTATTACCTATATGTATCCTACCCGCACCTTAGCCTACATTACGACCTTTCTAAAGTCCTAGTTAATCCCGATGGAGTGAGCCTACATTAGTGGAGTCCTACACTACGGGCAAGCCTATGGTACGTTGTGTGTGACATGTGAGCTTTTCATGAGAGTGAGAGAATTCATTGTTATTGCCCCCGTCTATTCATGATACTTGCTTTTGTGTGTGATCTTTGGGGGGGCACTCTCTTCATATTGGTGAGGGCACGTGGTTTGCATGAAGTAGGTAAAGTTGATGGCTTTGATTGAGTAGATAGGTGTGATTTTGTGGGAGCATGGTTGCATTGAGTTGGTTTGTGCATTGAGCTATTTTGGGGTGGTTGTTCGCATATTTTTGAGTTTGGTAAATTGTTGGCATGTTGTGGATCCATGGTAGTCATGTGCGCATTGGTTCAATGGTCGGTATCAACCATAGTCATAGGCAGACCTGTTTTACCTAGGTTGGGGAGTTAGTTGTGATTTGCTCGAGGGCGAGCAAAGGTTCAAGTGTGGGGTGGTGATGTTCGGCATTTTATGCCTACTTTCCTTAATATTTCCGCACATTTGAGCTTGTTTTGCACTTGTTTGGTAGCTTGTGAATGTGATTTTACACTAATGTTGTGTCGTGCTGTGTAGGTCGTTACGCGATACATTTGGAGCGTTCGAAGCTTGATTGAGCATGAATTGGTTGAAGGATGTTTGAAGATTGGATTGAGCACACAAAGGCACGACACAAGCCGAGTTTTGGAGCGAAGAAGAGCAGTTTTGGCCTGGCGCTGCAGCACCCGCGCCGCGCAGCCTACCGCGGCGCATGGCCTGGCGCGTTGGCTTGCGACGCAGGGCTAAAGGCACGAAGCCTGGATTGGTGTTCTGGTCGAGGTCGCGCTTTTTGGGGCGCGGGGCCCCGTTTTTGTAGCGCCCCTTATGCGCAATTTTACTCCCTATTCCTTTAGTTATGGGTCTAACTTATTACAAGGGTTTGGAAACATTATAAATAGTTTATACTTAGTTTTTGTAGAGCGTTCTTGACTTTGGGCACTATTGAGAGCTACATACTTCATGACACAAGGGTGATTCTTAATCTTTCATCTATTTCATCAATTAATTCATTATTACTCAAATCTTTGCCTTGTGATTATGAATATGTGTGGCTAATCTCCTTACGTTCTGGGGTTAGAGTTTACATGAAAGTTGATTGTTGAAGATTGATTCCCATTAATTGAAATCCCATAACGGGTTACTTATTCTTTCTTGATTTCACTTGTATAATTGTTAGAGCTCGATAATTATGCCTCATCTATGGTTTTTGGGTTGAACTCGAAAGAGAGAATCTAATTACGTAATAAGAAAGAATAGAAACTAGTTTGTGAACCCGGGCATCGGGAAACCAATTCGCGAGTAGGATAGACATATACTTGCTTGCCTAGTTTAACTCATTGCAGAGATCGTTAATGCGTGCATGTGATTTAACCCATAGACATATAGGGATTGAAGTAGCGTGCATAGATTGTGAATAACTGAAAGGTTTTCATAATTACAATTACTCTGTTAGTTAGTAACCCGGGATTTAAGAAGTGGAATCAATTGAATACATCAACTGGATTGTTCGTAACTCTGACCCTGGACGTCTTCTTAATATTGATAACACCCAAAGTTTGCACCATGCTTGACTACAAATCCGGCACTTTAATTACTGCTTTTTGGTTACAGAAACTCTCACCAATTAAGAACAAGACCCCTGGATAGTTTGATAGAAATTGTTTACTAAGTATTAGTCTGCACAGTCCTCGTGGATCGACACTCGACTTTGTCAC